>SJYW01038292.1:479559-528812 GCA_006410735.1 Raphicerus campestris
TAAAAAAAAAAAAACAAAGAGCGGTAGCATTACATGTGCCAGCTATTGCCTCCCCTTCTACAGCTGCTGCTGCTGCTGCTGCTGCTGCTGCCAAGTCGGCTCAGTCCTGTCTGACTCTGTGCGACCCCACAGACGGCAGCCCACCAAGTTTCCCCGTCCCTGGGATTCTTCAAGCAAGAACACTGGAGTGCGTTGCCATTTCCTTCTCCAGTGCATGAAAGTGAAAAGTGAAAGTGAAGTCGCTCAGTTGTGTCCAACTGTTAGTGACCCCGTGGTCTGTAGCCTACCAGGCTCCTCTGTCCATGGGATTTTCCAGTCAAGAATACCGAGTGGGCTGCCATTGTCTTCTCCTCCTCTACAGCTAGTAGGTACTAAATTCATCTCTAATGGATTGATCCAAGCACAAAAATATAAACAACAGAATGGTTTCCCCCCACTCATTTTCTGAACCTGAACACAACCACTCCCCCAAGTAAGTCCTCCCATGTAATGAGCTATAAGAATATTCTTTAAACAAAAACAAAAGCAAAGAGGAGGTGTCCTCTATCTTAAATAATTTCATTTGCAAACTTGTTCTTGAAAGTTCAATTTTAAATGGGCTTAAGTCCTCCAGGACTAATGAGTGCTTAGGGTAATGAAATTCTTCACTGCCAGCAGTGAAATCCCCAAGTGTCCAATTGCCTCAGACACAGTCATCATGAGTCAAGCAAGGATGATCCTTGCCTCCTAAGGCACCAATGACTCAAGACACAGTGGACACTCTGACTAGTAAATGAGATTTTTCACAATTATCAAGTGATTTTCAAAAATCCTCATCCATCATGGCTTGTTACTACAAAGCCTGGATGGTACCATAGATCAGATCATGGTCTTTGCTTACTGGTTTACAAAACCAGTTTAAAAAATTAATTAAAATAAATAAATAAAAACTTCTATTGCAAGTGATAATGGGAGGAAGGCAGGTCAAAGTTCAGGCCCATAGCACTGGGAGGTTCTGTGGTCCAAACAGTAGGGTGCTGGAATCCTGGAGGTGATTCCTGCTTGGCAGAAGGAGAATTTGAATATATCATCCTTCCCAGGAGTATAGGATAAGTTCATTAAAAAGTCACCCTTGGGAGAAATGTTATGCCTAGTATTTCCATCAGTATAGCTAGGGGCCTGGGGAAGAGGAAAACAGAGTAAGGGGGATTAGAGAAAATAAAACTAGCCATGAGTCAATAATCATAGAAGCTGGATGATGATATTTACAAGAGATTTCACTCTAGTTTTGGGTATTCTGATGTTTCCTATAGCAAGAAGTAGATTTTAAAGGCAAACGGCACAGGGACTTCCCTGGTGACCCAGTGGCTAAGACTCAGCACTCCTAATGCAGGGGGCCCAGGGTTCGCCCTGGTGAGGGAACCAGATCCCACGTGCTGCTACTAAGACTCAGCACAACCAAATAAATTAAAAAAAACATTAAAATTGTAATAAAGTTTTAAAATTAAGTCATAAGGCATAAAAAGAGATAAAGAGAACTGGGGCTTTAGTGTGGTGCTCATGAAGCTATTAGTTTTGGTAGATAAGCTTCTGAGGAGCCTGCAATGTCCCGTGAGGAGGCCACAGAAGCCTGAATCACTGAGTGCTAAGTATACCCAAGGTTGAAACAATGCAAGGAAGCATAACGCCTGTTAAGCAGTTACTTGGGCTTCCCTGGTGGCTCAGACAGTAAAGAATCTGCCTGAAATGCAGGAGACCTGGGTTTAATCCCTGGTTTGGAAAGATCCCCTGGAAGAGGGCATGGCAACCCACTCCAGTATTCTTGTCTGGAGAATCCCGTGGACAGACGAGCCGGCTGGGCTATAGTCCTTGGGCCTGCACAGAGTCAGACACAACTGAATGACTAACACCCATACACGTTTAAGGCACTGTCTTCATGTTTTGTGTGTATTAATTCTCAACCTAACCTCCTGAAATAAGTGCGGACATTATAATTCCCATTTTGGAAACTGAAGCACAGCAAGATTAAGTCATGTGTGCAAGATCACCCAACTGATGAGTGGTGGAGACAGGACTTGCCACCAGTGAGGGGGTGGTTACAAGCGCTGCCTCATAGTAGAGTGTGGAGAAATGCAAAACTCTTGTCCTCTCTGCTTGGGGAAATGGGGACAGGCCTCCTTGAAGAGGTGGCTTTTGGTCCCGGATCTAAACGAAGGTACTAGGCAGACTTTGGAGGAGAGCTGAGTGTATTCTGGGGTGAATAAGGTATTAATAGAAATTAGGCAAAGAAGCAGAGGCAAGGGGTACAGATGTGTTCAGTAGCTGGATAACTGGTCCAGCAGTTAGAGGGGGGTGCACAGGTCAGCAATCCGAGAAGGCTCCATGGAGGAGGCAGGCATGAAAAGTTTGGACAATTGCTAGGAGAAGAGAAGAGCTCTTGTGGTTGCATGGGGTGGGCACAGAAAAGGACCCTCCAGGCATGCTGCTGCCTGAGGTTCTGAGAGCCTTGAGCCCTTGTCTCTGGCCAGAGCAGTGTTTCCCGTCCAGGAGGCATGAGCCTCTGGTCAGCTGTGCAGCCCCAAGGCCTACCAGTTTCTTCAGGCATTCTCTTCTGGGCCTGGAGAAGGAAATGGCAACCCACTCCAGTATTCTTGCCTGGAGAATCCCATGGACAGAGGAGCCTGATGGGCCATGGGGTCGCAAAGAGTCGGAAGCAACTGAGCGACTATCACTCACTCACTCGCTATCTTCTGGGCATGGGCATAAAACTCAATACCCCATCTTTGCTCTGCCAACTCGGGCTCTTGGATAAGATAGTTTCAGCATCAAAACGCCCATGAAGGGCTGACAGGTGCTGACCGGCAATGGGTTTGCTGCTGCTGCCACAGCTCCAGCCAAAACCTCCTGGCCACAGAGGCCGNATGGGGTCGCAAAGAGTCGGAAGCAACTGAGCGACTATCACTCACTCACTCGCTGTCTTCTGGGCATGGGCATAAAACTCGACACCCCATCTTTGCTCTGCAGACTCGGGCTCTTGGATAAGATAGTTTCAGCATCAAAACGCCCATGAAGGGCTGACAGGTGCTGACCGGCAATGGGCTTGCTGCTGCTGCCACATCTCCAGCCAAAACCTCCTGGCCACAGAGGCTGGTCAGAACTCCAGGGCGGTAGCTGCCCAGGAAAGCTCACGCTCTCCATCATGGTCTCCTCACCACCATGGAAAGTGAAGGAGAGGGTGGGACGAATGGAGAGGGCAGCATGGAAACATATACATTACCTTGTGTAAAATAGATAGCCAGTGGGAATTTACAGCCAAGGACTTTTCTGAAGGCAAACTTCATACATGTGCAGGACAGCTTTTAGAGGAGATGTGTATTAGAACCCCTTGCCCTGTGCTTAATTTGATTTTGTTGGTTTCTTCCTTTTTCATCAGAGAAAGTGTATTTATTCTACTGCGAACCATTTAATAATTACATGTGGCATCTGCGCTCCAGGGATGTATTTGAAACACAGTTGAGGAATTTGGAAAAGGAGTATAATTTCCTCCTCACTTGCAGTCAGAGAAATTCAGACTTGGGCCAAGCAAAATAATAATAGCAGCCACAGTAGCAACAATGACCTGAACCGCAAGAAGGCAGAAATAACACATTTAATAAGCCTCCATAATATGCAACCCAGCTACAGCTGATTTGTCAGGATCTAGCTTCACATTTTTTTCTTGCTGGCATTCATAAATATTGATTGGCTGGTTGATGGATGGGTGGCACACCTTCTCAGCCGGGCCAAGATGTTGAGTGGCCTTGACATCTGTCCATTTGAGGGCGGCCAGCTTCTCCCTAGGCTCGCAGCCCATGCTTTGTCAATAACCTTCCAGCCCTGCTGGGTTTTAGGTCAGTGTTTGGTGATACATTGCAGATCCGAAGTCTATTACCATGCTGCTGTCCATAAAAATCTCTCTCACACAGCATTTCTTTGACAGGCGTGCACCACTGAAATGTCATCCCCCTCCCATTGGCAATATTTACGGAGTATCACCAGGTGCAGCATGCTCTATCCATTACGCCCTAAAGAGTAAGAGATTCTGGAT
The DNA here is from genome assembly GCA_006410735.1 of Raphicerus campestris. Lineage (NCBI taxonomy): Eukaryota > Metazoa > Chordata > Mammalia > Artiodactyla > Bovidae > Raphicerus > Raphicerus campestris. Next base: position 483,626 of record SJYW01038292.1, read on the forward strand.
TTGATGCAATTCCTGGTTACAAAAAGTTTACTATAAATTCAGGAAGAGAGAAGACATTTATTATTCAAACAACCAAAATGAAGGGAAGGAAGGATAAATGGATGAGAAGGATCGTCTATCTCTAGGTGAATGTATTTGATTGATAGCATTAGTTAAACCTTCAAATAAGAAAGATTTTCAGTGATTAACTTTTTTAAATTAAAAGTCATATTTCATTTTGAAGAACCCAATGCGACAGGCCAAAAAAGAACATGTGAGAAAAATGTCCTCTCTGGTTGGCTATTAGCACAGTGATAGAAACCAATACTTTACCCTGGTGACATCTAATGGTTTAGAAATAGACGAACATCTTTCCCTTTCATCTTCATAGACTAATTCTGAAATCACCTCCTGGATAATAAAATCCAAACTGCCTTCAAAGACCTAATCTAAGTTTTTCTTTCATGTGAGCATTGAGACTACCTCATAAACTGATATTAGCTCAAAGTTTGCTGCTTGTAATCCGCCCTCTCTCTATCCAAACCAAAGCACAGTGAAATCCAACACAGTTTAATGTGGAGAGCTCTCCTGAGCCACTGAAGAAATACCACTAGGACTCCTCTGGTGACCCAGATGGTAAAAAATCTGCCTGCAATGCAGGAGACCCAGGTTCGATCCCTAGGTCAGGAAGATCCCCTGGAAAAAGGAACAGCAACCCACTCTAGTATTCTTGCCTGGAGAATCCCATGGACAGAGAAGCCTGGTGGGCTACATTCCATGGGGTCACAAAGAATTGGACACAACTGAGCGGCTAATACNTGTCTATTTCTGTCACAATCAACTCTATTAGATGAAGGCCATGAAGGCCTATGGATCTTCATCAGCCTCCTCTGAGCTGCTAAAATATAGTACCTTAGTATCACTTATATTGGATCTATGGACACAGCCCTTTTCTCTGTAAAGTGTGGATATTTTCTAACTCTGTCAATCTTAAGAAACAGAAAGGAAAAGGAAAAGACCATTGGCATCGATCCTTCATGAAGCTAAAGAGATGAGTGTCCGTCCAGATTAGTGAGGGCCCCCAGCCTTCCCTGGGGGTGCAGGGAGGATGGGTGTGGTGCCTGTCCAGTGGTTGCCATGGGGACACTTCCCTTCCAAGCAGCTTCCCAAAGGAGCGGTGAAACGGCCATACAGGGCCTACAGACAAGACACAGACCCTGAGCTCAAAGCTACAAGGTTGTCACAGCGTGGCCTTTGAAGTAAAAGTCCTCTGGAGGCTTGAAGCCACGGCTTTTGGTTTTGCGCTTCTTCACTGAAGGGTGACCCCCAGTAGGCTAGGCCATGTGGGTGGGACAGCTGTGGAGGAAAGTGCTTGGGTCCTGGGCTTCCCATACTGGCTACCACGTCTTGGCCCCATTGCTGACCACCTGCATCCTCCGCAGCTTGTTTTCCTTCCTTGTATATTTTGGGGTAGCACTTCCTGCAGGCCTGGGAGGCCTGCATCAGATGTCTGTGAAGCATCCAGCACAGGGCAGACGTGGAGCCGGTATGCACTGATGGGAGGCGCTGATGCCCATATTTATTGTTGCTCTTGTTCAGTCGCTAAGTCAAGTCTGATTCTTTGTGACCCCGTGGACTGCAGCAGGCCAGGCTCCTCTGTCCTCCACTATCTTCCAGAGTTTGTACAGATTCATGTCCATTGAGTCGGTGATGCTATCTAACCATCTCATCCTCTGTCGCCCCCTTCTCCTCCTGCCTTCAGTCTTTCCCCAGCATCAGGGTCTTTTCCAATGAGTCAGCTCTTCACATCAGGTGGCCAAAGTATCGGAGCTTCAACTTCATCATCAGTCCTTCTAATGAATATTCAGGGTTGATTTCTTTTTATTGCAAATATCTAAACTACTCACTGTTGTTCATAACCCCAAAAGCCCTACAGATCCTCATCCGGCAGCTGCCACACGTATGCTAATGACACGTGAGAAATGCAGTCGAGCGGTACCTTCTCACTTTGAAGGGTTTGTTCCTGAGGTTGGCTTTTGCATTCAGTCACACCTTGGATAAGGGTATTCTTTGAACAGAGAAAGGCAAAGCAGATCCAGGGCAGTGGGTGAACGGGTGAGGCCTCCAGCGAGGCAGCCTGAGCACCCTGTGGCCGTCATGCCCCGCTGCCTGCAGAACTCACTTCTGGACCCTTTCCTGGAGCCTGGGTGTGTTCTCATCAGTTCTGCCTTTGCCCATCTAATAGACCCAGGGCACCAAGACACCACTGTGCACCTCTTACTTGGCTGGGAGTCTGCCCAGAGGAGCCCATGCTTCGGGATCAGCTCTCAGCCCAGCTCTTCTGTTGACTGGCCAGGTGACCTTGAAGGAGCCTCTGTTCTCCCATGTGTGAGACAGGGTTGAGGACACCTGCCTCGGTGGGCAGATGTGGAGTTAGCTGGTGACATCGTTACGGGGACTATATGTCCAGGTTTGCCTGGTACAGCCTGGGCTGTGTCTACTGTCAGGTTACATTTACTAATAGTGCTCAAGGTGTCCCAGTGTGGACGATGGCCACGCTGAATGTCCAGACACCCAACAGGTGTGTTTGCTTTGGTTGTTAGTGACTGATGATGATATCATAATAGTGTCACTGTGACTCCTGGTAGTTCAGGGGGATTACATAAAACCAAAAAAATATATATTCTTACCTCATGTTTCCACACAATTAAAAACTTTTCATTTTTCTTATTAGAAAATATCATAATTTATATGCATCAAAAAATGTACCAAATACATGAGCTTTTCCTATTTCCCTCCATTGGCTTTATAGATGTGGGGTGTTTTCCTTCCTGTAGAAACCTATGGGATCAATTATTTTTTCTCAGTAATCTTTACCCTCTGCTGGATAAATTTTCATTCTTCCTTTCAAAGATCACATGCATTTAAGATGTTCATTAGTTAACTTTTTAATTAAAGTTAAAGTTTATCTTTTTAATAGTCATTATTGTAAAAGTGGACTTCTCAGATAATGCTAGTAATGATGACCCAGCCTGCCAATACAGGAGATCTAAGAGACTCGGGTTCGATCCCTGGGTCTGGAAGATCCCCTGGAGAAGGGACTGGCAACCCACTCTGGTATTCTTGCCTGAGAATCCTGTAGACAGAGGATCCAGGCGGGCTACAGTCCATAGGGTTGCAATGAGTCAGACACGACTAAAGTGAGTTAGCAGGCACACAGGCATTATAAAAGTACATTCATCTTACTCAGCCTTCTCCATTGTAAAAGATATTTTGATTTACTCCCATTATGTTATTAATTAAGCTTCTCTAACATATAAGGGTTTGCTTGCTACTATCTCCAATTCTTGAGCTCAGAGTGAAAGTTGAGCATCAAAAGAACAGAAAAATCTCAGTTGTCACATGGGATTTCAGGCAAAACCACAGTCTATGGGAAGTTCCACGGACAAGTCGCCAAGGACTAAAAGCTCAAGGCATGGATTGGATGCAGATCTGGAACTTTCTTTGGGAGCGTCTCTTGGATCATCTTTCAAAATCTGTAATTCTCCCTTTGGCCCCAGGCAGTGTCCTCTGGCAGCCTGGCTGGGTTCCAGCGAGGCGGGAGGCTCCTCCCCTGTCCTATGGAGCCCTTTGGTTTTTTGATATATGTTCACCATTCTGAATGGTCAAAACCAAAGGCATTGTTAATAAAGGATGAGTCTGAAGTAACATCTGAAGTGGTGTGATACATTTCACATTACGGTAGAAAGAGGAGATTTATCATCTTGGAGGATAAGCCCTTTTCCTGGAGTTACTCAGGCCTAACAGTTTCTGGAGGCTGAAACAAAAGGTCCATCAGAAGCTGTGATTTATGTAGAAAGCTCTGACGGAATACATCTTGTTAGAGGCGAAACCGAGAGCTTTCAATTTTGGTCTAGTTACGAAACAAATGTCTCGGCCTCCGCAAGCTGACTGCTGTGTGCATGCAGTTTTTGTTTTCTTCTATTTAATCTTTATGGGAATTTTTTTTTAACTTTCAAATGAGCTTTACAGTTACAGGCAAGGCCGCCACCGGTCTTCACTGAGTAGAGCCAAGCTTCGTCTCGCCGGCTCTGTCGAACGCTGGGGGCCCGGAGTGAAGATTGAACTTCAAATCTTCACTTCAAGCCCCGAGTGAAGATTGAACTCCTTGGCAGGACAAATGAAGACGCATCTGGACAGGACGCATCAGGATATCATTTGGGGGCTTTCATCATCGTCTCTCTAATCATTCAAGCCATTTTAAAAGAAGCAAGCTGTGAGCAGACATCCTTAACACCAAGTGGCAAAGCGAGAATGCAAAAGGCAACAGGAAAGGATGAAATCCCCGGACTTGGGCAATGCGCTCGCTGTGCCTAAGGATCCAGGGGTCGCTTTGAAGGCAGGACTGCACACGTCCAGAAGGCACAGAGGCAGAAGGCCCATAGCCAGAGAACCAGGGCAGCTCTCGAGTTCCCAAGTTAAAACAGCAATGTGTTCACGGATCCAGTGACCCGTGGCCAACACACCCGCATTTCTGTACAGTTTGCACAAGGCTTTGAGCTGCGCTTGTGCCGAAGTGGCTGGTAGACAGGCGTGCCCACATGTCGCTAGCACACACTCTGCCTTCGAGAAATAGACTACGTTTCACTGTGAGCTTGCGTTTCACACTAGTGCCAAGCCCCTGTCACCTTCTGTGCTGAGTCCTGCCCTCCTCGGGCAGCTCGCTGCCTCCTGATGGGTTTCCTTCTCTCTCCTCTCACACCTGTCCAGGTGGCTCCTGCCCTCAGCGTATCTACTGTGTGTCTACTGTACCTCAAGCCTCCCCCAAGGGCCCCGGGTCTTTCATCGACCTCCCCTCCCCACTAATGCCTGCAGATCCCAGAATCTGAGCCCTGACGCTGATGACAGCCTTCTGTGCTGTGATTTCAGGTGGCTCTGAACTGAGCCACACACCCCTTGGATAAGGGCCCCATCCTGTGATCTCCTCACGGAGCTAACAGACTTAAACCCAGAGTCGTCGGAAGGAGAAGGTAAGGGGCAAGAGGAAAGAGAAACCCAGTGCCTGGCTGTCCTGGAGCCAGGATGCTCCAGACCCCTTCCCGCTCCTGCCAGCGCTCCCCATAGTGATGTTACCCCTGGGTCCCCCTGGGAAGCCTGAGGACCAGAAAAGGGGAGGGAGCTTGTCCTGGTCGGACACCAGCACTGCCAGTGGCAGAGTGACGTTTGGACGCTGGTGGCCTGGATGCATAGCTGAGTACCACTCGGCAGGAGCTGGGAGCCCAGGTATCCCTGAGCCAGCCTGTTTCCAAAGATCAGGGCCCATCAAGGTGGGGGGGTGGGGTGTGGTCAGACCAGCCAGAGGACCTCCGAGGCCAGGTCTGTGAGTTTGGAGCAGGCGCCGCAGAATAGAAGGTACAGAGAAGAGTTTTGAGCAGGAAATGGTCCTGTGACTTCCAGGTCACTCTGCACACACAGACAAGGGTTGTCAAGATGAGGGGAGGGTAAGAAGTGGAGGGCCAGGCGGCCAGGGCCGGAGCAGTATCCTCAGCCACACAGCAGTCATGGAAAGAGAAGCTTTCCAAAATATGGATTATCAAGCACAACAATAATTAGTTTTAGCTACATGTAGATTCAATATTAAGAATAAATATTCAGTGTTATGTTGGAAGGTAATTTAGTCTGTGCATATGTTCTGTGATTCTGCATTAATAAAAGCATTAAGGAAAATAAGTTATATATATGCTATTTTTAGTAGAATATCCCTCAGTGAAGTTGAATGCTCACTAGGATAATCAACTGTATTTTGAATTTCCATGGGTCCAGACCCTTAAATCTGTTGAGTCACATGTTCTCCTATTGAGCTCAATGCTAATTGGACCATAGTAAAGAGAAGATAGAAAGTTTTGTGTTTTATGAAATCACTTTCTGGGATTCTCTATGGCTTAAAGCCTTTATCCAGTGTAACAATGTACTCTTTGCTTTGTCATCCTCTTCCCGAAAACTTCTTGAATAGCTCTTGACAGAGTGCAGCTGAAATATCTGGATTAGTTTGATAATCACATAAGCACTGTTTCAAACTCTACAGTTAAGAAAATGTGACCATCACATTTGTCACCATCAAAGCATGACAGCATCATCATATCATGATGACAAATCCTAATAAACTGTATGTGACAATTTTAGGAGACCCCAGTCATTTATTTTATTACCATCAATCACGCTTATGAATTCTAAAGAACAGTCACTGCTCAGGACAGTTTTTGGCTTTTGTGCCAAGACAAGAGTGGGAATAGCACTGTCAATCAGGTAATTTTTATTCATTTTTATCAGTTTGGAACCATTTACATGTCCAGCAGAATTTTATAGAGGTGTCTAAAGAAATTTACACCCATAAAAGGTTACCAGAATAAAGATTTCAGAAGTGGCATTATCTTTTCACCCTCTTCATCAAGGTGTGAATGGTCTACACTTTCCGGAAGAAACCACGAAAAGCAATTAAAGCGTGGAAAATGTACCTCCTGTGTTGATAGGATTTGGGTTCTTTGCCAGAATTCTTGACTGAGAACTGACAACGTTGCTGCCTTCAGAATTCCGGCTTTCATTGCTCTCGTTTTTGATAGAGTATAATGAGTAATAGAAAAGTCTCATTAATTCTTGAAAAGGAACGTCTGTCATTTGACAATTCTCAGAGAATATTCTTATGACAAAAAGTTGGCACGTAATTGAGAAAAAGCTCACTTGGTGTCGGCTAGGGGAAGTGATCGCCTCAAAGTCATGGGAAGTAACACAGAAAAGATCTCTTCTTTTTCTTCCCCTTCTAAGCTGCATCACAAGAGTTTTATGGATATGATTCAAAGTTTATTTACCCATTGGGTTTCATAGTCTTTTCTTGCTATGGTCAAAAAACTGTTTTAACCAGGACACTTAGACTGTTACCTTTATCTTCTTAGGTTGTGAGCTGCTGGTCCTTTCCAGCTACATCTTGAGGTGTTGGTTTTGTCCTGTAATAAATATGTGAAATATTTCCTGATGGCTAGGGCATGGAAACCCACTCCAGTATTCTTGCCTGGAGAATCCCATGGACGGAGGAGCCTGGCAATCTATAGCCCATGGGATTACAAAGAGTCAGACGTGACTAAAGTGACTTAGCATGACACGCTTGCATTTACCCATCATTGAAAAGCAAAATTAAATGCTATTTGATCTCCTTGTCTTTTTCTCACCTTCATTAAGAGCCCTCTGCGTGGCGTGTCTCTCCCCTGTCTCCCACTCCCATGATTTTGGACACAATTGCATGTGAATTTTCAGGAGCTCTGAGAACCATCCAGCCAACCAAGAATTCAAGGCTGACAAGGCTAGAACGGGTTTCTGAACCTCAGCACTATTGACTTTTGCAGAAAGGAGATGGTTCTTCGCTGAGTTGGCCTGCACTGTGCATTGTGGCTTGTTTAGCAGCACTCCTGGCCTCTAGCCACAATCTGCCCTGGGATTTGTGACAACCAGAAATGTCTCCAAATGCAGTTGACCCCTGAATAAGATGGGGCTTAGGGGCACTGACCCCTATGCAGTTGAATATTCAAGTATAACTTTACAGCCAGCCCTTTGAGTCCATGGTTGATGCTGTCGAACAGTGGTGCTGGAGAAGACTGCTGGGAGCCCCTTGGACAGCAAGGAGATCAAACCAGTCATTCCTAAAGGAAATCACTCCTGAATATTCATTGGAAGAAATGATGCTAACGCTGAAGCTCCACTATACTTTGGCCACCTAATGCTAAGAGCCAGCTCATTGGAAAAGACCCTGATGCTAGGTAAAATTGAAGGCAGGAGGAGAAGGGAGGGGTGCTAAAGGATGAGATGGTTGGATGGCATCATCAACTCAACGGACATCAGTTCAGTTCAGTCGCTCAGTCGTGTCTGACTCTTTGTGACCCCATGAATCGCAGCACGCCAGGCCTCCCTGTCCATCACCAACTCCCAGAGTTCACTCAGACTCACGTCCATCGGGTCAGTGATGCCATCCCGCCATATCATCCTCGGTCGTCCCCTTCTCCTCCTGCCCCTAATCCCTCCCAGCATCAAAGTCTTTTCCAATGAGTCAACTCTTCTCATGAGGTGGCCAAAGTACTGGAGTTTCAGCTTTAGCATCATTCCTTCCAAAGAAATCCCAGGGTTGATCTCCTTCAGAATGGACTGGTTGGATCTCCTTGCAGTCCAAGGGACTCTCAAGAGTCTTCTCCAACACCACAGTTCAAAAGCATCAGTTCTTCGGTGCTCAGCCTTCTTCACAGTCCAACTCTCACATCCATACATGACTACTGGAAAACCATAGCCTTGACTAGATGGACCTTAGTCGGCAAAGTTATGTATCTGCTTTTGAATATGCTATCTAGGTTGATCATAAATTTTCTTCCAAGGAGCAAGCATCTTCTAATTTCATGGCTGCAGTCACCATCTGCAGTGATTTTGGAGCCCCCCCNAGTTACTCAGGCCTAACAGTTTCTGGAGGCTGAAACAAAAGGTCCATCAGAAGCTGTGATTTATGTAGAAAGCTCTGACGGAATACATCTTGTTAGAGGCGAAACCGAGAGCTTTCAATTTTGGTCTAGTTACGAAACAAATGTCTCGGCCTCCGCAAGCTGACTGCTGTGTGCATGCAGTTTTTGTTTTCTTCTATTTAATCTTTATGGGAATTTTTTTTTAACTTTCAAATGAGTTTTACAGTTACAGGCAAGGCCGCCACCGGTCTTCACTGAGTAGAGCCAAGCTTCGTCTCGCCGGCTCTGTCGAATGCTGGGGGCCCGGAGTGAAGATTGAACTTCAAATCTTCACTTCAAGCCCCGAGTGAAGATTGAACTCCTTGGCAGGACAAATGAAGACGCATCTGGACAGGACGCATCAGGATATCATTTGGGGGCTTTCATCATCGTCTCTCTAATCATTCAAGCCATTTTAAAAGAAGCAAGCTGTGAGCAGACATCCTTAACACCAAGTGGCAAAGCGAGAATGCAAAAGGCAACAGGAAAGGATGAAATCCCCGGACTTGGGCAATGCGCTCGCTGTGCCTAAGGATCCAGGGGTCGCTTTGAAGGCAGGACTGCACACGTCCAGAAGGCACAGAGGCAGAAGGCCCATAGCCAGAGAACCAGGGCAGCTCTCGAGCGTTCCCGAGTTAAAACAGCAATGTGTTCACGGATCCAGTGACCCGTGGCCAACACACCCGCATTTCTGTACAGTTTGCACAAAGCTTTGAGCTGCGCTTGTGCCGAAGTGGCTGGTAGACAGGCGTGCCTGCATGTCGCTAGCACATACTCTGCCTTCGAGAAATAGACTACGTTTCACTGTGAGCTTGCGTTTCACATTGGTGCCAAGCCCCTGTCACCTTCTGTGCTGAGTCCTGCCCTCCTCGGGCAGCTCGCTGCCTCCTGACGGGTTTCCTTCTCTCTCCTCTCACACCTGTCCGGGTGGCTCCTGCCCTCAGCGTATCTACTGTGTGTCTGCTGTACCTCAAGCCTTCCCCAAGAGCCCCGGGTCTTTCATCGACCTCCTCTCCCCGCTAATGCCTGCAGATCCCAGAATCTGAGCCCTGACGCCGATGACAGCCTTCTGTGCTGTGATTTCAGGTGGCTCTGAACTGAGCCACACACCCCTTGGATAAGGGCCCCATCCTGTGATCTCCTCACGGAGCTAACAGACTTAAACCCAGAGTCGTCGGAAGGAGAAGGTAAGGGGCAAGAGGAAAGAGAAACCCAGTGCCTGGCTGTCCTGGAGCCAGGATGCTCCAGACCCCTTCCCGCTCCTGCCAGCGCTCCCCATAGTGATGTTACCCCTGGGTCCCCCTGGGAAGCCTGAGGACCAGAAAAGGGGAGGGAGCTTGTCCTGGTCGGACACCAGCACTGCCAGTGGCAGAGTGACGTTTGGACGCTGGTGGCCTGGATGCATAGCTGAGTACCACTCGGCAGGAGCTGGGAGCCCAGGTATCCCTGAGCCAGCCTGTTTCCAAAGATCAGGGCCCATCAAGGTCGTGGGGGTGGGGTGTGGTCAGACCAGCCAGAGGACCTCCGAGGCCAGGTCTGTGAGTTTGGAGCAGGCGCCGCAGAATAGAAGGTACAGAGAAGAGTTTTGAGCAGGAAATGGTCCTGTGACTTCCAGGTCACTCTGCACACACAGACAAGGGTTGTCAAGATGAGGGGAGGGTAAGAAGTGGAGGGCCAGGCGGCCAGGGCCGGAGCAGTATCCTCAGCCACACAGCAGTCATGGAAAGAGAAGCTTTCCAAAATATGGATTATCAAGCACAACAATAATTAGTTTTAGCTACATGTAGATTCAATATTAAGAATAAATATTCAGTGTTATGTTGGAAGGTAATTTAGTCTGTGCATATGTTCTGTGATTCTGCATTAATAAAAGCATTAAGGAAAATAAGTTATATATATGCTATTTTTAGTAGAATATCCCTCAGTGAAGTTGAATGCTCACTAGGATAATCAACTGTATTTTGAATTTCCATGGGTCCAGACCCTTAAATCTGTTGAGTCACATGTTCTCCTATTGAGCTCAATGCTAATTGGACCATAGTAAAGAGAAGATAGAAAGTTTTGTGTTTTATGAAATCACTTTCTGGGATTCTCTATGGCTTAAAGCCTTTATCCAGTGTAACAATGTACTCTTTGCTTTGTCATCCTCTTCCCGAAAACTTCTTGAATAGCTCTTGACAGAGTGCAGCTGAAATATCTGGATTAGTTTGATAATCACATAAGCACTGTTTCAAACTCTACAGTTAAGAAAATGTGACCATCACATTTGTCACCATCAAAGCATGACAGCATCATCATATCATGATGACAAATCCTAATAAACTGTATGTGACAATTTTAGGAGACCCCAGTCATTTATTTTATTACCATCAATCACGCTTATGAATTCTAAAGAACAGTCACTGCTCAGGACAGTTTTTGGCTTTTGTGCCAAGACAAGAGTGGGAATAGCACTGTCAATCAGGTAATTTTTATTCATTTTTATCAGTTTGGAACCATTTACATGTCCAGCAGAATTTTATAGAGGTGTCTAAAGAAATTTACACCCATAAAAGGTTACCAGAATAAAGATTTCAGAAGTGGCATTATCTTTTCACCCTCTTCATCAAGGTGTGAATGGTCTACACTTTCTGGAAGAAACCACGAAAAGCAATTAAAGCGTGGAAAATGTACCTCCTGTGTTGATAGGATTTGGGTTCTTTGCCAGAATTCTTGACTGAGAACTGACAACGTTGCTGCCTTCAGAATTCCGGCTTTCATTGCTCTCGTTTTTGATAGAGTATAATGAGTAATAGAAAAGTCTCATTAATTCTTGAAAAGGAACGTCTGTCATTTGACAATTCTCAGAGAATATTCTTATGACAAAAAGTTGGCACGTAATTGAGAAAAAGCTCACTTGGTGTCGGCTAGGGGAAGTGATCGCCTCAAAGTCATGGGAAGTAACACAGAAAAGATCTCTTCTTTTTCTTCCCCTTCTAGGCTGCATCACAAGAGTTTTATGGATATGATTCAAAGTTTATTTACCCATTGGGTTTCATAGTCTTTTCTTGCTATGGTCAAAAAACTGTTTTAACCAGGACACTTAGACTGTTACCTTTATCTTCTTAGGTTGTGAGCTGCTGGTCCTTTCCAGCTACATCTTGAGGTGTTGGTTTTGTCCTGTAATAAATATGTGAAATATTTCCTGATGGCTAGGGCATGGAAACCCACTCCAGTATTCTTGCCTGGAGAATCCCATGGACGGAGGAGCCTGGCAATCTATAGCCCATGGGATTACAAAGAGTCAGACGTGACTAAAGTGACTTAGCATGACACGCTTGCATTTACCCATCATTGAAAAGCAAAATTAAATGCTATTTGATCTCCTTGTCTTTTTCTCACCTTCATTAAGAGCCCTCTGCGTGGCGTGTCTCTCCCCTGTCTCCCACTCCCATGATTTTGGACACAATTGCATGTGAATTTTCAGGAGCTCTGAGAACCATCCAGCCAACCAAGAATTCAAGGCTGACAAGGCTAGAACGGGTTTCTGAACCTCAGCACTATTGACTTTTGCAGAAAGGAGATGGTTCTTCGCTGAGTTGGCCTGCACTGTGCATTGTGGCTTGTTTAGCAGCACTCCTGGCCTCTAGCCACAATCTGCCCTGGGATTTGTGACAACCAGAAATGTCTCCAAATGCAGTTGACCCCTGAATAAGATGGGGCTTAGGGGCACTGACCCCTATGCAGTTGAATATTCAAGTATAACTTTACAGCCAGCCCTTTGAGTCCATGGTTGATGCTGTCGAACGGTGGTGCTGGAGAAGACTGCTGGGAGCCCCTTGGACAGCAAGGAGATCAAACCAGTCATTCCTAAAGGAAATCACTCCTGAATATTCATTGGAAGAAATGATGCTAACGCTGAAGCTCCACTATACTTTGGCCACCTAATGCTAAGAGCCAGCTCATTGGAAAAGACCCTGATGCTAGGTAAAATTGAAGGCAGGAGGAGAAGGGAGGGGTGCTAAAGGATGAGATGGTTGGATGGCATCATCAACTCAACGGACATCAGTTCAGTTCAGTCGCTCAGTCGTGTCTGACTCTTTGTGACCCCATGAATCGCAGCACGCCAGGCCTCCCTGTCCATCACCAACTCCCAGAGTTCACTCAGACTCACGTCCATCGGGTCAGTGATGCCATCCCGCCATATCATCCTCGGTCGTCCCCTTCTCCTCCTGCCCCTAATCCCTCCCAGCATCAAAGTCTTTTCCAATGAGTCAACTCTTCTCATGAGGTGGCCAAAGTACTGGAGTTTCAGCTTTAGCATCATTCCTTCCAAAGAAATCCCAGGGTTGATCTCCTTCAGAATGGACTGGTTGGATCTCCTTGCAGTCCAAGGGACTCTCAAGAGTCTTCTCCAACACCACAGTTCAAAAGCATCAGTTCTTCGGTGCTCAGCCTTCTTCACAGTCCAACTCTCACATCCATACATGACTACTGGAAAACCATAGCCTTGACTAGATGGACCTTAGTCGGCAAAGTTATGTATCTGCTTTTGAATATGCTATCTAGGTTGATCATAAATTTTCTTCCAAGGAGCAAGCATCTTCTAATTTCATGGCTGCAGTCACCATCTGCAGTGATTTTGGAGCCCCCCCAAAATAGAGTCTGACAGTGTTTCCACTGTTTCCCCATCTATTTCCCATGAAGTGGTGGGACCAGATGCCAAAACAACCAAAAAAACATTTAAAAAAATCCCAGATGCAACATTATAATAAATTCAATAGAGACTTTAAAAATGGTCCACATCAAAAAAAGTCTTTCAAAAAATAAAAGTCTAAAGTGAAGGAAGTTTTATGGCAGCTTCTTGAAATTCTCCAAGGATTTCCTTCCCTTATCTTTGTCACTAGAAGTATTTCTTCATTAGGGCAGCATACCAAGGAGCACAAAGCTTGCAGACCTACATAATCTCATCTACAAGATGCGATTATGTGAATCACAGCTATCTTTATCTTAAAATACACTCTCAGGAAAAATTTACAGAGAAATTGAAATACGTTAGTTACTTGGAAGACCAGCTAGCCACGATTTTTCCTTTTAGTGTTATTCATATTAAAACATGTAAAGGTTTCTGTATGTTTTTGTATTCTTATCTAACAAGATATTCTGAAATTTAATCTTTAATTCCTGAGGGATGATGATAAGGAGATGAGTGAACCAAGAATCTGGAAAAATATGGGTGTTTGAGTAACCATTTCAATAACAGCACTTTTAATCTTCTTATCAGTATAAATAATCCAGAGTAATGTAAACTTTGAAAGTTTTACAAAAATGTTAGCAAGCCATAAAAAAATTATATTTTAGTAACCAGTTGCTATGTGAGTCAGTATGATTGGTGTGGAAGCAATCATATCTTATGCTGAGTTTATTAGTGGTGGACAGGAGCCTGGAAAAAATTCTCAATATCAATAGCATCTCAAATCTGAGAAAATTATATCTCAAGTGCACAGCTGTGCGTTGATCTCTTCTTTGAGAATTGTCTCTTAAGTGATCGTGGTAATATTGTTTCACAATAAAATATCTGACCTCAAACTGAGTTATGATAATTGGCATAATCTGTGCTGTAACGTGGTTTGGATTAGAAGACATAATGTGTCATTGTTTCTTACTTAGAAAATCTAAAGGATGTCAGCTCTGCTATTCTTGAACTCATGAAGTATTCCCTTCTGCAGGGAAAGAGGCTCACTAAGCCCCTCTCCTTTTCCGGTGTCCTTTGTCCCCACACCTCTCTTTCTCCAAGCTGTCTAATTCAAGGTCACAAAAGGGCCTTCTCAAGCGGCTCCCAGCTCGTGTTCTTAATCTTGTTTCTCTTCTTTTCCTATCTTCAGAGACTTGTAAAGCCTTCAGGAGAAAGAGAATCCCCATCTGTAACACACTTAGAACTGAACATGATTCTTGCTTTTTAAAATTTTCTTTAAATGGTGGCATTAGCCAGATAATCTGGTCATTATCTAGTATTTGGTCTTAGCAGATACAGACAAACATTCTGTAATAGAAAACAGTATTTTCTGACAGGAGACAATTAGCGTCTTTGTCAATATTTGGTATGAATACACGTGTTCTGGAAGCATAAGAATGTTTCTCTTTATTCGTGTGTGATGTTGTGATTAACTTAATTCCCTGGCTGAATGTTAAGGAGTCAACTCTTCCTTTAATGTTTGTGTTTGAAAAATCTTTTCAAAGTTGAATTAGTCCTTATCCCAAGACTGGGTAGGAGACTTTCCCAGCTGAATATAATTTGACGACATGTTGCAGTTTGGAATTTAGGGTCTCGGAATCTGTTAGGGTCAGCATCTCCAGTGTTTATGGCAAGNAGTCAGTGATGCCATCCAGCCATCTCATCCTCAGTCGTCCCCCTCTCCTCCTGCCCTTAGTCTCTCCCAGCATCAGAGTCTTTTCCAATGAGTCAACTCTTCGCATGAGGTGGCCAGAGTACTGGAGTTTCAGCTTTAGCATCATTCCTTCCAAAGAAATCCCAGGGTTGATCTCCTTCAGAATGGACTGGTTGGATCTCCTTGCAGTCCAAGGGACTCTCAAGAGTCTTCTCCAACACCACAGTTCAAAAGCATCAGTTCTTCGGTGCTCAGCCTTCTTCACAGTCCAACTCTCACATCCATACATGACTACTGGAAAACCATAGCCTTGACTAGATGGACCTTAGTCGGCAAAGTTATGTATCTGCTTTTGAATATGCTATCTAGGTTGATCATAAATTTTCTTCCAAGGAGCAAGCATCTTCTAATTTCATGGCTGCAGTCACCATCTGCAGTGATTTTGGAGCCCCCCAAAATAGAGTCTGACAGTGTTTCCACTGTTTCCCCATCTATTTCCCATGAAGTGGTGGGACCAGATGCCAAAACAACCAAAAAAACATTTAAAAAAATCCCAGATGCAACATTATAATAAATTCAATAGAGACTTTAAAAATGGTCCACATCAAAAAAAGTCTTTCAAAAAATAAAAGTCTAAAGTGAAGGAAGTTTTATGGCAGCTTCTTGAAATTCTCCAAGGATTTCCTTCCCTTATCTTTGTCACTAGAAGTATTTCTTCATTAGGGCAGCATACCAAGGAGCACAAAGCTTGCAGACCTACATAATCTCATCTACAAGATGCGATTATGTGAATCACAGCTATCTTTATCTTAAAATACACTCTCAGGAAAAATTTACAGAGAAATTGAAATACGTTAGTTACTTGGAAGACCAGCTAGCCACGATTTTTCCTTTTAGTGTTATTCATATTAAAACATGTAAAGGTTTCTGTATGTTTTTGTATTCTTATCTAACAAGATATTCTGAAATTTAATCTTTAATTCCTGAGGGATGATGATAAGGAGATGAGTGAACCAAGAATCTGGAAAAATATGGGTGTTTGAGTAACCATTTCAATAACAGCACTTTTAATCTTCTTATCAGTATAAATAATCCAGAGTAATGTAAACTTTGAAAGTTTTACAAAAATGTTAGCAAGCCATAAAAAAATTATATTTTAGTAACCAGTTGCTATGTGAGTCAGTATGATTGGTGTGGAAGCAATCATATCTTATGCTGAGTTTATTAGTGGTGGACAGGAGCCTGGAAAAAATTCTCAATATCAATAGCATCTCAAATCTGAGAAAATTATATCTCAAGTGCACAGCTGTGCGTTGATCTCTTCTTTGAGAATTGTCTCTTAAGTGATCGTGGTAATATTGTTTCACAATAAAATATCTGACCTCAAACTGAGTTATGATAATTGGCATAATCTGTGCTGTAACGTGGTTTGGATTAGAAGACATAATGTGTCATTGTTTCTTACTTAGAAAATCTAAAGGATGTCAGCTCTGCTATTCTTGAACTCATGAAGTATTCCCTTCTGCAGGGAAAGAGGCTCACTAAGCCCCTCTCCTTTTCCGGTGTCCTTTGTCCCCACACCTCTCTTTCTCCAAGCTGTCTAATTCAAGGTCACAAAAGGGCCTTCTCAAGCGGCTCCCAGCTCGTGTTCTTAATCTTGTTTCTCTTCTTTTCCTATCTTCAGAGACTTGTAAAGCCTTCAGGAGAAAGAGAATCCCCATCTGTAACACACTTAGAACTGAACATGATTCTTGCTTTTTAAAATTTTCTTTAAATGGTGGCATTAGCCAGATAATCTGGTCATTATCTAGTATTTGGTCTTAGCAGATACAGACAAACATTCTGTAATAGAAAACAGTATTTTCTGACAGGAGACAATTAGCGTCTTTGTCAATATTTGGTATGAATACACGTGTTCTGGAAGCATAAGAATGTTTCTCTTTATTCGTGTGTGATGTTGTGATTAACTTAATTCCCTGGCTGAATGTTAAGGAGTCAACTCTTCCTTTAATGTTTGTGTTTGAAAAATCTTTTCAAAGTTGAATTAGTCCTTATCCCAAGACTGGGTAGGAGACTTTCCCAGCTGAATATAATTTGACGACATGTTGCAGTTTGGAATTTAGGGTCTCGGAATCTGTTAGGGTCAGCATCTCCAGTGTTTATGGCAAGTATGCTTTGAAAGAGGTAAGAAAGAAAATCAGTGTCCATGGACTAGTTCCAGAGACCAGTGGACTTAACTTGCAGGGTGACCTTGTTTTCTCACAGTCTGTTTTCCCTGATAATTTAACAATAACATGCTGTCAGAGGCTTATGAGGTCCAGTTATGTGAGATCAGTTGAGACCCAGCTTTGCTGTATTCAAAGGTAACATGTTCCAGTGCTGCTGGGGGAAAAAAAAAAAGGCATTTCTCCAGACTCATGAAGCCTTGCTGGGAAGGCTGGATTATAGCATTCCCCCAAAGATTTTTAGACTATGATGTGTTATTGTTATTTTTTCCAAAGTGGATGAGTGTACATATTAGTGTACATTATTGGAATTTACCCAGATCCCAGAGAATTTATTGTTCATTAAACTGATCATCTGGTGACCAGACTATCTCAATTTTTAAAAAGCATCAACCACAATAAAAAAGAATATTACCACAATATACTGATCAGCATTTCCCAGTAATAATCAATATATCCCAGCAGTAATATGCTGTGCACTCTCCAGGACTGCCATAGAGAGTCGTAAAATGATGGGAGGGCAAATACAAGGAGTTTACAAAATCTGAGACAGGCTATCCTAACCGGGGTTTTGTCTTCATTTCCGGAAAATACAGCATGGGTTTGCATCTCACCTTCCCGATACCAGGTATTTAATAAAAGGACTTTCTGTGTGAAAGACATGTTGAGCAAATATAGTGATCCTGAATGTATGGATTGCACCTAGCTTCAAGAAATGGTAATCATGTCAATGGATGTGGGTGGTCTCATTCACTACAGGTTTTACAGCTTTTACTAACATTAAGTTAAACCTTTACCCATCCTATATAAACTGGGTTCTGGTAACTAAACTTATTTTGAGAGAAAGAAATTTGGCTCAGAGTACATAGAGGCTTTTTTCTTATAGAGTCAGAAGTTTTCTGGTTGTAAGTAACAGAAAACTATCTCAACCCTCTTTAAAAAAAAGAAAAGAAAAGTTTCTGCACCACGTAGCTGGGAAGCAAGGCACGACTTGCTTCAGGAACCAACAGCTCAGAGTATCACCAGGTTCCTGTTTTTCTAGCTGTCTCTTGTACAGGCTCTCTTGCCATGATGGTCTTGAAGGCCATTGGGATTCTCAGACTCAAGGGCTCAGCTTTGGAGACCAAATGAAAGACAAATGAACGACACCATCTTCCCTAGAAGCCAACAGCAAAGGCTTGCAGTGGGGTTCACTTGGCCTGGCTCTTATCCTGTGTTTGTCTCTGAACCAGGAAACCTGGGCTACTCTGGACCAGCTTGGNACCAAATGAAAGACAAATGAATGACACCATCTTCCCTAGAAGCCAACAGCAAAGGCTTGCAGTGGGGTTCACTTGGCCTGGCTCTTATCCTGTGTTTGTCTCTGAACCAGGAAACCTGGGCTACTCTGGACCAGCTTGGTTTTCAGGCCAATTCTTTTGACGATGAGTGGGGTCACATTAATCCACTTAGTCCAGAGCGTACATAGGAATGTGGGTTGTTACCAGCAGAAAGGGGAAAGATTGATGGCCCAAGGAGGGAAAAAGGATGACTAGAGCAGAGGTGCGGAGAAGGCGATGGCACCCACCCCAGCACTCTTGTCTGGAAAATCCCATGGGCGGAGGAGTCTGATGGGCTGCAGTTCACGGGGTCGCTGAGAGTCGGANGCCGTTTCCTTCTCCAGCGGATCTTCCCAACCCAGGGATCAAACCCAGGTCTCCCACATTGTAGACAGACACTTTACCGCCTGAGCCACCAGGGGAGTAGGTGGGGACACCTAGAAAGATGCTTGGTCCAATCCTGCCAGATCAGTAAACAGTCTTCAGGGTACATTTGTGAGACATGATTTCTTGCCTAAAGATTGAATGGCTCTTCTTCAATAAAATGGTATTTGATGCTTTGATAGAGTTGATGCCCAAATCATTTTTCTCACTGACTTCCGTGTTTCCACATGTCTATGTTTCTATATTTGTTCAAAAAAGAACGTCTGAAATCTGTAAAACATAATTTTTCTTGGCTGAATCACCTACATTCCATCAGGAATTCCACTATACTTGCTTTTTATAAAATAAAGTTAAAATGTCTGTTGCGGTACTTACCTTAAGTATGATTTTAGTTACAATGGAACCGAGTTTTTTTTTCCCCCTCAACTTGTAATTCCTTCAAATGGAGGTTGGTAAGATGACACACAACATTAATATACTTATCAAAGAAAGAATGCTTTCTAATTCCTTACAGATAATCACTACTGTGATTCCCTCAGATTAAATAAAATTCATGTTCTTATTAGGTATTAAGGTAAGAAACTTCCAATTTAGACGTGGATGTTCTACATGATTTTTTTTTTTTACCAGAATAACATCCCACTTGTAAATATCTCCATACTTCTGCTCTCCTTGTGAATGCCTCCCTTGATTGAAATTATGTGCTGTTGAACATCAAAACTGTCATAGAAAATCTACTTGAAGATGTCACAGTTAAAAAAAAATAGTTCAACTAAGATGTTTGGAAGTTGTAATTTTCTGTGGCACATTTTAAAGGAACCAGTACAAAAGTTTATACACAATTCCCCTATATTCGATCATCTGCAACCACGTGAAATTAAAGAACAATGTCTTGAATGGAGACATGTTTTTCTTTTCAGTGGTTTGAGGACTGAGTCTCAATTTGACCCTTGAAAAGAATATCAGAACAGCATTTCAGAGACATCTCTGTATGCCAACCTCCAGTAATTTGGGAACCTTACGAAGCCACTTGAATTCTGTGGACGCTCAGAGTTGATGAGAATTCAGCTGAAGCAAAGTGCTTTCTGCCCCTTGGCCACAGCCAAATTGCACGTTGTGAGCAGCTTGTATTTTTAGCTGAAGGTTTTGCCTTGGAGTTCAACTGCAATTTTACTTTCATTGTCATCTTAAATCTGTAATTTTGTGAGAAAGTTTTAAAAAATATCTTCTGTCTTCTCCAGCAATTATTCTGACAGGAGAGTGACCTTTATTCCCTTCTGGTTAAAAAAGAGAGAGAAAGAGAGAAGAAGAAATAGATGACTTTGGGGTTTTTCAGGCCCTCAGATTATGGGGTGGGACACCTCAAAATGAAAAAGGAAGATTTTTCAGACTTTGTAATGTCATTGGATAGTCATTAAATTTATACCAAATTACAGTTCAGTGAGCTTAAGGGTGGACCCAGTGAGGCAAAAGTGGAAATAATCAGAAAGCCCAAAATCTGGAATCAGTCAAATGAAAACAAATTAACCAACAATTATGGCTTGCCTTGGTTATTTTTCTAAAGATCTTGAAACAAAGCACAAGTTCTCCACAGGTGCTAATCGCTGTAAACCCATGTGAATGCATTTTGGAGCCTAATTTCTCCCCTTGGGGTAGATCTCTAGCCACAGTGAAAGAAGGGTTCAGCCAAGCTGTTTGGAAGTTGGGATTTACACTGGCATGTTTCATGAGGGGGCAAGGAACTGAGGAGTCCGGGAGGCCTGGTGACTCGTCCACTTCTCCACTGGACCAGTTCTGTCCTTACAATACAGTCGGCCACACTTCTTCTCCTGGACAGCCTATGTGTTAATTACAGAATCACTAAACCGACACACTACTTCTGTACCTCATCTACCCAGGGCCCCGGCCCAGTTCCCAGACGTATCTTCCATCCTGTCTTTACATCAGTGGAAGCCCTGGGCCCCCTGTGTCTTTTCCATTTCCCTCTCGTTTTCTACACACCAGCTGCTAAGCCTTCTGGTTGATTTGCTGTGAGCAGGGCTTTCCAGCTCTGCCCTCTGTCACTGCCACCATCATCTCGAGTTATTATGTCCAGTTCCCTGTTCTGCTCCGCCAGGCACAGCCCCACAATTATTCCTTTCCCAGGGCTGGCATGACAAAGNACCAGCTGCTAAGCCTCCTGGTTGATTTGCTGTGAGCAGGGCTTTCCAGCTCTGCCCTCTGTCACTGCCACCATCATCTCGAGTTATTATGTCCAGTTCCCTGTTCTGCTCCGCCAGGCACAGCCCCACAATTATTCCTTTCCCAGGGCTGGCATGACAAAGCACCACAAAATTGGTACTTTGCTAAAAATAACAGAAATTTATTCTCTCAACGTTCAGGAGGCCAGCAGTCTACAATCAAGGTCTTCTGATTTCCGGGAGACTGTGCTCCTCTGAAGGCTGCAAGGAAGAATCCTTGCCAAGCTCTTCCTGATCCTGGGGGCTGCTGGTAACCCTTCATGTTCCTCGGCTTGGAGACATGGCCCCCCTGTCTGCTCCGTCGGCACGCAGCTTTGTTCCCTGTGTCTCCGTTTCTTCACATGATTCTGCTCTGTCTGCTGCACCCGAATCTCCCTCTCCATGTAAAGATACCAGTCACTGGACTGGGCACCNACACGGCCCTCCTGTCTGCTCCGTCGGCACGCAGCTTTGTTCCCTGTGTCTCCGTTTCTTCACATGATTCTGCTCTGTCTGCTGCACCCGAATCTCCCTCTCCATGTAAAGATACCAGTCACTGGACTGGGCACCCCTCCTCCATGTGACCTCATCCTAACTTGATTACATCTGCCAAGCTGTTGTTCAGTCACCAAGTCATGTCCAACTCTTTGCGACGCCATGGGCTGCAGCACACCAGGCTTCCCTGTCCTTCACCACCTCTCGGAGTTCGCCAAGTTCATGTCCACTGAATCAGTGGAGCCATCAAGTCATCTCATCCTATGTCACCCCTCTTCTCCTTCTGCCTTCAATCTTTCCCAACTACAGGTCTTTTCTAGTGAGTCAGCTGTTCAAATCAGGTAGCCAAATATTGGAGCTTCAGCTTTAGCATCAGTCCTTCCAAAGAGTATTCACTGTTGATTTCCTTTAAGATTGATTGGTTTGATCTCCTTGCTCTCCAAGGGACTCTCAAGCAGGACTGCAAACACCCTGTTCTAAACAATATCACAAGCTCCAGTACTGAGAGTTAGGACTTGAATACATCTTTTTTGGGGGGATGGTGGGACACAGTTCCACCTACAACATCATGTGGTTCTTTCTCAAAATTCCTGTTTCTCATCATCCCATTGCTCAGAAACCTTCTCTTCTGAGCAAATTCTGACTACTCTAGTTAGATGCTCATATTCTTTCCCAGGTTGGCTATGCCTACCTTTCTAGTCTTGCCTCCCCATCAACCCACATTTCAGAGCCCTGTGCCCTGCCCACACTCATCTACTTGTTGTCTCTAGAACATTCCACGTGCATTTGCAGTAGCTGTTTCTGCTCCCAGCATCTCTTTTGCCTTGAGTTAACTGCTACCACCATCCTTCCTGCTGTAGATGGATTGTGTAGGTCATGACATGCGTGGTAGAGCCCAGTCATGTAGCATATATGGTCCCATCAAGTTCCTGCATTTAGTGCTAAGATTGGCTAGTGAAACTTCTATATTTATTGGCCAGTTATTGGACCAAAAAGTGTTATTTGATCAGTCGCTGCCTACATTTGTTAACAGAACAAACCCTGGTTCTTGTTTCATGATCATGTACAATCTGTTAGCTACAGTGAGAGGGGTATGACTTATTGTAAAATAATGCACTCTTTTTTATTTTATTTTAATTTTTGACTGCAAGATCTTAGTTGTGGCAACCAGGATCTTTCCTTGATGTGCATGGGCTCCACGCACATGAGATTAGTTGGCCCTCGGCATGTGGGGTCTTAGTTCCAGACCTAGAATGAACCCAAGTCCCCTGCATTGGAAGGCAGATTCTTAGCCACTGGACCACCAGAGGAGTCCCAAGAACGCATTCTTACTGGGTTCTGTTATCACGAAATATTACTAACATGTAGGAAAACTTAATGTGCTTTTAAAAAATTTTTATTTATAATTTAAAATAATCATTTTTTTATTTAATGAAAAAATACCTCTCTGAAGTCTAAAAAGAAGCAGTTGATTTTGTTTAAATGCATTGACCACATGAAAAGGCCTTAGTACACTTGTGAGGCTGCATATCAGCAAAAGGTAGATAATAAGACACAGCTTTCTGGTAACAGCCTTGAACAGAGGTTTTCTTTCTTTCTTTTTAAAATCGAAGTACAGTGGCTTTACAATGCTGTGTTAGTTTCAGGTGCACAGCAAAGCGATTCAGTTATATATGTATTGGGTTGGACAAAAAGTTTGTTTGGGTTTTTTCATAACATTGTATATGCCGGGCTGGATGAAGCACAAGCTGGAATCAAGATTGCTGGGAGAAATATCAAGAACCTCAGATATGCAGATAGTACCACCATTATGGCAGAAAATGAAGAAGAACTAAGAAGCCTCTTGGTGAAAGTAAAAGAGGAGAGTGAAAAAGCTGGATTAAAACTCAGCATTCAGAATATCTGGTCCCATCGCTTCATGACAAATAGATGGGGAAACAATGGAAACGGGGAGACTTTATTTGGGGGGGGGCTCAAAAATCACTGCAGATAGTGACTGCAGCCATGAAATTAAAAGATGCTTGCTCCCTGGAAGAAAAGCTATGACCAGCCTAAACAGCATATTAAAAAACAGAGACATTATTTTGCCAACAAAGGTTCACCTAGTCAAAGCTATGGTTTTTCCAGTAGTCATGTATGGATGTGAGGGGTGGACTATAAAGAAAGCTGAGTGCTAAAGAACTGATGCTTTTGAACTGTGGTGTTGGGGAAGACTCTTGAGAGTCCCTTGAACTACAAGGAGACCAAACAGATCCAACCAGTCCATCCTAAAAGAAATCAGTCCTGAATATTCTTTGGAAGGACTGATGCTGAAGATGAAACTCCAGTACTTTGGCCACCTGATGCAAAGAACTGACTCATTTGAAAAGACCCTGATGCTGGGAAAGATTGAAGACGGGAGGAGAAGGGGACGACAGAGGATGAGATGACTGAATGGCATCACCGGGACATGAGTTTGAGTAAGCTCTGGGAGTTGGTGAGGGACAGGGAGGCCTGGCATGCTGCAGTCCATGGGGTCGCAGAGTCAGACATGACTGAGTAAATGAACTGAACTGAACTATGGAATATATGTATTCTTTTCAAATTCTCTTCCCCAGCAGGTTTTTACAAAACTTTGAGTCTAGTTCCTTGTGCTGTAGGTCCTTACTGATTATCTATTTTATAAATGTTGTTGCTATTCAGTCGCCAAGTTGTAGCTGACTCTTTGCCATCTCATAGACTTTAGCCCACCAGGCTCCTCTGTCCGTGGGATTTCCCAGACAAGAATACTGTAAAGGGTTGCCATTTCCTACTCCAGGGGATCTTCCCAACCCACGGATCAAACCCACAACTCCTGCTTTGAAAGCTGGGTTCCTTACTGCTGAGCCACTGAAGAAGCCCACATATGTTAATCTCAAGCTCCCAAATTATCCCGACCCCCTTTCCCCAGAAGAGAGATTTTCTGTGGTGGGTGATGGGAATGAGGTGTGAGTGGGACTTAAGTGGACCCTCCCTGACATCCAGTGGGCACCAGAGAAATGTTGACGGTGTACTGCCTTACTCACTGGAAGCTGGAGAGGGGTGTTAACTGGGCAGTTCAGCATGCCCTGGATGGTCATTAAGGGCTGACTGGCCGCTCTCATACCTAAAACAGTTCAGGCACGCCATCTGATGCTGCAGCTCTGACCTGGGTCATTTCAGCAGCCCGGTTTCCTCTCCTTTTCTCAATGGCCATGGTGAGAGCTTGGCTTCACGAGTATCACTGGATTGCCTGCCTCACCTCCCCAACATCATCCAAGACCCTGAAATCACTTTTTCTTTCATTAATGAATCGAGTAGATAATTACCCCAAACCAAGCCTCTGTGTGGTTAGTCTGAGTTCCTGAGGGCCATCAAGCCAGGAAGGGGTTTTATAAGTGAGACTGCATAGCACCCCATCTCCCTGGAGCAGGAAGTTTTGAGAGCTCACCATGAAGAGGGGCACGCTCCCCTTCAGGAAAAGTCTAGAGACCTTCTCCCCAAGCCTCCCCCTTTGCCCTTTGATATCAGATACGTGGTCATAAAATGGGGCATCTTTGACCAATTGAGAAAAGCCATTTCTTCGCCTCTTGAAAAATGTGCTCCTCTTTTCTCACCACAGCTGGGAGTTTCAAATGTGAATAAATCTCCAGGAATTTGGCAGTAATGGGATATTCATAAATACACATGAAATTTGGTGGGGTTTGGAGAAAAATAGAATTGAAAGAGCACATTGTCAGGTTTAAGCCCAGATGTATCTTGAGACGAAAGATGAGTTTCTTTCTTAATGATTGTTCATTTGCTTTGCAAGGATGGATGCCAGACGCTCAGCCCTAAGAGACACAGGTTCTCGCAACCTTGGGGCGGCGTGTTCGTGGTCTCAGGCCCCGAAACAGAAGTCACAGGGCTAACATTCAGCAAAGAAGCTGGGCTCTGGTTGCACAGTTCATGTCCATAGTTGTTTTTGCTCAGTCGCTGTCATGTGCAACTCTGCGACTCCAGCATGCCAGGCTCCTCTGTCCTTCACTGTCTCCCAGAGTTTACTCAGACTCATGTCCATTGAGTCGGTGACACCACCCAACCGTCTCATCCTCTGTCGTCCCCTTCTCCTCCTGCCTTCAGTCTTTCCCAGCATCAGGGTCTTTTCCAGTGAGTCGGGTCTTCGCATCAGTTGGCCAAAGTATCGGAGCTTCAGGTTCAGCATCAATCCATCCAGTGTATAGTCTGGGTTGATTTCCTTTAAGATTGACTGGTTTGATCTCCTTGCTGTCCAAAGGACTCTCAAGAGTCTTCTCCAGCTCAATTTGAAATCATCAGTTTTTCAATGCTTGGCCATCTTTATGTTCCAAACTTCATATCCGTACATGACTACTAGAAAATCCATAGCTTTGAGTATATGGACCTTTATTGGCAAAGTGATGTCTCTGCTTTTCAGTATGCTGTCTAGGTTTGTCCAGGTGGCAGATATTTCCCTGTAGGAACCAGTGAGACCCAGAACATCAGGCCCCTCATGATGGCTCCCTCTCAGGGCCTGCAAACAGACCAGCCTGTGGGACACAGAACTCACTGGGACCCTTCTGGTCCTTCTCCTGTTCAGATAAATTCTGTCATCTGACGCGTCATTGGACCTCTCTCCAGAGGGTGTGACTTCTCTGCAGTGGCGGGGTAGGGGTGGCAATTAAATCTCTGAGATGTGTCTCTTGTCCCTGGACGTGATGTGGCCTCTACAGAAGAGACACGACCCCGTTTGCACCTTCTATGAGCAGGGAACTCGCCCGGGAGGCTGCAGACACATCTCAGGAAACGCAGTTCCCTTCGCGGCCTCGGGCCATCCGTCCTGTGTGGGCTACGCTGTTCTCATCTTCACATTTCTTGTGAATCAGTGATGCTGGATGTGACCCTGTGGCGTGCTGAGACTATCATGAACCCTCTTTTGAACCCCCAGCCCCTCCTTCATCCCCAGATGGAAGGTGACATCACCTGATGCATGACAGAGAACTTGGGGGGCTTCCAGGCACCCACGCTGTTCCTGGTGCTCAGGCTCAGGAAGGCCCGTCCTCTGCTTGCATCCCTCCTACCTTGGCAGACGTTCCCACCATGCGGCCTCTCTCTGTAACGTCTGCCGCCTGAAGCCTCTCCCCTGTCTGCCTCCAAATGTGTGGGTGTCACCCCTTCCCTTACGCCAGGAGAAAGAACTCATCCCCTCACCCCTTCCCTTACGCCACCCCCACCCCTGGAACCTGTCCCCTCTCTGGAAGCTGCCCACCGTTAGGCTGCTCATGGTCTGCACTGCCCTCACCACCCATTTCAAGGGAAGCCTAGAGCCACCTGGCGGCTGCTGTGTCTCCCAGCTCTTTTCACACTCCTCTTGGCTCAGACTTGCACAAGTCTGGCTGCTGATCTTCCGCGTCCTCAGCGAGCTCAGTCACTAAGTCACGTTCAATTCTCTGTGTCCCCGTGAACTGTAGCCCACCAGGCTCCTCTGTCCATGGCATTTCCAAGGCAAGAGTACTGGAGCTTGGTTGCCATGTCCTTCTCCAGGGGATCTTCCCAACCCAAGGATCGAACCAGCATCTCCTGCCTCGGCAGGCAGCTTCTTTACCAGTGAGCCACATGGGAAGCCCTGCCTGTGTCTGTATCCAGAAGCTCTGCCGCCTCGGTCTATGCCACCGACCCTGTCCTCTCTCACCTGCGCTAGAATGTGGATACTACAGTTTCCCCACCATCCCCAGTATCGTCAGCTTTCTGTCCTGGGAAACTCTGAGTCCATAAAGCTCTGAAATCCCTCATCTTAAGAGATGAAACCTCGGGACTTCCCTGATGGTTTAGTGACTAAGACCCCATGCTCCCAGTGCAGGGGGCCTGGGTTCGATCCCTGGTCAGGGAACTAGATCCCACATGCTGCAACTAAGAGTTCACGTGTTGCAGCTAAGGATCCTGAGTACTGCGACTAAGACCCAGCTCCGCTAAATTAGAGAGAGAGACGAAATGTTCCTGCAACAAGAACTTATAGCATAGCAGAGGGAACTAACTATACTCAGTATCTTGTAATAACCTATAATGGACAAAGATCTGACAAAGCATAGATATACCTGAAACACTGTAAATCAACTCTATTTCAATGGCTCAGATGGTAAAGAATCTTCCTACAATGTGGGAAACCCAGGTTTGATCCCTGGATTGGGAAGATCTGCTGGAGAAGGGAGGGCTACCCACTCCAGTATTCTTGGCTGGAGAATCCCATGGACACAGGAGCCTGGTGGACTACAGTCCATGGGGTCGGAATGAGTCGCCCATGACTGAGCAACTGACACTCACTCTCACTTGATGTTGTCAGCTCCTTTCTTCCTGTTCTCTTTTTGCACCCACCTTACTAGGTCAGTAAGATGACCGAAACAGCTCTTACTAGGTCACCAATGACGTCTGAGTTCCTAAATCCAAAGCTCAGTCCTGACCTTAGAAAGCTCAGTCCTGGCTGTAATAACCATGGTTCAGAAATTGGACCCAGTTGGCCTCTTGCTTCACTGCCTGCCTCCCTGGGCACTCCTTCTCAGACCCCCATTCTTTCTTCCTGTTCTCCTAGACCCCACCTCATGTTGGGGCACCCTGGAGCTCAGTCTCCAGGCCTGTTCTCTTTGGTTCATATGCTCCCTCCTCATTCAGTCACAGCCCATACCTTCAGCTATAAACCTGACTCTCAGGTTGACAAGTCCACTCGCCCACTAGGCATTCCCACTTGTACCAGTAAAATGCATCTCTAACTCCATGTCCAAGATGGAATTCTTCTTTTCTTACTTCTTTTCCATCTCAGTAAAAAGCGATTTTTTTAATCTAGTTACTAAAGGCAGCATTTTAGAAGTGTTCTTGACTTGCGTCGGTTCCTTTCACACCCCATGGATGGTCCAGCAGCACTGAATTGCATCAGTCTGATCTTAAATGTCTATATCCAGGGTCTGAAGCCATCTCGCCAGTGGCCTCACACTCTCCCTGGTCCAAGCCACCATCCTCTCTCACCTGGATCAGGCCAGACCCCCCAGACTCTGCCCAGCACTGCAGCCAGCATGACCCTGAGAAATGAAAGTCAGTTCTTCTGGCCTCTGCTCTCAGCTCTGCCATGATCCTCTACGTCACTCAGTATAAACCCCTCGTTTTGTCGACAGCTACATAGCGTATCCCTTTGTCCTTGGCCAGAGTCACTCTGATGGAAATACCATCCCTAATCCCACTGGTTAAAAGAGCAACTCAGACACTGCAGCCAGGGCTCCCCTTGCCCACAGCTTTCTTTTCCTCCCTTACGCTGACTGCCTTTGATTTACTGCAGACTCTTTATATGATTGTCTCTCTCTCCAGCTGCAGTGGACGCGCTGTGAGCATGACCTCATTCTTGTGTCCCCTGCGGTATCCTCTGGCCCAGAACCACTCCCAGGACATAGGAGATGCTCAACAGCTGTCTTTTAAATAAATGAGCAAATATCCATGTTCATTGATGGAGCATTTGTCGGGCACCAGTGATGAATGAATGCCACAGCTCTCTTCATGCCCACCCTTTCTGTGTCCTGGGAGGTTGAGCAAACCAGGCTTTTTTTTTTTTTTTTTTTTTGGCTGTGCTGGTCTTCGTCACCATTTGGGCTTTTCTCTCTTGGGGAGAGCGAGGGCTTCTCTGTAGCTGTGGTGCACAGGCTTCTCCTGTGTGGCCTCTCTTGTTGCAGAGTGTGGGCTCTGGGCCACACGGGCTCGGTAATTGTGACTCCCTGTCTCTAGAATGCAGGCTGAATAGTTGTGGCTCGTGGGCTTAGCTGCTTCTTGGTGCTGGGGATCTTCCTGGACCAGGGATCAAACCAGTGTCTCCTATATTGGCAGGTGGATTCTTTACCACTGAGCCCCCAGGGAAGCCCAAACAAATAAGGTAAGTTAAAGTACACATTTCAGAAAGTTAACGGCACGACTTAAGTACAAATATGTGGTGAGCATCTGGTGTCGAAGTCACTCCCCTCCTTGACTTTATTCCCCACCTCCATTAAGGAGGGACCAACTGGATGACAAAGTGGCTCAAAGGGGAATAAGAGGAAGTTGAGGTAAGAGTGCACACTTAGCTATTAAACTGGTTAATGTCATTCAGGGCACTAAAATTGTACCTTAGCACTTATCTTTTCTACCCAACAGAAATCACTTGCAATTTATCAATCTTCTACAAGTTAGCATCTAATTTTACAGAATCTGGTTCCTAACCAGTGAAGTGAAGTCGCTCAGCTGTGTCCAGCTCTTTGTGACCCCATGGACTATAGCCTACCAGGCTCCTCCATCCATGGAATTTTCCAGGCAAGAGTACTGGAGTGGGTTGCCATTTCCTTCTCCAGGGGATTTTCCCAACCTAGGAATCGAACCTGGGTCTCCTGCATTGCAGGCAGATGCTTTACCATCTGCGCCACCAGGGAAACAGTAAATCAACTCTCCAGCACCTCAATTCAGGAAGACTCTTGAGAGTCCCTTGGACTGCAGGAAGATCAAACCAGTCAGTCCTAAAGGAAATCAACCCTGAACATACATTGGAAGGACTGATGCTGAAGCTAAAGCTCCAATACTTTGGCCATCTGAAGTGAAGAGCCAACTCATGGAAAAAGACCCTGATGCTGGGAAAGACTGTAGGCTGGAGGACAAGGGGACGACAGAGGAGGAGATGGTTGGATGGCATCACCAACTCAATGGACATGAGTTTGAGCAAACTCTGGGAGGTAGTGAAGGGCAGGGAAGTGCCGTGTGCTACAGTTCATGGGGTCACAAAGAGTTGGACATAACTTAGCAACTGAACAACAGCAGCAAGATTAAGGGTCAGCAAACTTTTTCTGCAATGAGCCGGATAGTAAATGTCTTAGGTTTTTACAGGCCACAGTCTGTCACAATTACTCAGCAGTACTGTAGTAGTGAAGACTTCTATAGGTAGCTTGAACATGACTGTATTTATATACCACTTTATCTACAAAACCCAGGCTTCCAGCGGCAGTGTGCTGACCCCTGCCCCAGCTATAGCCAGATGAAGCCTGGGCAGACTTGTTAAGTTTGACTTGTTAGGTTTAACTTGGAAAACACACATAGGTAGCTCTCTGCCTTTCTCTCATTTTAGACCATTTTCTTAAGAATTTCATGGATGCTCATCTTTTAGATTACAATTCCCAAGGGTTTATTATTTATAAATAGATATTAGCAAAAATAAAATGAAAAATGTTTCCCAGGAGTCCAACAATATTTAAGACAGGTACAGAATTAATGCAGATTTTTTTATACTGTAACCACATTGCCTTGGCTTCAAATAACAAGGTGATCAGAGTCTACCTCACTGACAGACACAGGCAAGGACTACTCAGTGGCAGAATTTCAGAGTCACAGGAGGTCTGATTACCCTAGTCAGACAGATGAAGCTCTAAAGATTTGTGTCCATTCTGTATTCCGTAAGCATGTGAGCAGCCATTATGTGGAAGAATATTACTAAAATCAAACAGAATGCTATATTTAAAAGGAATAACCAACAAAGACATACGGAATAGCACAGGGAACTCTGCTTAATGTCATGTGGCAGCCTGGATGGGAGGGGAGTTTGGGGGAGACTGGATACTTGTAAATGTGGCTGAGTCCCTGTCACAGCATTGTTAATCAGCTCCACCCCAATACAAAATAAAAAGTTTAATGTTAAAAAATCAAATATAGGAACATTCAATGTAGAACCAGAAAAGGGGTTACTTTTTTTTTTTAATTCAATGGAAGAAATTTTGTTCCAAGGAAACCACGTTCTTATAGGTTTTGGATTCATATTGTTCACTTGAGTGTTCTCGGGGGGGTAGTTTGGTTAGCATTCTGTGTGTACATCTGTCTTGGGCGGGTTGAGTGCTATAAGCAAACTTTAGTACCACGTTTTTTCCTTGTATACATTTGAATAATATTAGAATAAAAATCATTTAAGTCAACACCAGAGGTCTCTTAAAATTGGAGACTCTTTCTCCGTGTGTGAGAAAGACCGCAAGAGACTGCATGTTGAATCCGGCTCCGCAAGAAAACCTGTGTCTGCTCCCCTATAAATGGGAAGGTGTCTATTTCCTTTTTTCTCCTCTGCCTTTGATTTGTCTCCAACAGCTGAAAGCATTCCCTCTGGTCTTCACGCAGATGGGCTGACAGCTTCCAGAAAGCTTTTTTTTTTTTTCCCCAAGCCTGGGAGCTTCTTATTAGGTATCAGTGACCGCTGGCAAAAGACAGAGACACCCGGGATAGTGCCTTGCTTGAAACTGGGTCCCTCCAAAGTTCGAGTCGGCAGTTGCTCACATCACACTCTGTATTTGGAGTCTTCTTTCTTTTTTAAAAAATCTTCTCCTGTTAAGCACCTAGCGTGTTTAGTAATAGCATTCTCCTCATTTCACAAATGTAAATTCTCCAGGAAGACAAGCACTGATTCTAAAATATATCAGGCTATTCAAGAGCAGTCTCCACCCCATCCACCCCATCCCCAACAACTGCCAAATCAACTTCTCAACATTGGTTTCTCGTTTCTGGCCTCTCTCACTTACCTTAGAGATGTTAAAGCCATTGTTTTTGCTTTATCTTTTGAAAAAAAAAATCCATTCTGTTTCTGGTGTCATGACTGGGTTTTACTCGGATCTCCTAGTTTTATTGTGCACAGTAAGTACATTTCTCTAATGGATTTAACCTGTGGCGGGATCAATAGTTTTTTTTTCTCCTTCAGTGCCATCAGATTATAGCGACTTTGCAAATTAAGCAAAACCTTTTATCACATTGGTTACTTGAGTTCTTTGTCTCCTGGAATCATTTGCTTNGGATGTTTCCTGACGCAGACCTAGCCGATGCTGGGGTACAGACTCATTCTTGCCGGAATCCATGGGAATGGAGGGAAGAAGCAGCCCCTCCCTTGATTCCTTCACTCTGCTGGAGCCTGAGCATTCCAGATAGAGGTCACTGACAGGCAATTACACTGCAAATCCAGACAGAACATTTAAACAAAACATCACGAACTTCAGGGTTACAGGGGACGTAGACAGCCACCTAGTTCACTGTGGCGGAGCCTGGACACCTCTGAAAACATTCACTCGGGGGGTTTACTCATCCCGGAGCCAGGGAGCTCGCTGTCATCTGATATGACCTGACTCATCAGACAGTAACAATGCTGATAAATTTATCACTTGAGATGAATTGCCTGGGCTGGTGGTGTTCCCGCCTTCCGTCTGCTCTTTGTTACTCACATCCTGTCTGTTTCCCTCATTTTTCTCCCCGCGGGATGATGCGTCTGGTTCCTCTGCCATCCGACATGCTGTCCCCCGAAGTGCTCCTGTTTGTCCATCCTGTCTTTCGGAAAGACTTTCACGATAATTTCCTTTTGCAGGGCTCGTTTAAGCATATAATAGATTACAGCTGGCCCCATTATATATTTTCGAAAAATGACTTTCCCTCTGTTCTAAAAAACAGATGTGAGTAGACCCTAGATATTCAACAACCATTGACTTTTGCCAAGTGGGGTATTGTCTTTGCAAAAGGCTCTCTAAGTCTGATTTCCTAAAACTCTCAAAGGTGTTTCACTTCGACGACAGGGCAAAGCCCTGACTAGCAAGCAGCCCTTCCAATCATGAAAGCCCACGAGTAACTTCTGACACTTTTTGTGTTGCACCATCGTCACAAAATGAGAACAGGTTTGCAAAATGCAATGCGGTCGCAATACCTTTCTCTATGCACATCAGAGTAAAGGACATTTTATGACTCAGAGGATAGAAGAGCCAACAGCCCCATGATAATCACATAACATCACCACATCATGTGAGCTAGAGCTCAGCTTCACGTCGTACAATCCAAACCATTGTGGAAGGCAGTCCTGGGTAAGGTGAGAGGCCCAGAAGGAGGACAGATTTCAGAATCCAGCTCAGGCTTCCTTGCTGTTATTTTTCAGTTACTCAGTTGCGTCCAGCTCTTTGGACCCCATGGACTGCAGCACACCAGGCTTCCCTGTCGGGCTTCGTCAGCTGAATTCAATACTATATCCCATAGCAGATTGTAGCCAGGCTGCAGAGTTGACTTCTTCTCTAATTCTTGGCCAGCTCCTGCTCCGTGGGATGCTGTTGGTCCCTGACCTTTGGTTTTTGATTGTCCCGTGGCGCTGCGGGGCTGGCAGGATGTTGCTGTCTTGCTGTCCCTGCTGTAAAGGGAGGAGCAGAGAAAAGGGTGGTGGGTAGCTGGTCAGCACTTGAACTCTGACGCTTTCTGCTTTCTGCTGCCCTGTGCTGATCCAGGGATTGTGTTTCCTGCAGCACAGCTGCCAACTGACAAGCACGGATATTTGAGAGGTGACAGTGATGGCGGCCAGTAGGAAGGTCACTGAGTTTTGAAAGTGCCCCCATACTATACTTCTCACAAAGTCGTACACTCTAAAACTGAGCTCAAGTGCTGGATCTCTTCATTCCAGTCTAGAAAATGTCATTTAGAGTTTGTGAAATATGATATCACATTTGCCATTTTTTCACAAAAATTGGCGTACTTAAGTCTAAATCAATCATATTTGGGAAGATGAATGTAATCGGATGTTGAAGCATGAAAGCTGAGCGGGATTAATAAGCTTTGTGCCATGTTTAAAATTTGAGACTCTTTTTATGTAACATTTATGAGCCATGGAGATTCTATAGAAAGTCCCTTCATTATTGGAAAAAAAATGTAAAACCTGTGTAGATTCATTTGTTAGTATTATCTAAAAGTTGTTGATGGAAAAAAAAAGTTTAATGATGAAATATAATAGCAGTTTCACTTTTACCTGGTAGTTCAATTCAGATGTTCTCTGGATGAAGAAAGCACTGGGGAGAAGGGGGTTGGGCAGGGTAGATCTTGGAAAGGGCTTCGTCCCTGTCCGTGGGACAAAGATCTGATTCTGGTACAGATTTAGGAGGACTAAGTCCAGATTCCATGACTCATGAATTATGGTGTTAAATAGAGATTCCGTGCTCTTTTTGGACA
The DNA here is from genome assembly GCA_006410735.1 of Raphicerus campestris. Classification (NCBI taxonomy): domain Eukaryota; kingdom Metazoa; phylum Chordata; class Mammalia; order Artiodactyla; family Bovidae; genus Raphicerus; species Raphicerus campestris. The sequence continues at coordinate 518,142 of SJYW01038292.1, forward strand.
AAACAAGCAGAGAATATAAGGGCAGTAATAATGTCAGGAAAGAATATTAGATAACTCATTGTGCCATATAGTCATTTTTTAATGTACATTTTGGAAACACACTGTGATGCCAAGGTTTTGAGTGCTAGTCACAGATTTCAGTAAGAGATCCTTCTATAGTTGCATATAAATTCCCGTAACATCTCTGTTTGGATTTCAGTGCATCCTGTTCATTTTTCTGTTTGTCTGTCCACTCACTGGAGTTTTTACTGGATGCCTGTTGTATGGACTGTGGGAGAACAGCTGTTGTTTTTTCCGCCTTCAGGGTGCTTCGGTGAAGGATGAAATCACTTCTTGTTCTCTGTCATGCCCTCCACACTCAGAATGATGGAGACAGAGGAGACATCTCAGAAATGTTTGAGTGAATTCATAAAAGTAGGTGTCATAAAACCATGGAGATAAAGACCGATAAAAGCCGCTCAGTTGTCTCCGACTCTTTGCAACCCCATGGACTGACTGTACAGTCCACGGAATTCTCCAGGCCAGAACACCGGAGTAGGTAGCAGTTCCCTTCTCCAGGGGCTTTTCCCAACCCAGGGATCAAACCCAGGTCTCCCGCACTGCAGGCAGATTCTTTACCAGCTGAACCACAAGGGAAGCCCAAAAGTATGGAGCGAATGTGTGAATCCAGTATCACGTGCTTGCCAGATGCATCTTCAGAAAGCCTGTGCTTTAGCGTGCGCTCCCAAATGCTTTATTCACCTGTCTGGCTGTGTTGTTATTTTGAACTGAGTCATGTCTGACTCTTTGTGGCTGTGTTAAAAGCGGTGCACACGCCAAGGCGAGATGCCACACTTAACCTGTTTGAAACCTTTATTCCGGGACTGGGATGCAGTGTTTTAAAATATAAAGCCAGATCAAAGCCACAGTGACATGTCACTTCACACCTGCTAGGATGAGTGTTCTCAAAAAGCAGGAGAGAACTAGTGCATTGTTGCTGGAAATGTAAACTGGTGCAGCCACTATGGAAACAGTATAGAGGTTTCTCAAGAAATTAAAAATAGAACTACCATATGACCCAGAAACCCGCTTCTGGGTATGTATCCAAAGGAAATGAAAACAGGTTATACAAGAGGTATCTGCCTTCCCGTGTTCATTGCTGCATCGCGCATGATAACCAAGGTATGGAGACAACGCAAGGGTCCGTCAGTGAGCGGATGGATCCAGAAATGTGTGTGTGTGTGATTGTTGTTGTTCAGTCGCTTAGTCCTGTTCGACTCTGTGACCCCAGGACTGCAGCATGCCAGGCCTCCCTGTCCCTCACCATCTCCTGAAATTTGCCGAAGTTCACGTCCATTGCATTGGAGATGCCATCCAGCCATCTTATCCTCTGATGCCCTCTTTTCTCCTTCTGTCTTCAATCTTTCCCAGCATCAGGGACTTTTCCAATGAGTCAGCTATTCACATTCAATTCAGTTCAGTTCAGTCGCTCAGTCATGTCCGACTCTTTGCAACCCCATGAACCACAGCACACCAGGCCTCCCTGTCCATCACCAACTCCCTGAGTTCACTCAGACTCACGTCCATCGAGTCTGTGATGCCATCCAGCCATCTCATCCTCTGTCGTCCCCTTCTCCTCCTGCCCCCAATCCCACCCAGCATTAGAGTCTTTTCCAGTGAGTCAACTTTTCGCATGAGGTAGCCAAAGTACTGGAGTTTCAGCTTTAGCATTATTCCTTCCAAAGAAATCCCAGGGATGACCAAAATACTGGAGCTTCAGCTTCAGCATCAGTCCTACCAACAAGTTTTCAGTGTTAATTTCCCTTAAGATTGACTGATGTAATCTCCTTGATGTCCAAGGGACTTTCAGGAATCTTCTCCAGCACCACAGTCTGAAGGCATCAATTCTTTGGCATTCTGCCTTCTTTAAGGTCCAGCTCTCACAACCGTACGTGACCACTGGGAAGTCTATAGCTTTGACTAGATGGACCTTTGTTGGCAGAGTAATATCTTTGCTTTTCAACACACTCTCTAGGTTTGTCATAGCTTTCTTGCCAAGAAGCAATAGTCTTCTTATTTCATGGCTGCAGTCACCATCAGCAGTGATCTTAGAGCCCGAGGAGAGGAAATCTATCACTGCTTCACCTTTCCCCCCTTCTATTTGCCATGAAGCGATGGGACCAGATGCCATTCTTAGTTTTTTAACATTTAACTTTAAGCTAAATATTGAAAATGTATGATTATGATTATTGAGCCTTAAAAAAAGAAGGAATTGCTGTCATTTGTGACAACATGGATACACCTGGGAGGGAATTTTTCTAAGTGAATTAAGCCAGACAGAAAGAGTCAAAATCTACATGGTATCACTTATATACACCGAAAAACAAACAAAAGAAGAAACAAGTGCGACGCTGAACGCATAGAAGCAGCAGGAAAGTGGTTTCCGGGGGCTGGAGGGTGGGGCGAGTGGGGAAAGGCTGGTAAAAGGGTATAAACTTTCAGGTCTAAGATGAATAAAGTTTGAGTATTGAATGTGTAACCTTGAGAGTAGTTGATAACACTGTATTGTATCATTGAAACTTGCTAAAAGAATAGGACATTAGTGTTCTCTACCAAAAAAGGACAAAAGAGATGAGGTGATGGATCTATTAATTTGATGGAGGCAATTGTTTCACAGTGTATGTGTACATCAAACTGTTACATCATACTCTTAAAATATCTTACAAATCTGGGGCCCTTTAAAGGTCTTCCTTCTGCACCAGGATATATGAAGTGTGTTCAGTTTCTGACTTTTTGAAGCTGTTATTTCCTGATTTATTTTTGGCTGTGCTGAGTCTTCATTGCTATGCAGGCTTCTTCCCTAGTTGCAGTGAACAGGGGCTGCTCTCTGTCTGTAACATGCAGGCTTCTCACCGCAGCAGCTTCTCTCGTTGCAGAGCATGGGTTCTAGGCATGTGGGTTTCAGTACTTGGAGCACATGTGCTCAGCAGTGTCAGTTTCCAGGCCCTGGAGCTCAGGCTCAGTAGTCGTGGCCCACGGGTTTAGCTGTTCCTCGGCATGTGGGATCTCCCCGGATCAGGAATGGAACCCGTGTCTCCTGCATTGGCAGGTAGATTCTTCACCTCTGAGCCACCAGGGAAGCCCCAGGCTCTACATTTTTTATTAGATGTCTATTATATTCTACACACTACAGATAAGTACTCTCTGCCGTCATACAAATCTAAACCTAAATATCAGGTTTCTGAGTGTCCTAACACTTTGCCTTTACATTTGTGTGGCTTTGAAATGCAAATATTCCTGATGAGTGATGTCAGAGGAAACTCACCAGCCACCAGGCAGCATAGTCCTCCTGACACGCCACCATTTCCGCTGCAGGCCAGCCAGCCATCGCCTTCATGGGATGAATTGCACTGCAGGCACCATGTGAGGCTGATTTTCAGTCTTGATTTATTTCCACAATTAAGTACTTTCAGTGCCTTCAGAAGGATTTTGCTTTGCTGCTGTTCCCAGAGAAAAGTCATTCTGTTCACAACAGATTGATGGTCACTGACAGGCGAAGCAGTTAGAGGCAGCAGAAATTTCCAAAGCACCTCCGTGCATCTCAGCTCCTTGCAAGCCAAGGAGGTTCCTGCAGCAGCTCAAGAAGCCAGAAGGACTGCCTCTCAGGGCCTCTCTTTTGACTATCGAAAGCTTCTGGCTAATTTCCTGGTCAATCAGTGTAATACCAGTCAAGGCAAACACAAAGCTGCAATTTTAACCACATAAGCAATGGAAATGAAATCCCCCAAAACACCTCTCTCCAGGTTTTCCTTCTGTTTCTTCTTTGAGTCTTGTGTCATATTTATCTTTCAGTCCTTACCACAGTGAGCTTCCCAGTGGCACTAGTGGTAAAGAACCCATCTGCCAATGCAAGAGACATAGGATACGTGGGTTCAGTCCCTGGGTTGGAAAGATTCCCTGGAGGAAGAGAGCAATCCACTCCAGTGTTCTTGCCTGGAGAATCTCATGGTCAAGGAGCCTGGTGGGCTTAAATCTGAGTTGGACACAACTGAAGCGACTTAGCATGAACATACACCCTGCCACAGTGCCTGCTACTTATTTAGAGTTTCTTGAATGGATTAGTGAATAGAGGGATGGATCGACAGATGGACGATGGGTGGATGGATGGATACACAAATACCATTCTTACTGATTAAACAGTGGCATAGGTGCCATGTAATGTAAATCAGTATAACTCTCTCACTCTTGAAAATATTTTGAAGAATTAATAAAACCATGACCAAATCCCAGTGTAGTACAGTCAGCTTTTATATTCATCAGATCCTTTATCAGTTCTTATATTAATAAGCTGGTATCTTTTGTCCATGGAATAGTATTCACTATTTAAATTATCAGGCCAAAAGTAACATCTAAACTTTCTTCACTGAAACTTTAGTTGTACTTTTTTCCTCTTCCAGAACATTCTTGGCTGATTGTTCAATAATGTAAGTGTGTTCAGTATAACTGCAATCATGAGGTCTCTCTCTCCAAATGCAGTGCCACGTTGGGGAATGAAAACCAACAAAATAACAGACTTACTCTTCATTAACCTTCTTTCTAAGAAGGTTCTTTGCATGTGATAAGGTTTTATAATTGAATAGGGGAAAAGATCAATAATTTCCAGTGCAAAGGCAAATTAAAACTTCATAAATATTTATATAGGGAAAGTAAAGCTCTTTGCTACTTGGTTTTAAGTCTTTTTGGACCATGTGCTAAACAGATTCTAGGGCTTATCCTGTTTTGAAAAAAAAAAAAGAATGGTACATATTGCTGTGGTCCGAACGTTTGTGTTATTTCCAAAGTTGTGTGTTTAAACACTGACCTCCAAAAGTGACGGTAGGATGTGGGGCCTTTGAGAGGTGATTAGGTCATGAGGGTGCAGCCCTCATAAATCGGATCAGTGCCCTTGTAGAAGACCCCACGGAGTTCCCTAACCCCTTTCACCATGTGAGAGCACAGGGAAAAGGCGCAGCTATAAGCTGGGAAGAGGGCCCTTGCTCAGCCCTGCTGGCTCGCTCATCTTGCACTTCTGGCTTCCAGGACTATCAGCAATAAAGTTCTGCTTATAAGCCCCTAGTCTGTGGTGTCTTGTTATTGCCTCCCAAACAGACTAAGTCACATGTTCTGGAAATTACCAGGCTTACATTTGATGTTCAGATTTCTTGAATTTGTTTCTGTTTAGCATTTTGAGGCTTTATCATTACTTTTTCCTGGTTGCAGGCATCAGTCTTACACATCACTCATGTATAGTCACAAAGCCCTGCAAGTGATAAGCCAGGGTCGTGAGGCCTGTGGTCGGTTGCCGCTGTGACCCTCCGGAATCACAGAGCCTGGTCCTTGAGCACAGGACACTCAGAAAGGTTTCTGTTACCACAACCCTTGCTGTGGCACACCTTGAACCCTGAGGTCAGAAAGCTCCAATTCTAATCTTACTACAGCTGCTTACTAGATAATGTCCTTTAGCATATTCTTCATCTTTCCAAGTGTCAATCTTTATGCATAAATTAAGATAATAGTAGTGCTATGGATTACTATAAGGAGTTGACTTAATAGAACACCTGGGACATGGGAACCATCCCAAATAATTTCTGTTCTTTGTAATAATATTGTCTATATCATATCTGTATTATTCAGATGAATGTTGTTGTTGTTAAGTCACTAAGTCATGTCCAAATCTTCGTGACCCCATGGACTGTAGCAAAGTAATGCTCAAAATCCTCTGAGCTAGGCTTCACCAGTAACGTGAACCAAGAACTTCCAGATATACCACTTGGATTTTAAAAAAATGCAGAGGGACCAGAGATCAAATTGCCATCCACTGGATCATAGAAAAAGCTAGAAAATTCCAGAAAAACATCTGCTTCATTGGCTATGCCAAAGCCTTTGACTGTGTTGATCACAATAAACTGTGGGAAATTCTTCAAGAGATGGGAATATCAACCACCTTACCTACCTCCTGAGAAACCTGTATGTGGGTCAAGAAACAACAGTTAGAACCTGACATGGAAAAATGGACTGGTGAAAATTGGGAAAGGAGTACATCAAGGCTGTATATTTGTTACCCTGCTTATTTAACTTATATAACTTATATGCAGAGTACATCAGGCGAAATGCTGGCTGAATGAGCACAAGCTAGAATCAAGATTGCCAGGAGAACTATCAATAACCTCAGATATGCAGATGATGCCACCCTACGGCAGAAAGTGAAGAACTAAAGAGCCTCTTGATGAAAGTCAAAGAGGAGAGTGAAAAAGCTGTCTTAAAACTCAACATTCAAAAAACTAAGATCATGGCATCTGGTCCCATGACTTCATGGCAAACAGATGGGGAAACAATAGAAAAGAGTGAGAGACTTTATTTTCTTGGACTCCAAAATCACTGTGAATGGTGACTGCAGCCATGAAATTAGAAGACACTTGTTCCTTGGAAGAAAAACAGTGACAAACCTAGACAGCATATTAAAAAANACCCCCTCCCACCTCCCACCCCATATCATCTCTCTGGATCATCCCCGTGCACCAGTCCCAAGCATCCTGTATCCTGTATCCAACATAGACTGGCACTTCATTTCTTACATGATAGTATACATGTTTCAGTGCCATTCTCCCAAATCATCCCACCCTTTCCCTCTCCCTCAGAGCCCAACAGGAAAGTTTCTGTGACCTCTCCTGTCGCTGTCTCCTCGGCCCACACACCCCCCAATCCCCAGCTGCCCCATCAAGGTCACCAACCTCCCACCCATCCCTGGAACTCTGGCCACATGAAGGAAGACCACCAGCTCCTTCTCCAGACTCCCAACACCTCCCCCACCCCTCTCCTTCCTCTGGCCCTGACCCTCCAGGCAGGGCTACAGGCAGCAAGCCCACCCCAGGGATCCTGTGACAGCTCAGAGGAGGATTCTGAGAAGATGCAGATTTGAGACCAGAAGCTAGAAGGGAGGTTAGGCTCCTCCACCGAGGTTGATCTCCTCCTGAGCAGAGGGACGAGTAGGGGTGTGGAGCGTGCACGAGCTTTGTCAGTGAGTGTGAGAAACGGTCGGCGTTTTCTATTAGCACGTTCTTCTCAAAGGCTTACTGTTAAGTAGAGCACATCTCTGACCCGCTATGAAGGTCCGGCTGATTTAAACCAGGCATGTCCCAAAGAGATTGAAACCCGCATAAAAGCGGAAGAGGATTCTCAATTCTGGACTTGGCTAGAGAGAGTCTGAAGAGACCTCACTTTGTAAGAGGACTCTCTCTCATCTGTTACATTTGCAACACTGCAGCTTTGATTTCTCCCATATTGATCAGGGCAGGCTTCCCTGGTGACTCGGCAGTAAAGACTCCTCCTGCCAATGCAGGAGACACGGGTTCAATCTCTGGGTCGGGAAGATCGCCTAGAGAAGGAAATAGCAACCCTCCCCGTATTCTTGCCAGGAGAATCCTGTGGACAGAGGAGCCACGTGGGCTACAGTCCATGGGGTCACAAAAGAGTCGGATATGAGTTAGCTACTAAACAATAACAACAATATTGATCAGAACTTTGGCTGTGAAGCCCAATCAGAACCAGCTGAAGCCCAAAACAGGTGTTGATTGAGGAGAAGGAGAGGCCAAGTGGACCCCCAAAACAGGGGTTGATTGAGGAGAAGGAGAGGCCAAGTGGACCCCCGAGGTACTTGGAAGACTACACTTTTTGTCCCATATCAGAGCTGGTGATGGCTGGGTGTTCCTAGGGCCGTGTCCTCCTGCACCCAGGGCACAGGCTAGAGGAAGCCTTGAGTGCATTTGTGTGAAGCTCTGAGAGCAAAGAGGAAAGTCTGCTTCTCCAGATTCCCCAGCTCCAGGCAGGCCACAGGCAAGGCTAGACATGGGTTTGCTTGGGTCCCAGGTTCATCGTGGGGCTGGGGGTGGAGTGACCCCAGAAGAACTAAGTTGTGTGACGTGCGTTCCCTGGACAGGGGGGTTGGACAGCATCATCACTGTGTCCTCACCTCCTACAGAGTCCAGTGTTTAAAACACTCTCCACTCGTGAGAAGGCAAAAGGAGAAGGGGGCAACAGAGGATGAGATGGTTGCATGGCATCACCAACTCAATGGACATGAGTTTGAGCAAGCTCCGGGAGACAGTGAAGGACAGGGAAGCCTCAGTTCAGTTCAGTTCAGCTCAGCCTCAGTTCAGCCTCAGTCGTGTCCAACTCTTTGCAACCCCATGGACTGTAGGCTTCCCTGTCCATCACCAACTGCAATTAGAGTTGGACATGACATAACAACCTCACAACAACAACTCATTACTGCCCAGACTGATAAAATGCAGAGGTGTTTAGAGCTTTGCCCTGCCTCCCACCAACCTGACTACCCCGATTGCAGACCCTCAGGTCTCCTGGCCTTGCCGTCCTCTGCCTGGAACCCCCTTCTCCTCCCAGCCCAGTTTGCTCTCTGTAAAGCCTTCCCTTTTCCCTACGCTCCACCTTCTGTGCATCTGTTCAGCCAGGAAGACTGTTCCTGCCTCTGTGACAGCCCTCCGTGCCCCGTACTGTGCTCTGTCCATATCTCACCGGGCAGTGTGCCCAGCACATAGTAGGTGCACAGGAAATACTTGCTGCGGTGATGGTGAGAAGGACAGAATGCACATATGACAGAAGAAAGCACAGAATAGTTTGAGACCTAAGCAAACTCAGGCTTTGCTGCCATCAGTGACGGTCTGGTGGATCGCAGCCCATTTTCATTAGAGGTTTTTGCTCCTCTACCAATTCATCTTAGAAGTTCAGTATTTCGGTATGACCAAGGTCATTTTCCCCCCTGCCTACGGCAATCGTTTTAACACTTCATCATGGTTTGAAACACTTCCTTGACATTTTAATATTGACAGCTGGCTCCCTCACCTGTGGGAGAACTAGCGGGCCAATATTGTGGATCCAAAATTATGTTTTCCAGTGGGGAGCTTAGCTGCTGATTCTAGATAGCAGGGCCATGTGACTTCAGAAGGGTGGGCCTCTTCTGAGTTTCTGCCAGCTATAATGAATACTGATGTATGTTATATGTGCAAGTTATTAAGAGAGTAAATCCTAAGAATTTTCATCGCACAAAAAAATCTACATGTGCTGTTCATCAAAGAGTGTTGCATGTGTGAGTGCACTCGCGCGCATGTGCACGTGTGTACACACACCTGCCTGTGTTGGAGGACTGAGATGGGAGGGGTGAGGAGGGCACCACGTGTGCCATAGGGGCTGCTGTTCAGAGCGCATTCTGAGTCTCCTGGCTCTCCTCTGGATAACCTGAGTAGATTGAAGGACCAGTGGAGCCTCATGGGGTCATCTGTACAGTGAGGAGGGAGTCAGACCCTTGCCTCCATCCAGCCTAGATACGAGCAACATGTCAGTGCGAATCTACACTCACGTTTATGTGGTTTTTATTTTTCCACAGAGGTCTCATCGGCAGCAGTTTCACGGAAACCCACTATCTTCAGGATGGCACAGACATCTCTCTCATCCGAAATTACACAGTAAGTCCTGCTTGGACCGCCATAATACTAGGCAGTCAGGTCTGTGCTTAAACTCCGTAGCAGTTTTATCTTCAGCGAAGTCACATGTCCAGGTCCTTCCGTTAGACCCCGGAAGAGCTTGGGCATTGCTTACTGCTTGGCCATTCCAATGTAACTCCAGAAAAACTTAACTTTGGCCAGGTATGTGTCAGGGCAGTCCTAGAAGTTACGGTTCTATTGCAGACTGACATTGAATCCACCTGCTAATAACAATGGGATGCTAAGCCAGCCAAATCCTTCCCGGAAACCAAGCCCAAATGAGAGTTGATTCAGAAAGCTGTCATCCCTGGGCTGAACTTGGCAGTGTTAAACTTGCAAGACCCTTAAATAAATTTAAAGGAAAACTGACTCTGCTTAACCTGTCATAAATGTAGCCGCCATATTGCTATGATACTGTATCTTGGTTGTTACTGGTATGCGACATTTATCAGCTCTTGGCTTTTCTGATATCTGAAGTTTTCTGTGTGACTTAGGGTGCTAATTTTGTTTATTCCTGTAATAAACGTCTATTGTGCTCAGCCCCAGGTGTGAATGTGGGCATTGAAGAGAGTTGTTGCCTCTGAAGACTGATGGTCACGTGTTTTAAAGAGCTTGGGTGTTTATTTTATAAAGAGTAATTTTAGGGCTCCCTGGGTGGCTCAGGCCTGGGTGTTCACTGGAAGGACTGGTGTTGAAGCCTAAACTCCAATACTCTGGCCACCTGATGCGAAGAGCTGACTCATTTGAAAAAACTCTGATGCTGGGAAAGATTGAGGGCAGTAGGGGAAGGGAACAAGAGAGGATGAGATGGCTGGATGGCATTACCAACTCGATGGACATGGGTTTGGGTGAACTCCGGGAGTCGGTGATAGACAGGCCTGGCGTGCTGCAGTTCATGGGGTCACAAAGATCGGACACGACTGAGCGACTGAATTGAACTGAACTGGTGGCTCAGATGGTAAAGAATCTGCCTGCAATGCAGGAGACGTGGGTCTATCCCTGAATCGAGACGATCCCCTGGAGGACATGACAACCAGAGTCAGACACGACTGAGTGACTAACACACACACACACACACACACACACACACACACACACACACACACACACACACACACACACACACACACACACACACACACACACACACACACAC
>SJYW01038292.1:528958-542559 GCA_006410735.1 Raphicerus campestris
ACACACACACACACACACACACACACACACACACACACACACACACACACACACACACACACACACACACTGAAAGGCTCTCCATCGTAGGCAGCAAATTCTCCCTTCTCCGCATCATGCCAACACTTTTCTTTATCACGTGTTTGGCACTTCCAAACTGTTACCTTCAGATTTCCAGGAGTATTCAGAGTGAAGTGATGCCCAAAGAAAGCACCTGAAAATCTTGGGTTAAAAACAAAGCATATAAGAATTTTTATTCGTGCCTGAGCAAGCTTGAAAGAGTCAGATGAATCTCTGGGGATGAGGGGAGTTTGGGGGAAATTGGATACAGGTGTATGTATGGCTAAATCCCTTTGCTGTCCGTCGGAAACCATCACAACATTGTTACTCAGCTCTACTCGAGTGAAAAATAAAAAGTTAAGGAAAATGAAAAGAAATAAAAAAAGAAACAAAGCAGGGATGTAAGCTCAGAGCACTGGGCTGGTGAACTGAGGTCATGGGACCCCGACGGGCTATTCAGGACTTAGAGAGGAGACCCAATGCTTCAGTTCTTGGGGGCTGGGACAAGAGAGGTGGGCATCTGCAATCGAAAGTGGACGTGTTGGTCCTGCAGTCATGTCCAGCTCTTTGTGACCCCGTGGACTGTAGCCCACCGGGCTCCTCTGTCNGTGCTTCAGTTCCTGGGGGCTGGGACAAGAGAGGTGGGCATCTGCAATCGAAAGTGGACGTGTTGGTCCCGCAGTCATGTCCAGCTCTTTGTGACCCCATGAACTGTAGCCCACCGGGCTCCTCTGTCCATGGCACTTTTCCAGGCAAGAACACTGGAAGGAGTTGCCATTTCCTCCTCCAGGGAATCTTCCCGACCCAGGGATCGAACCCGTGTCTTCTCTGTCTCCTGCATTGCAAGTNATGCTTCAGTTCTTGGGGGCTGGGACAAGAGAGGTGGGCATCTGCAATCGAAAGTGGACGTGTTGGTCCTGCAGTCATGTCCAGCTCTTTGTGACCCCGTGGACTGTAGCCCACCGGGCTCCTCTGTCCATGGCACTTTTCCAGGCAAGAACACTGGAGGGAGTTGCCATTTCCTCCTCCAGGGAATCTTCCCGACCCAGGGATCGAACCCGTGTCTTCTCTGTCTCCTGCGTTGCAAGTGGATTCTTTAGCCACTGAGTCATCAGAGAAGCATTGAGAATCCCACAGAAGTTAGGCCCCCAGAGAAGTGCTTCCTCTATTTAAAAAAAAAGGACAAGGAAAACCCCAGTCCAGAGAAAGGGAAACAGAGAGAATTGTCTCCAGGTGTCCTGGAGTGAACAACGATTTCATAAAAAATAGAGAAAGTGAAAGCCCAGCTGGCCTCATAAAGTGTACATTTGAAACAGGGTGGACCGGTGCCCAGATTCTAAAACCAGCATCGGGATGGGACTCCCATTCAGTGTACTGACCTCAAAAGTGGCCCCAGGCCAGCCGTGCTGGATCCCCTGGGGCCAAGCTGAAGCCAGCTGAGAACCGTTCTCTAGGGATATTTCTGTGACCAGCCTAGACAGCATATTAAAAAGCAGAGACATTACTTTGCCAACAAAGGTCCTTCTAGTCAAAGCTATGGGTTTTTCCAGTAGTCATGTATGGATGTGAGAGTTNGGGATGGGACTCCCATTCAGTGTACTGACCTCAAAAGTGGCCCCAGGCCAGCCATGCTGGATCCCCTGAGGCCAAGCTGAAGCCAGCTGAGAACCGTTCTCTAGGGATATTTCTGTGACCAGCCTAGACAGCATATTAAAAAACAGAGACATTACTTTGCCAACAAAGGTCCTTCTAGTCAAAGCTATGGGTTTTTCCAGTAGTCATGTATGGATGTGAGAGTTGAACTATAAAGAAAGCTGAGCAACAAAGAATTGATGCTTTTGAACTGTAGTGTTGGGGAACACTACACTTGAGAGTCCCTTGGACTGCAAGGAGATCCAACCAGTCAATCCTCAAGGAAATCAGTCCTGGATATTCATTGGAAGGACTGATACTAAAGTTGAAATTCCAATACTTTGGCCACCTGATGCGAAGAACTGACTCATTGAAAAAGACCCTGATGCTGGGAAAGATTGAAGGTGGGAGAAGAAGGGGATGACAGGATAGGATGGTTGGATGGCATCACTGACTCAATGGACATGAGTATGAGCAGACTCCAGGAGATGGTGAAGGACAGGGAGACCTGAAGTGCTGTAGTCCATGGGGTCGTAAAGAGTTGGACACAAATGAGGACGGAACTGAACCAAGGGGTATTTCTACAGCCAGATTACATAAGGTTCCCATGTCAAAAATAAAAACAAAGAAGAATATTATTAAAGATAACCCAAGGTCAAAATAACGGAACATACAGTTAGCAAAAGAAATTAGTAAGTGACAAGGGAAAGGAGAGAATTAGCACCTTCAGGACTGCGAGATGATAGAAAAGTTGGAGAAAAGTCTGAAATATTTTAAAGAGAAGAGAACCTAGGTCCAATAAAAATTCCAAAGTGAAAACACAAGGCGGGGGGAAGAAAATTAAAGATGCCCCAGCAATGCCCTCCCTCCTGCTTAAGACAGGTAATTGGTTTCTCAGTGGCATCCTGAAGGAGCAGCTGTTGGATTTAGAAGGCAGAGGGCACAGTGAATACAGGTTTGTCCCTGTTGAGTTTGCGGTGGGACAGTCAAGTGAAGGTGTTCAGTGGGGAGACAGGTGTATGAGCATGAAACCCAAGACAGGGGTGGGGACCACAAAAGAAGAGGGCCCATCTCAGAGATAAGTAACTGCTGGTGCACTGACTTCCCTTGGGAGGGGCAAATGGCAACCCACGCTGGTGTCCTTGCCTGCAAAATCCCAGGGACAGAGGACCACTGTGGCTCCATGGGGTCACAAAGAGCTGAGCAATGGAGCATGCGTAGGCGTGCATTCACCTTTCTCTCTCTCTCTCTCTCTCTCTCTCTCTCTTNAAAGGACAAGGAAAACCCCAGTCCAGAGAAAGGGAAACAGAGAGAATTGTCTCCAGGTGTCCTGGAGTGAACAACGATTTCATAAAAAATAGAGAAAGTGAAAGCCCAGCTGGCCTCATAAAGTGTACATTTGAAACAGGGTGGACCGGTGCCCAGATTCTAAAACCAGCATCGGGATGGGACTCCCATTCAGTGTACTGACCTCAAAAGTGGCCCCAGGCCAGCCGTGCTGGATCCCCTGGGGCCAAGCTGAAGCCAGCTGAGAACCGTTCTCTAGGGATATTTCTGTGACCAGCCTAGACAGCATATTAAAAAGCAGAGACATTACTTTGCCAACAAAGGTCCTTCTAGTCAAAGCTATGGGTTTTTCCAGTAGTCATGTATGGATGTGAGAGTTGAACTATAAAGAAAGCTGAGCAACAAAGAATTGATGCTTTTGAACTGTAGTGTTGGGGAACACTACACTTGAGAGTCCCTTGGACTGCAAGGAGATCCAACCAGTCAATCCTCAAGGAAATCAGTCCTGGATATTCATTGGAAGGACTGATACTAAAGTTGAAATTCCAATACTTTGGCCACCTGATGCGAAGAACTGACTCATTGAAAAAGACCCTGATGCTGGGAAAGATTGAAGGTGGGAGAAGAAGGGGATGACAGGATAGGATGGTTGGATGGCATCACTGACTCAATGGACATGAGTATGAGCAGACTCCAGGAGATGGTGAAGGACAGGGAGACCTGAAGTGCTGTAGTCCATGGGGTCGTAAAGAGTTGGACACAAATGAGGACGGAACTGAACCAAGGGGTATTTCTACAGCCAGATTACATAAGGTTCCCATGTCAAAAACAAAGAAGAATATTATTAAAGATAACCCAAGGTCAAAATGACGGAACATACAGTTAGCAAAAGAAATTAGTAAGTGACAAGGGAAAGGAGAGAATTAGCACCTTCAGGACTGCGAGATGATAGAAAAGTTGGAGAAAAGTCTGAAATATTTTAAAGAGAAGAGAACCTAGGTCCAATAAAAATTCCAAAGTGAAAACACAAGGCGGGGGGAAGAAAATTAAAGATGCCCCAGCAATGCCCTCCCTCCTGCTTAAGACAGGTAATTGGTTTCTCAGTGGCATCCTGAAGGAGCAGCTGTTGGATTTAGAAGGCAGAGGGCACAGTGAATACAGGTTTGTCCCTGTTGAGTTTGTGGTGGGACAGTCAAGTGAAGGTGTTCAGTGGGGAGACAGGTGTATGAGCATGAAACCCAAGACAGGGGTGGGGACCACAAAAGAAGAGGGCCCATCTCAGAGATAAGTAACTGCTGGTGCACTGACTTCCCTTGGGAGGGGCAAATGGCAACCCACGCTGGTGTCCTTGCCTGCAAAATCCCAGGGACAGAGGACCACTGTGGCTCCATGGGGTCACAAAGAGCTGAGCAATGGAGCATGCGTAGGCGTGCATTCACCTTTCTCTCTCTCTCTCTCTCTCTCTCTCTCTCTTTTTTTCTCCTAAGACAATGTCATTTAAAATATGCTTTTAGAGTTAACGTGACGGCTTTCCTTACAGAGTAAATTGTTCCCATTAGAAGCAGAAAAAAAGAGATTCTAGAAATACTCAACCATAGGCTGGAGTCCTCCACCTCTCACGGGTGGAAGTGCTGGTCGAATATAGACCATCCTCTGGCTATAAGATATGCTTCCAAGGTAATTTTCATCACTTCTTGTTTTATATCTCCAGCTCCCTGACTCATTCCTTATTCTCAGGCATTTTTGGTCTTTTTACCTCTTTTCGGGGAAAATGTGATAAGAGAGAAGAAGAAACAGGGGACTTGATAAACAAGGGTCCATCCACTGCCGGGGTATATGGAACTTGGCTTGCTGGTGCCTGTAAATCCAGGCACCTCAGAAAGCACCCTGGACCGAAGAGGCTGGAATGTTGATCGTGGTTGTCTCTGTCTGGTGAAGACTCTGTAGTTTTCTATTTGTTATGACTGTTGTGTGTAGTGGGTGTGGAGAGGGAGTTCCTTTCTTCTCCTCCTCATCTTTTCATGAGGTAACTGTGCAGATAGGAAAACACCTCCCCCCTGCATCTAATCCCTCAGTTCTCCCCATGGAAGCATCTTCTCAGGACAAGGAGGACAGGAGTGGGCAGGCCCTGGCAACCTCTGGTCCCTGCCGACTGGGGCAGGGGTAGGGTCCCTGCCTTGGAATATCCAGGAGGCCAGCCTTACTGTCTTCCCTCAGCTAAGGGTGGGTAAGCCTGGCCCATCCCTCTGAGGAACATTCCAAGCAATGGACTTCTGCGGCCCCAGCCTCCCCAAGATGGGTCCCCCCAGGCTTGGCTAGCAAAAACAAGGTAGGGAGAAGAGGCTTAGAGGTAGAAGGAAGGCTCACTTCTGCCCTGACCTAAGTTGTGTCCTTTGATGGAATGTACCAGAAACCATTCTTTCGTAGGTAGGTAACCTCATAGTGTGGCACACAAGTGGTAAACATCCGCCTTCCAGTGCAAGAGGTGCAAGAGATGGGGATTCAGTCCCTGGGTCAGGAAGATCCTCTGGAGAATGAAATGGCAACCCACTCCAGTATTCTTGCCTAGAGAATCCCATGGACAGAGGAGCCTGGTGAGCTCCATGGGGTCGCAAAGAGTCGAATACGACCGAGCATACACACACACACTCACACACATACACACACATGCACACACACACAAATTCATAGTGTATTTTGATCTGCATTGGACTCTTTGAATCTGTATACAATAGGAGCAGCAGCTGGAGGCNGCAAAGAGTCGAATACGACCGAGCATACACACACACACTCACACACATACACACACATGCACACACGCACAAATTCATAGTGTATTTTGATCTGCATTGGACTCTTTGAATCTGTATACAATAGGAGAAGCAGCTGGAGGCTGGGTGAAATGGCACATCCAAACCTCCAGAAACAATACGCATATGTTGCTTTTATAATTACAAAAACAATAACTTTTCCCTTTGTCCAACAGCCACCTTCCCCCACTCCTTGGAGTACAGTTCTGAGCTGTCAGCCACGTTGCTGTAAAGATGAGTGAGCTGTTTCATTTACTTAAAGAAAACCCGCAGCCCTCGACAGCCTGTCCTTCCAGCAGAAACCCTTTCAGGGAGCTCATAACCGCCTATTGTCTTTCGTAGGGGTGGGGGGAGAGACAAGGAGGCAGCTTTGGGGGTTTTGTTTCTGTTGAATCAGGCTAGGAACAAGAAATGTGCTGACTCACCCGACTTTCCCCCCAAGTCAGCACACAGGGAATTTCACTAAATTTAAAATTATATATAAAATAAGAACCACCTTTTTGCTAGCATCTTTGTTTCTTAAGTTTAATCTCTCAACAGTCAGTATAAGCTGGTTGACAGGCAGGCTAGTGGCTGATTTAATTTTGGAATTGGTCCCTTGTCTTTTCTCTCTCTGTTGTTCAAACCTTTGCTGGCCACATCTAAGGAAAGATTGTGTCCTACGCTCTCTCTTTTAATAAAGCCTGTGGGAGAAAATGCACGTGACATTTTGCTGTTTACACCCCAAATGTCGGCTCTGGGGGAAGGCCAGAATGGGCCTCCAGAAACTCTCCTGCATGTTGTCAGCACCTTGGTCCAAACACATCCTTCTGTTCTGTGTGTGTTAACAAAGCACCTTCCCAGTGCCAGGCCCCATGACTGCCACAGAGAATAAAAACAGACAAGAGAATGCACACGGGGCTAGAGGGTGGAGACTGATATAATTCTAAGAATCACAGACTGAATTAATAAAATCTGTGCTGAGTGCACGGAAGGACAGGCTAAGGGGCCTAATCTAGTCTAAGGAATCACGGAAGGCTTCATGGAAGAAGGGCCATGTCAACCAAGATCCGAAGGTTGAGGAAGCAGGACCCAGGGGAAGGGGAAGGGCAGGACACTCCTGGCTGATGCCAAGTCTTACCTGGAGGCGGGGAATTGCCTGTAATTTGACAGGGGCCACCATAGGTAGGACTTCGAGGCCAGTCTGGTTGTCAGTAGAGGAAGATGGGGAAGCTATTAAAAGGTGTCAACCCAGGGGGTGTCATAACTAGGGATAGGCTTTGGAAGACACCACTGACTGCAGTGTGAAGGTCATCAGAAGGGCAGGAGCAGAGATTCGGCAAGGTCAGGCAGCTGGCTCTCATGGATGAGCCCAGAACTGGGTGGGAGGAGATGGCTGCTGAGGCCAGGGGCATGGAGATGGGGAGAAGGAAAAAGATCTGAGCTTTTGCACCTGAGCAACACCCAGAAGGGCTCCATTTGTTATATATGTTTTCTCATGGGAAACATCTATGAAACCACTTGCTATACAAGACGTCCAGAAGGAACCATCAGTGTCAACTGAGGCTGAACCGTTAGAAAGGCATGAAATCCCGTATTTTGATCCAAAGTGCTGTTTGAGTGACATCCATTCACTTCATTGGCAAATATTTCACATCAAAAGGAGTAGAATCTTCCACCATTGGCTTGGAAGTGGGTATTAGGGAGTCAGTCACTTTTCATCTCAGCTAGAGAGCATATGAAGAGGGTGAAAGATGATTCTGGGGGTAGGAGGAAAGACAGAGACCATTTCCATCTCATAAGGAAATAAGCTAGGCTTATTATAAAACTCTTTTAAAGAAATGATTTAAAATGGAATCCGTTTCCCTACCGTGTGAGTACTCTCCACACATCTAATTCATCAGCTCTTCCAGGCTTGCCTGTGTCTCCAAGGCTGCTCTGTCCTCTTGCTGTCTGAGGCACTAGGTACTCCCTCCTCCCCTCAGGTCCTTACCATGTCCCAAGGTGATTTCCACCTTCACAGCCGTCTTATCCCCTCCCTGATCCGCTGACCCTGCAGCAGTTGCCAACCAGCTCCTCACTTCTCACCTGGAAGATGTTCTGGCCACCTGAAATTCCTCCCTGCTTTTCATCTCTCCTATGTGTATTCCAGCCACCGCTGCTGCCTACATGATCCTTCTAGAACATCCTTCTATTTATGTCATCCCCTGTTTCACTTGTATTTTGATCCTCCCAGATCATCGGTAGCTTCCTCGATCCCTCCCCAGTCCTCAAGTCCAAAGTTCTGAGACCAGTCTTCCCATGGGAATCCCATGATGGTGACAAGCCCTACCTTTTCATGCATGAATTCGCTCATTCATTCACACACCACTCACTCAACAANGACTGCCACAGAGAATAAAAACAGACAAGAGAATGCACACGGGGCTAGAGGGTGGAGACTGATATAATTCTAAGAATCACAGACTGAATTAATAAAATCTGTGCTGAGTGCACGGAAGGACAGGCTAAGGGGCCTAATCTAGTCTAAGGAATCACGGAAGGCTTCATGGAAGAAGGGCCATGTCAACCAAGATCCGAAGGTTGAGGAAGCAGGACCCAGGGGAAGGGGAAGGGCAGGACACTCCTGGCTGATGCCAAGTCTTACCTGGAGGCGGGGAATTGCCTGTAATTTGACAGGGGCCACCATAGGTAGGACTTCGAGGCCAGTCTGGTTGTCAGTAGAGGAAGATGGGGAAGCTATTAAAAGGTGTCAACCCAGGGGGTGTCATAACTAGGGATAGGCTTTGGAAGACACCACTGACTGCAGTGTGAAGGTCATCAGAAGGGCAGGAGCAGAGATTCGGCAAGGTCAGGCAGCTGGCTCTCATGGATGAGCCCAGAACTGGGTGGGAGGAGATGGCTGCTGAGGCCAGGGGCATGGAGATGGGGAGAAGGAAAAAGATCTGAGCTTTTGCACCTGAGCAACACCCAGAAGGGCTCCATTTGTTATATATGTTTTCTCATGGGAAACATCTATGAAACCACTTGCTATACAAGACGTCCAGAAGGAACCATCAGTGTCAACTGAGGCTGAACCGTTAGAAAGGCATGAAATCCCGTATTTTGATCCAAAGTGCTGTTTGAGTGACATCCATTCACTTCATTGGCAAATATTTCACATCAAAAGGAGTAGAATCTTCCACCATTGGCTTGGAAGTGGGTATTAGGGAGTCAGTCACTTTTCAACTCAGCTAGAGAGCATATGAAGAGGGTGAAAGATGATTCTGGGGGTAGGAGGAAAGACAGAGACCATTTCCATCTCATAAGGAAATAAGCTAGGCTTATTATAAAACTCTTTTTAAAAAATGATTTAAAATGGAATCCGTTTCCCTACCGTGTGAGTACTCTCCACACATCTAATTCATCAGCTCTTCCAGGCTTGCCTGTGTCTCCAAGGCTGCTCTGTCCTCTTGCTGTCTGAGGCACTAGGTACTCCCTCCTCCCCTCAGGTCCTTACCATGTCCCAAGGTGATTTCCACCTTCACAGCCGTCTTATCCCCTCCCTGATCCGCTGACCCTGCAGCAGTTGCCAACCAGCTCCTCACTTCTCACCTGGAAGATGTTCTGGCCACCTGAAATTCCTCCCTGCTTTTCATCTCTCCTATGTGTATTCCAGCCACCGCTGCTGCCTACATGATCCTTCTAGAACATCCTTCTATTTATGTCATCCCCTGTTTCACTTGTATTTTGATCCTCCCAGATCATCGGTAGCTTCCTCGATCCCTCCCCAGTCCTCAAGTCCAAAGTTCTGAGACCAGTCTTCCCATGGGAATCCCATGATGGTGACAAGCCCTACCTTTTCATGCATGAATTCGCTCATTCATTCACACACCACTCACTCAACAAGTGTTCTTGAGTACCCGCGGTGACATGGAGTAAGCACCAACACTATGCCAGGCAGTGTGCCAAGGGCTTTATGTGTCCTTGGTTGTTTGACACTCCCGGTATGTTGTTTTTATGCCCAGCTGAATAATCTGAGACACAGAGGGCTTCAGTAGGCAGACCAAGCCCCTAGCTAGTAAGGATTCAGATTCACACAGCCTGAGTCTAGGATCTTAGCTCCTAACCACTAAGATGCAGACACAGGGTTCTCCCTGGCCATGGTGCTTCTGTCATGGAATTTGGTCTATAAAACTGTAGCGAGGCAGCTTCAGGAATGGGCTGGTGTTTGCTGTGAAGAGAAAGACCTGGCACATTCATCTGAGGGAGGGGAGAGGATGCTCTGCCCGCCAGCTGTCCTGGGATACGGGGAGGGGCCAGGAGCCCTCTGGGAATTTGCTGAGCACCTTGCTCTGAAGCCCACAGGAACTGAGGAAGGCCCAGTGCCCCACAGCGCTGTGCAGGATGGAGGGGACATGGTCCCCATCCTCGAGGAACATGCCATCTGACCACAGGTGACACGATGAATCCATGACAACGATGCTTTAGGAGCTGGGCAATGGCAGAGCCAAATCCGTGTGGCAAGTGCACTGCGTCCTCGCCAGCACCCCAGGCGTGCAGACTCTCATGCGCTGTGCCCCCGCCAGCACCCCAGGCATGCGGACTCTCTTTCTCTGAAGGTATCAGGAAAGAGGGGGCTAGGATAGCCTTCGGTCTGGAAGCAGCGGATGTAGAGGCTGGGATTGCAGGCAGGGAGGCAGACTGCCGGGCTGAAATCTCAGCCCGAGCCTTGAACCAGCTGGGAACGTGAGCATGAACCAGACACACAGTCAGGCTTCTAGAGGAGCGAGCCCGTGGTAGCCACTGCTCCACTTTGATGATGGATTCACAGCCTCACTTAACCCCCCTGGACCATCTATTCTTCTGAGGTCCTTCAGGTATCAGGATGATGGAAGGAGAAAGGGAGCTGTGGGCAAGAAAGGGGTCCATGAGCTGTGCCCGGCGCTGGGCTCTGCAGATGTGTGTCTCCATGAGGGGGCCACCGGCCTCAGCTCCTCCACACCACCTCCCGCCACGCCCCTCCGACTCCAGTTCAGCCATCCACACAAAGTTCCGCACGACTGTCAAGAAGGCTGGGAGCTGGGAGTTAGGAGCTAGAGCAGGAGTGTGAGAAAACCACGCCCTCTGCTTTCTCAGGGGTCAGCTTCTCCTGCACGTGCTCATTCATTCATTCACCAAAAGGACGCTGAGCCCCTGGGGTCCAGCACAGAGGGAACTAGACAGGCAGAACCCAGTGCTTAAAGCATAATGGGTTTAAGTACATGTTGTCATATCCCAGATCGGTGACAGGGCCACACATTTCACAGATTGATGTGATTCCTAAGACCCTGGGCAGCAAGTGTCAATCCCATTTCACAAATTAGAAATGGAGGTGGCGTCTCAAACCATAAGACTTCCAACTCCGGGTCGATTCAGCGTTCTCACTATTGCAGACTCGCTATTTCCAGGCTGAGTTTGCAGGGTGGTCTCAAAGATTGTGAGCAAAATTTTGTAAGCTGCATCCTCTCATGCTGAATTCCAGCACCAAACAGTAATAGGATGGCCCCTGAGGCTGGTCCTTCCTAGTCTTTTAAATGGACATGGCACTTGCTAGAGTTGGGGGCAGAGATGGTTTAGAGCTGGGAGCAGCGATTATTATATCTGAGGGCAGAGATGGTTAAAGATGGGGCAGACATGGGCCAGAGAGCTTGAGTGTGCTGACTTCTCAACCATCTGTCCAGTACACTCTCAGGGGAAAGCATGCATGCTAAGTCACTTCAGTCATGTCTGATTCTTTGGGACACCATGGACTGTAGCCCACAAGGGATTCTCCAGGCAAGAACACTGGAGCAAGTTCTCGTGCCCTCCTCCAGGGACTTCCCCACCCAAGGATCAAACCTGCATGTCTTATGTCTCCTGCATCGGCAGGCAGGTTCTTTACCGCTAGCGCCACCTGGGAATCTCCAAGGGAAGCTTCCAGGGAAAGCATAATATCGCCGCGTCAGAAGCACACAGGGCTGCAAGGTCACTTTTTCTTTGCTCAAATGCAGTCCCACCTTGTTTAGTCTCAAGCAAACACTTGGTTTGTGGAGCCCTGAAGGTCTGTACAAGGGAGGAAAGACTGGACAACAGTGGAGCAACCTGTGCACACACAGACACACCCGTGTGCAGACACACTCATTCACTGTCACGGCCCTCCCATCTGCAGATCTTTCTGAGTTTGGAAATGACTTGACTTTCCTCAGATTCCCTGAGTGATGTGGGGATGAGGCCCTGCTGTGCTTGAGAAAGCATTCCATCCAGGTGTGGATTTTAGGGGATCATTTTTCTTCATGAGGGCACACGTTCATAGCAGCAAGACATGGAGGGAAGCTATCTGGCCTGGGGTTGAGAGGCTTGGTTTTCATCCCTCTTCTGTCACAAACCAGCTCTGTGACCTGAGACAGTTATTTAACCAGTCAGGGCCTCAGTTTCCGCCTCTGTTCAAGGAAGGTCGACCTTTAAGAGCCGGAAGTTCAGTCCCAGGTGGAACACAGTGTGATCCAAACGCTAAATCGAGACAGTTGTCACATTGCATGTGGTGGGGGAGGCCCTACCCAGTTCCCAAGGGAAAGAACGTTGCAAATAATTTTTGCTCAGCTCACTCCTTAGTGGAATTTGTTTGCTCACTGCTGCTGCTACTGCTAAGTCACTTCAGTCGTGTCCGACTTTGTGCGACCCCACAGACGGCAGCCCACCAAGCTCCCCCGTCCCTGGGATCCTCCAGGCAAGAACACTGGAGTGGGTTGCCATTTCCTTCTCCAATGCGGGAAAGTGAAAAGTGAAAGTGAAGCCACTCAGTCTTGTCCGACCCTCAGCGACCCCATGGACTGCAGCCTTCCAGGCTACAGGACCTTTTTAATCATGTCAGCCCACTTTTGTTAGCAATTTAGCAGATAAAATTCCTTTCTTTCTAGTCTGCTGAGAGTTGGGTAACAGAATTTTTATTTTACTTCCCATACTACATAGAGTTGAGGGCTACTATTTTCAATCTCAGTGTTCCTTATTCCATATTCCTCCTCCCCGCTATTATATTTGATTGATAGTATTAAACAGAAGGAGAATTTATTTTACTGGAGGGGGGGAAATGCATTAGGTTAAGTAGTAAGTATATAAAATACATGGTTAGAGGTTTTGTAGAGGCAAAGATGTAATTTTGTGGTTGTGCATGTTTGGGACTATTTTCTGTGTTATGTTTTGTTGGTAGAAAGAGAATGTATTGGATCAGCAGAACTGGGCCAAGACGACTGTGCAAACAGGATGATGTCTTGTTCTTTAGAGACAGGATTGTGATAGAAAGAAAGAGACACACAGCTTGACTGTCTGGAGGCAACTGAATGGCAGGTTTGCAGGGGTAATTGTGATCGACTGAACCAGCAGGCCCAGGGGCACCTGCAAGACATGACGGATGCCTGTGTCCCTCACAGGTGTGTCTACATCCGGGTCCAACAGGCCATGTGTTTGCAAATCCACGAGGCCTGGCTGGTTCCTGCCTCCTGGCATCAGTCCAAGGGAGGCAGCCTGGCTCTCAGATATGGGGACACACGCTCACCCGGAGACCTTGCTGAGTGGGCACTGCTGGACCCCGTGTGATGCTGCCTGCCCTTTTCCCTCCACCTGGGCCACTGCCAAAGGGCATCAGTTCCATTCAGTTCAGCCGCTCAGTCGTGTCCGACTCTTTGCGACCCCATGAATCGCAGCACGCCAGGCCTCCCTGTCCATCACCAGCTCCCAGAGTTCACTCAAACTCACGTCCATCAAGTCCGTGATGCCATCCAGCCATCTCATTCTCTGCCGTCCCCTTCTCCTCCTGCCCGGAATCCCTCCCAGCAT
>SJYW01038292.1:582812-630564 GCA_006410735.1 Raphicerus campestris
CATTGTTGTTGTTTGGTTAAAACATCCAACTTGAATCTGTTTGCCTGGCTCCATCTTTTTACTGCCTCCAAGTGTCACAAGCGACTTCCACCATTGTCCCCCTATAATCCATTGTCCTCCCATCAGCCAGGGTGATATGTAAAGAACCTCACCTCCAAGGGAGCCCCACTGCTCTCAGACAATTAGGTTACCAGTCAGCCCCCTTGCCCTGGGCCCTGTCCTCTGTCCCCATCCTTGGCCGCATCCCATCCATGCCCTGCCCTCGCTCTCTAGGCAATACCCATCCTGCCTGCTGCTACAACCCAAGCTCTCCCAGCCTCAGGACTTGTGCTCTTATCACCCCTCCTCCCAGATAGGTTATTTCAGGGGTCTGGCCCATAGGAAGAGAGAGTTGCATTGAGAATTTATTGCCCCCCTAATCTCAGCGTGTTTTTTCGGACTCAAGTTGAGTTCCCAGAGCCAGAGCTCTTCTTGTGAAAATGTGTGGGGGCCATTCTTCCCGAGAACTTGACTGTGACAACTTTGAGAGGCCAGGGAACCGCTTCCCAGTTGAGCAAGACTCAAAGAATGCCTCCAACCTTGAAGCAGAAATGGTTGGGCCATTCTCAGAGGCCCGTGTTCTCACCTGCTTGGGGAAGGGTGTTTGTTTCCTCAGTCTCCCCCTACCTCAAATGAAAATTGCAGCAAGCAACCAGTTTCAAGTGTTGCTCTACATACCAAACATTTTGAATATGATTTTTTAACTGGATAGCCCAGATAGGTGGGAATCATGTGGAGGTAATTTAAGCCTCTCTGTGTGTGCAGCTGGTGGAAAAGGAACCTCTGCGGCCATGAGCCGGCCACTCCCCTGTGGCTTTTTATTATTATGTGGTTAGGCGTCTCTCTGAGCTTGCAATTCTCTGCATTCATGAGAAAATGTGGACTTCTCTGAAAACTGCAGAGACAGGAAAATTGGGCTCATGTGTTTGTTTTCATTATCTGGAATTGTGTATTTTCTAAATGATGATCCAAGGCCATTTGGAACTGTCCCCTGGCCGTTCATTTCACCCCCTTGCAGTCTGAAAGGTGTAAACATCTAAGCAACCAGGGCTCTCTCCATGAGTTTTTCGATGGGAGGTTAATTTATTTTTCCTTTAATAGAGCTGTATTTTCTTCTGTAAGATGAGTCTGTGAATGGTAAATCAGGGAATTATGGAGGGAAGAGGCTTCTGCTTTCCACCCCTTGGGAAGGAGGAACCACTTTAAGACGGTGTCTCATTTTGTGCAGACCAGTGGGTGCCACTGGGGCTACTCATTTCCCTTTGTGAGTAAGTTGGTCACCATGAAACATGCCTGCAACACACAGTTACTAAACAGAACTTTTCTCCTGGTAATGTCGTTAAAATATGAGAAATTTCACCTTTCATGGTGCTTTGCTTTTCCTCCCTCCATAAGGCTCCCAGATTTCTTTGAAGTGAAAGTGAAAGTGTCAGTCGCTCAGTCGTGTCCAACTCTTTGTGACCCCATGGACTGTAGCCCTCCAGGCACCTCTGTCCATGGGATTCTTCAGGCCAGAATACTGGAGTGGGTTGCCAGGTCCTCCTCCAGGAGATCTTCCTGACCCAGGGGTCAAACCTGGGTCTCCTGCATTGGCAGGCAGATTCTTTACCATCTGAGCCACCAGGGAAGCCCTGAGATTTCTTTAGAGATATCAAAATTCATGAATCAGCATAGCTGGGCAGCAAGGAGGAACACTGCTATCATACGAACACATTTTTCTAGTAAAAATCTGTTTGGAAGATCCTGCACTGATGGGGATTTGTTTTATAAAAGATGTTTCCCTCAGGATTATGTGACTGGAAAGCTGATTCAGAGCAGGCCTTGGCCATTTTGCTTTTGTTTGAAAGCCTGGTTGTAACACGCAAGGTTTCAAGGTTAAGCAGAATGCAGTTAACTCATAAAGCAGCGATATCAGTTATGGGGAGCCAGACCTGTTCAACCCCCATTTCCTCTGACTCCATTTTATTGCAAAAACAGAAGGCTTTATTTTTTGCTTTTAAAGTTGACTTTTTGAGACCACCCTCCATGAATTGCTCTTTTTTTTTCCCCCTCCAAAAAATGCCTTTGGGATTCTCCCAGTAATTCATGGAAGAGTGTGAGTGTTTTTTGAGGAATCGTGATTAAAACGTCACCCACTTCAGAGGCTGCTTCTAATGGGGAGGGAGTTCGTGCTTGGGCCGCCTGCCTCTTCTCAGCCCTACCCCTTGATAAACAAGGTCTTCATTCTTCTCAACTATTGCACTCTTACCAAATCGCTTTTCTCTAGTGGCATATTTCAGCCTTTTTTTTTTTTCTTGAAAATGTGTCTTTCTGTTCTGTTTCTTTTGTTCCTTTCTGGTTTTCCTCCTAAGACCTCCTTCTCGTCTGGCTCAGTTGTTCCCCATTTTTCCTTTGCAGCTAACCAGNCATTGTTGTTGTTTGGTTAAAACATCCAACTTGAATCTGTTTGCCTGGCTCCATCTTTTTACTGCCTCCAAGTGTCACAAGCGACTTCCACCATTGTCCCCCTATAATCCATTGTCCTCCCATCAGCCAGGGTGATATGTAAAGAACCTCACCTCCAAGGGAGCCCCATGCTCTCAGACAATTAGGTTACCAGTCAGCCCCCTTGCCCTGGGCCCTGTCCTCTGTCCCCATCCTTGGCCGCATCCCATCCATGCCCTGCCCTCGCTCTCTAGGCAATACCCATCCTGCCTGCTGCTACAACCCAAGCTCTCCCAGCCTCAGGACTTGTGCTCTTATCACCCCTCCTCCCAGATAGGTTATTTCAGGGGTCTGGCCCATAGGAAGAGAGAGTTGCATTGAGAATTTATTGCCCCCCTAATCTCAGCGTGTTTTTTCGGACTCAAGTTGAGTTCCCAGAGCCAGAGCTCTTCTTGTGAAAATGTGTGGGGGCCATTCTTCCCGAGAACTTGACTGTGACAACTTTGAGAGGCCAGGGAACCGCTTCCCAGTTGAGCAAGACTCAAAGAATGCCTCCAACCTTGAAGCAGAAATGGTTGGGCCATTCTCAGAGGCCCGTGTTCTCACCTGCTTGGGGAAGGGTGTTTGTTTCCTCAGTCTCCCCCTACCTCAAATGAAAATTGCAGCAAGCAACCAGTTTCAAGTGTTGCTCTACATACCAAACATTTTGAATATGATTTTTTAACTGGATAGCCCAGATAGGTGGGAATCATGTGGAGGTAATTTAAGCCTCTCTGTGTGTGCAGCTGGTGGAAAAGGAACCTCTGCGGCCATGAGCCGGCCACTCCCCTGTGGCTTTTTATTATTATGTGGTTAGGCGTCTCTCTGAGCTTGCAATTCTCTGCATTCATGAGAAAATGTGGACTTCTCTGAAAACTGCAGAGACAGGAAAATTGGGCTCATGTGTTTGTTTTCATTATCTGGAATTGTGTATTTTCTAAATGATGATCCAAGGCCATTTGGAACTGTCCCCTGGCCGTTCATTTCACCCCCTTGCAGTCTGAAAGGTGTAAACATCTAAGCAACCAGGGCTCTCTCCATGAGTTTTTCGATGGGAGGTTAATTTATTTTTCCTTTAATAGAGCTGTAGTTTCTTCTGTAAGATGAGTCTGTGAATGGTAAATCAGGGAATTATGGAGGGAAGAGGCTTCTGCTTTCCACCCCTCGGGAAGGAGGAACCACTTTAAGACGGTGTCTCATTTTGTGCAGACCAGTGGGTGCCACTGGGGCTACTCATTTCCCTTTGTGAGTAAGTTGGTCACCATGAAACATGCCTGCAACATACAGTTACTAAACAGAACTTTTCTCCTGGTAATGTCGTTAAAATATGAGAAATTTCACCTTTCATGGTGCTTTGCTTTTCCTCCCTCCATAAGGCTCCCAGATTTCTTTGAAGTGAAAGTGAAAGTGTCAGTCGCTCAGTCGTGTCCAACTCTTTGTGACCCCATGGACTGTAGCCCTCCAGGCACCTCTGTCCATGGGATTCTTCAGGCCAGAATACTGGAGTGGGTTGCCAGGTCCTCCTCCAGGAGATCTTCCTGACCCAGGGGTCAAACCTGGGTCTCCTGCATTGGCAGGCAGATTCTTTACCATCTGAGCCACCAGGGAAGCCCTGAGATTTCTTTAGAGATATCAAAATTCATGAATCAGCATAGCTGGGCAGCAAGGAGGAACACTGCTATCATATGAACACATTTTTCTAGTAAAAATCTGTTTGGAAGATCCTGCACTGATGGGGATTTGTTTTATAAAAGATGTTTCCCTCAGGATTATGTGACTGGAAAGCTGATTCAGAGCAGGCCTTGGCCATTTTGCTTTTGTTTGAAAGCCTGGTTGTAACACGCAAGGTTTCAAGGTTAAGCAGAATGCAGTTAACTCATAAAGCAGCGATATCAGTTATGGGGAGCCAGACCTGTTCAACCCCCATTTCCTCTGACTCCATTTTATTGCAAAAACAGAAGGCTTTATTTTTTGCTTTTAAAGTTGACTTTTTGAGACCACCCTCCATGAATTGCTCTTTTTTTTTCCCCCTCCAAAAAATGCCTTTGGGATTCTCCCAGTAATTCATGGAAGAGTGTGAGTGTTTTTTGAGGAATCGTGATTAAAACGTCACCCACTTCAGAGGCTGCTTCTAATGGGGAGGGAGTTCGTGCTTGGGCCGCCTGCCTCTTCTCAGCCCTACCCCTTGATAAACAAGGTCTTCATTCTTCTCAACTATTGCACTCTTACCAAATCGCTTTTCTCTAGTGGCATATTTCAGCCTTTTTTTTTTTTTCTTGAAAATGTGTCTTTCTGTTCTGTTTCTTTTGTTCCTTTCTGGTTTTCCTCCTAAGACCTCCTTCTCGTCTGGCTCAGTTGTTCCCCATTTTTCCTTTGCAGCTAACCAGATTTTTCAACGATCAGCCACAAGAAATCAGCCTAGACTTCTCAGTTTTCCCCCAGAAGGGCAGTTCCAGCTTAAAATATATTCTCCTCCGATTTTGTGACGTGAGCAAAGCTCTTCTCCTCTGCTTTTCTCACGTCACAAAACCGGACCACAAAGGCAAAGGGAACACCGTGAAACCCTGAATCCCGTCGATTTCTACAGTGGTCTTGACATGTGCTACATCCCGCCTGAGATGAACGGCCCTGAGCTTCTGCCCCCGAGTAATTTGTTTATGTGTNTCGACAGGGAACAGTGAACGTGCCAGTCCCCAGCAGTGTGCAGCTCTTTGTGACCCCATGGGCTGTAGCCCACTGGGCTCCTCTGTCCACGCAATTCTCTGGGCAAGAATCCTGTAGTGGATTTCCACTCCCTTCTCCAGGGGATCTTCCTGACCCAGGGATCGGACCCAGGTCTTCTGCATTGCAGGCGGATTCTTTATCATCTGAGGCACTAGGGAAGCCCCTCCTGGGAGGAGATAATAATAAACAAGGATATTTCAGAGCATGATAAGCACCATGAAGAGGAGAAAATAAGGCAAAGCATGCCCATAGCATACTACATTGGCAACATATTACAGACTCCTTTATATCAAGCAAAAAGCATCATAATCTAAGACTGTGTGGAGTAGGTTTTTTTCCTAAACTGAAGAACTTTTTTGTTAAAATGTTTAAACAACTGATACCATTCTTTTTTGAGTGTGTACTTATTTGTCTGCTGGTGCCCGGTCTTAGGCGTGCAGGACCTTGTTCCCTAACCAGGGACCGAACCTGAGCCCCCTGCCTTGGGACCACGGAGTCTTAGCCACTGGACCACCAGGGAAGACCCAGTTTATACCAAGACTCTGTTCTCGTGTAGCTCATATCACTGAATTGAAAGCTTTGGGGTCAGAGACACTTCCCTTCACACACATTGGGTCTAGTTTACTGAACATTTATAGGAAGTTGAAAAGCAGCCCTACCCTCTGCTCACTTTAGAAAAGGCCTTTTTCTGAACTGAGGTTGTTGGCGTTCCCCGATAACTGACTTTGGCCATTCCTCAGGGTTGTTTTCCCGCCCTCCACCCCTGGATATTTGCGGTTGCCTCATATTTTATGCATTGATTAATCCTGAACTATTAAAAGTAGAGTCAGAGTGTTTTGTTTTGATTTCTTCCCCCAAATGGAGCCTATCCAGTTTGAACATCTGGAAATAAATTAGCTTCTTATATAACTTTACTATTTATATGCATGTTTAATTGTATCTGTTAAAATGGTCTATACAGATGTAAATATAAAGCTGCGGTCCCTACGGCTGTACACATGATTGTAATAGCATGGCTGGCTGGCTGGATAGATGAGTGACTGGATACATACATACATGGATGAAGTNTAGTTTACTGAACATTTATAGGAAGTTGAAAAGCAGCCCTACCCTCTGCTCACTTTAGAAAAGGCCTTTTTCTGAACTGAGGTTGTTGGCGTTCCCGGATAACTGACTTTGGCCATTCCTCAGGGTTGTTTTCCCGCCCTCCACCCCTGGATATTTGCGGTTGCCTCATATTTTATGCATTGATTAATCCTGAACTATTAAAAGTAGAGTCAGAGTGTTTTGTTTTGATTTCTTCCCCCAAATGGAGCCTATCCAGTTTGAACATCTGGAAATAAATTAGCTTCTTATATAACTTTACTATTTATATGTATGTTTAATTGTATCTGTTAAAATGGTCTATACAGATGTAAATATAAAGCTGCGGTCCCTACGGCTGTACACATGATTGTAATAGCATGGCTGGCTGGCTGGATAGATGAGTGACTGGATACATACATACATGGATGAAGTTTTATTTTGCCTGTACTTATCCTTTTGGTCCAATTGAGCACTGCAAAAATGCATAACTTTTCAAATAATGTGTGTAGTATCTGTATGTGTACATGGCCAAGAAAACACGGCCATTTATTTGTTTTGCTTAAAGGAGATTCAGCAAATACAATGTTTGATTTTTTTTTTTTTCTGGAATGGGGCAGAATGGAGCAGAAAATGGGGTAGGAGACAGAAAGAAGGTATGGAGGATTGTAGTAGGGCGTATCTTTATTCAACAGGCAACATTGTTATTTTAGGGTTCCCGGATAAAATACAGGATATTCTATTGAATTTGCATTTCAGGTAAACAAGGAATAATTTTATTTTTTAACTTTTTATTTTGTATTGGGGGATAGCCAGTTGACAACGGTGTGAACAGCAAAGGGACTCAGCCATACATATACATGTATCCTTCTCCCCCAAACTCTGCTCCCATCCAGGCTGCCACATAACGTTGAACAGAGTTCCATGTGCTATACAGTAATTCCTTGTTGGTGACCCATTTTAAATATAGCATTGGGTACATATCCATCCCAAACTTCCTAACTATCCCGAGACCCCTTCCTTCCATCCTGGACCGTAAGTTTTTTCTCTAAGTCTGTG
This sequence comes from Raphicerus campestris, assembly GCA_006410735.1. Classification (NCBI taxonomy): domain Eukaryota; kingdom Metazoa; phylum Chordata; class Mammalia; order Artiodactyla; family Bovidae; genus Raphicerus; species Raphicerus campestris. The sequence continues at coordinate 590,181 of SJYW01038292.1, forward strand.
GGTCTCTTTCTGGTTTGTAAGCAAATTCATTTGTATCATGTGTTATTAGATTTCACATATAAGGGATGTCATACCGTATTTGTCCTCTGACTTACTTCACTCAGTATGACAGTGTGACATAGTGTGACAGTCTCTAGGCCCGTCATGTTGCTGCAGATGGCATTATTTCATTCTTTTTAGTGGCTGAGGAATATTCCATTGTATGCGTTTACCACATCTTTATCCATTCCTCTGTCAATGGATGTTTAGGTTGCTTCCAAACCTCAACTATTCAATTTTTAATTTTTAATGCACTAGGTTAGAATTAATAGCATTGCACTAAACAGGCCTTGATGTCATTACTTATTGACTAAGATTCCATGTGGGGAAAACCTTCTCCAAAGCCATGAAGACTCCTTCCGGAAGCCTCCTTCTAGGTGCTAAGGCTTTGTGGGTACTTCTGCACTCACTTCCGAGGGTCAATCATTTTCCTGCTGTCTTTATTTTTGCAAGCCATATTAGCAGGACATTTTGGAAAAGTTTGGGTTTCGGGCCTAATTGTAACCCAGTAATGTTACCCAGGAAAGCAACAGCAGCAGAGACTCGAGTAAAGCACCTAATGCATTTCATTTGTTAATAGTGATTCGCTCTCGCTCTCTCCGTGACTCTTTTCAGCCCTAGCATCAGCAGATGTTGTTTAAAAGGAGCACCCTGCCCCGAGTTCACTAGGAGACAGACAGATCACAAATTATAAATATACAAGTCATGACTGGTTGTTGCCCCGAGTCTTAAAAACAGAAATCTTAAAGGATTATGGGATGATGATGCAATTGGAACACACATTTTTAGAAAAACCAATGATAAAAAGCACCTACAAAAGCACTCTCATGGAACGATTTCCATCTTTTAAACTTGGAATACAGTTGATTTCAAACGTCGTGTTAATTTGAATCTTTACCTACGATTTTGCAGTTTTTCTGCTCTTGGAATGCAGGAATGTCCAACAGAATTTCCAATGTTAGCAGCCTTCTCTATATTGATTTAAGAGAGTCCTTTCTTTTATTCCTAGTGGAGTTTATTTCCAAGGGACCACCATCGGCATGGCACCCATCATGAGTATGTGCACAGCAGAACAGTCCGGGGGAATCGTCATGGTAAGCCAGGGGCATGGAGAAGTCGACAGCAATGTCCAGACCTAATTCTCTTGATGATTTTTCAGGAAATTTATCAGACTTTGTAAAATTAGATCCTTTTTCTTTAATGCTCCTTGAATATCATTGCTGTTCAGTCGCTAAGTCATGTCTGATTCTTCGTGACCATGGACTAAAGCATGCCAGGCTTCCCTGTCCCTCACTATCTCCTGGAGTTTGCTCAAGTTCCTGTCCGTTGAGTCGATGATGTTATCTAACCATCTCATCCTCTGCCACCCTCTTCTTTTGCTTTCATTGTTTCACAGCATCAGGATCTTTTCCAAGGAGTTGGCTTAGATATATTTCTACCCTATTTCTGCTTATGATCTTCCCTACCCAACAGTATTCTAGGGACTGTTTAAAAAAACACACCAAGATGCACATAGGAAAGGTATAGTAGTTCAGTGGAAGCCAGTCTACACCTTTTATGGAGGAAAAGTTCAAGTGGGATTTTGGCCCAGCTGCCTCCAACCAAGAAATCCTCCCAGTGCTGGGATGAGCCAGGGCTCTGGGGTTGCCCTCATCACTTAGCTTCTGGGATGGACTGTGGTCTCACCAGATATTACCATTAGAATGGTTTTCTGATGGTTCTGCCTCCAGATCCAATAGCCAAAAGTCTGAGGTTTTTAACTGTTTACCGCTGCAAATGCTTGACATACCTCCNCTGGGATGAGCCAGGGCTCTGGGGTTGCCCTCATCACTTAGCTTCTGGGATGGACTGTGGTCTCACCAGATATTACCATTAGAATGGTTTTCTGATGATTCTGCCTCCAGATCCAATAGCCAAAAGTCTGAGGTTTTTAACTGTTTACCACTGCAAATGCTTGACATACCTCCTTGCCAGGGTCTAATTTGTCTTTATACTAACCTTATTCTTGGAAGGCCGAGACCTAGGGTTATTGCTTTACAAAGATCACTTTGTCATATAAGACCTATATATGTTTGTAAAAGGAAATAAAATGGGGAGACTATTTGGGACTTGTTCCTTCCAAATGTAACTGGGAGGTAACTTTGATGGGCTCCCCTTTGTCAGGTAGCTAAAGGGAAGACTCTCATCCCATGTGGTTGCAGTCCCTGATGGAACAACGTGGTGTCCCCTTCGCACCAGCCCTCCGAGAGGGAGTGTCCTCCAAGACCATCCCACCCCCTCTGTTCAACAAACAGAGCCTTGCCCTTCCAAGAAACCGTGAATTCCTCCACATTTTTCAAACAGAACATTTGTGAATATTTGATTGTATTAAAGGGCTGAAGGAGGAATATTCTGCTGACTTCTGTTTGCTCTTCACGTTCTGCCCACCCTAATCTTCTTAGTGAATATCTGCAGGGAACATTTTCCTCTTCTCTGGGTGGTGTGGGTCATTAACATAAACACGTGCTGAATGTGTAGGCTGGGGAGGCTCTACGGAGGGGTTGCCCCTCCCAGTGGACTTCCGGCTTAAACAGTCCACCCTCTGGTTTTCTTTGAACCTGGAGGTCCCTGGGGAGTTTGTTTTTTTTGTTGGTGCCAGGTTCATTTCAAGTCAGATCCCAACTGTCTTTTTAACAGAGTAGCCTGTAAAGTTTTAAGAGGGAATCATTTTCTCTTTCATGGTTCCATGGCCAGTCGCTACTGACTTTGCCACTTAAAATTTGGCATAAATATTTTTTAGGGCTGAAACGGAATTCCTTATAAGCATGGCAGCTCTGAAGCTGTAGCGTGTTTAAACGTTCTTATGACCGATTCGATCACATAAAGAGGCTTTTTAAAGTTCACATCCTTTACTCCATTTACACGCAATCATTTGATCAAGATTCCTTCTTTGAAAGCAAGCAGGGGAGACTATTTAAAACAGATGAAAATGAATGTGGGAAATAGAAGCAGATAAATATACTGTATCAGAAATCAAGTCAAGGCCAAAATTAATTAACAAGAAGTGGGTCTGACAAGCCGGCCAGCAGTGAAGTCCACCCTTGGCACGTTCCTTATTTGCTTCCAGTGACGAGAAGCACCGTGTCGGCTGGAAGTCCACAGCGCTTTTGGTTTCTATAAAATTCTTGAGGTCAACAAAATCAATATCTTGACCAGATCTAAAACCTCCAGACTTTCTCCCACTGTGTCTCTGAAGTTAAACTCATGAGTGTTACTTGCAACCGTGCCTCTTTCAAGGACCCACAAATCTAAGAGGAAGGAACTCCTGTCACAAGGAAGCAGGGATCCTGATCGCATTGAAGATGAAGATCTGAGTTCGTACTGTTTCTCCATTTTTCTGAGATTGAGCAAATCTTTCATTTCCATTACCTCAGTCCACGCCTTTGTATCTAACTGGACTAAAATAGTCTTGNAGGGATCCTGATCGCATTGAAGATGAAGATCTGAGTTCGTACTGTTTCTCCATTTTTCTGAGATTGAGCAAATCTTTCATTTCCGTTACCTCAGTCCACGCCTTTGTATCTAACTGGACTAAAATAGTCTTGGTTTGGAGATAATGCCAGTAATAAAGAAATAGGTTTTTGTCTTATTAGAAATGTAAGCCATTTCTCAGAGTCTCTTAAGAGACATTCTGTTTATAATCACATATATGTGGAAGAATGCGAAACAAAATTAGGCAGTTCAAAACAAAACCACGATATTCAGTGATACAAAAGAATTTGATGAAGAGGCTTTTTGTTTTTAAAGATGAATTCCTAGAATTTTGTACCAGAGCATGCTAAATTCAGCATTTTCAGATTGAATAAAATTGATTTCCTGAAACATTTGTGAAGCTTCCTACAACAGGAAACTGTAAAATCTAAACAAAGTAATTTATTAGGAATTTCATCTATTCTAAGAATAACTTGGTTTCTTAGACTGAGGGCTACTGAGAAAGGCAGCTACAGCTGTAACTGCCAACAAACCTATAAAATCTTATATGAGTACACATCTATCAAGAGGCCCCACAAAGATTTTTTTGTACCAGGAATAGCATGCTCTCTAAAGCAGGGGTTTCCAATCTCTGGGATCTAATGCCTGATGATCTGAGGTGAAGCTGATATAATATTAATAGAAATAAACAACACTATGGTTTTTCCAGTGGTCATGTATGGATGTGAGAGTTAGACTGTGAAGAAGGCTGAGTGCCAAAGAATTAATGCTTTTGAACTGTGGTGCTGGAGAAGACTCTTGAGAGTCCCTTGGACTGCAAGGAGATCCAACCAGTCCATCCTAAAGGAGATCAGTCTTGGGTGTTCATTGGAAGGACTGATGCTAAAGTTGAAACTCCAATACTTTGGCTGCCTCATGCGAAGAGTTGACTCAATGGAAAAGACCCTGATGCTGGGAGGGATTAGGCGCAGGAGAAGGGGACAACAGAGGATGAGATGGCTGGATGGCATCACGGACTCAATGGACGTGAGTCTGAGTGAACTCTGGGAGTTGGTGATGGACAGGGAGGCCTGGGGTCATGAAGAGTCGGACATGACTGAGTGACTGAACTAAACTGAACACAATAAATGCAATACACTTGAATCATCTCAAAACCATCCCCACCCTCACTCCCATTTGTGGAAAAATTGTCTTCCACAGAACTGGTTCCTGGTGCCAAAAGGCTGAGAACCACTACTCTAAAGCAGAGTATCAGTGTTTCCTGGGAAACCTCCCATGTTACCTCTTGCAGCGCAAAGCAGGATTCAGAAAGTTGCCTTCAACACTCGGTGACATGCAGGTGTCTGCAGAAACACCAGTCATGGGCACTGTTTCTGCAGATCATAGCCACTGATAAAAAGTTGAGTAGTGATATTTGAAAAATTAATTTCTAATATCTCTTTAGCCAAGCCATGCACGTACTCCACTAAGTTGGGGGTGGCCAAGCAGCTTTTGCTGGATGGAAAACCCACCTTCCATAACTAAGCAAAAGGTTGAGTGAACTCCCAGCAGCAAGAGTCAGAGATGCTTCCTGACAAAACGAGAACAGGCAAGTTGCACTCTTAATTCAGTGTCTTCAGACACTTTATTCACTGTAGTTTGCTTTTATGGTGAACTATTATAAAATTTCCAAGTATCCTTCTCTACCAAGTAGACAGCAAGAGGCATACCCAGTAAGAATTGCTCAGACCCTGGAGAATCGGGGCCAAGGGGCACCTTCCGGGACTAACAGCCCTGCCAGTGCCCCCTGCCCCACAGTGAGCCACTGCCGACCCAGGCCTCCCGGGAGAGCATCCAGCATTAGCAGCCCTGCCAGTTCCCGACTGCTCCTCTGCTCGAATCTTTTGATGGCCGACAAGATAATGCATCTGCTAACAGGATGAAAACTCCTTGGGTTTCATGGCTGCCGACTCAAATGAGAGGGCAAACAAGTCGATGAGAGACGTTAAGCAAGAAATATGTGTACTGAGAACAAGCTATGTGTAATGCATAAAACTATATTAGCAAGCATGGTTCAGCTGTCAAAGAAAGGGGGGGTTGCTCAGATCTTATTTAGACTGTGCTACGTATGCTCCCTTTCCTGACTTTCTATCAGCATCTATGGTACTTATATTACCCATGAAGAAAGGAGCTGCCTCTTCCCATTGTTGTAAAGTCCCTAAGTCACGTCCAACACTTGCAACCCCATGGACTGTAGCCCTCCAGATTCTCTTTCCGTGAGACTTCTTGTCATTTCCTCCTCCTGGAGATCTTGTCGACCCAGGGATCAAACCTGTATATCCTGCGTCTCCTGCATCGGCAGGCGGATTCTTTACCACTTAAGCCACCTGGCAAGGACCACCTCTTCCTACGAGGCAGGACAACTTTTTGCCTCATTCAGTAGAATTGTGTCTTGTGAGAGCTTGTAGAATGCTGGAGGGAAATGATTGTCTTGATTATTTCATGTAAAGACACGAGGAATCCTACATGTATTCATGAGGAATGCATTCTTCAGCAGAGGGGGCCCCAAACTAGTTTAATAAAATAGGTCAAATCTTTAAACTAAATAATGGGGCTCTATCCTTGGGCTTCCCAGGTGGCACGAATGGTAAAGAACCCGCCTGCCAGGGCAGGAGACCCAAGAGATGTGTTTGATTGCGGATCAGGAAGATCCCCTGGAGGAGGGCCTGGCAACCCACTCCAGTGTTCTTGCCCTGAGAATCCTGTGGACAGGGGAGCCTAGCGGACCACAGTCCACGGAGTTGCAAAGAGTTGGGACACATCTGAGCACAGCACAGCACATCTTGATTCCTTATAGGAGATTGGATTCCATCACGTGTTCATGAAAGATAAATGTCTGGGGGGGCAGAGCTGGGAGGGAAGGGGGTGCTGGGAAAGAGGTATAAAGGCTGTGACCTATACATTGTGCCCTTGTGTTTTCTTTGAGGACCATTCAGATAGCCCTCTGGGTGCGGCTGTGACCCTGGCACACGAGCTGGGCCACAATTTTGGGATGAACCATGATACCCTGGAGAGAGGCTGCAGCTGCAAGACGGCCGCCGACAAAGGAGGCTGCATCATGAACCCTTCAACCGGGCAAGTACCCTTGCTTCAGCTGCTCCCGGAGCCGGGCTGTGGCTGGGGATGCATGTCAGGAAACAGCTGGGCAAAGAGCTCCCTGGTTTTCTGGCCAGAGCACTCATGGAAGCTTCCAGAAAGAAAGTCCATGAACCAGACTCCTCGGAGAGAAGCACCCAGATTGCAGAGCATAGGGCATGTGGCCTGAGCTCTTCACTGAGAAGTGGTGGGCCCGGATATGGCCTTTGTTTAGAGATCGTAAATAACCCTAGAATCCCCCGCACGTGGTTTTGATTTGTACCTACAGCTCCTTCTGGGCCTGGTAAAACCACTGGGCAAAGGGGGTGCAATCAGATGGGTGCCAGGTGGGGAGATGCATCTTCTCTCTGGGTTGGCCCTGGGATAGAGGATCTAAGTATCAGTAGCTTGGGGGCTTGTAGGGTCCCTACTGCTGATACCACATCCCCTTCTCAAATCTTAAGTGACTTTCCCTCCTCGGTAAGTTATGTCATTCTTCCTCGCTTCATGGTTTTCTGAAATTCTATATTTGATTCACCCAGAAAAAAAAAAAAAAAGGAAGACAGTTTAATTATTGGAGCATTCAGAGGAGGTGGAAATAGATTCCAGATTCCAGTGTATTCCTACGCCTATCTAAGGGTCCCTCCAAAACTAGATGTTGTGCTAAAGTAGGAAGATTTTCCTCAGTGAAGGAAAACGTACCCTTGTGATGATGCCAGCTTCTTTTTTATACCCTGAGACCTTCCCAGTGCTTATCTTCATGGCACTTCCTAGGCCAAGCCTGCTCCCTGGGTTTGCCAAAAGAAGCACTGGTGGCAAGAAGCAGGTGCCAAAGGGCATGCGAAGGGCTGGCCTTCGTGAGGTCTTGATGTACAGGGGGCACCTGCTTAAAGAGGATTAGAAGTCCCAGCAGAGAGATGGACTGTTACAGAATGTGGTAACGCTTTTGCAACCGATAGCCTCATGGGCCTCTTCTCGAATGGCTCGTGAGGCTGGACCGCAGGCTCGTATGCTGGGCATTGTCCTTTCACCAGGGCTGGTCCCTGAGCCATCTCACCCCAGCAAGGCCCTGCACCTCCTGTCCATCGTCCATCACCACCTTCAGCACAGATAGGCATCGTTTCTTCTTGAGGTTCTGTCTTAAGCACAATTCAGGGGACTCACCAAGGTCTCGCAGAAGGACTTGCTCTCTGCTCCTGAGATGGCAGAAGCCAGGAACCTGAGTCAGAAGTGAAAGTACTGGGTTGGCCAAAAACTTCATCTGGATTTTTCCGTAACATCTTACAGAAAAACCCAAATGAAATTTTTGGCCAACCCAATATCTTAGGTCCAATGCCAACAGGAAGTGAAACGCTGCAAACTCTCGATTTCAACCAAGGGAACATCCTCAAAGAGGGGCAGTTTGCTCCAAGAAATAATGTGCCCCGTGTCATTTAAACACCCTGGGAAGGAGCAGAATAACTGTTTGTTGGGTATTTGGGGCAAAGAATCTCTTCTTGGGGGTGAGGCTGGGCCAGGGCCTGTAGCACTCTCCTGTCTCCAGTATTCCACCAGCCCAGATGGGGTCCAGAGTCACGAGCAGCTCACTGTGTGAATCTCTGAGCAGAAAGCTGATGGGAAATTGAGTGGTTTTCATGCTTTCTCATTCTTGATGAGCTCAAAGTGGCCACAGGAAATTTACTCTGTGCTTAATATCCCTGATTATCAAGTAGGCACAAATACACCAGCCTATATTGCCTCCAAAAGTGGCTCTCAAGACTAAGATTGTGTTGTTAATATTGTAAATAATTCATAATTCTTGATTTAAAAAGGCCAGTAGAAGATAAGAGAGTCTAGACTGGGATTTTAAGAGACTCAAGAGCCTCAATTCTGACACCAGCTGTTTTTGGCAAAACAGACAAATTAGTAACCTCACTGGCTCTTATGTTTTTATCAGTGCAATGAGTGAGTTAGTCTTTATCCTTCTTCCATTCCTTCCTCCATCAATGTATTCATTGTTTGTTCCATCTGCCTATATATCCATCTGGTCATCCATCCATCCATCCATCTGTTCATTGTGTACATCATTCCATCCATCCATCCACCCGTTCTNTAGTATGGCAATCTCTATGTCCATCCATGTTGGTGCAGATGGCATTGTTAATCATTTTTATGGCTGAGTAGTATTCCCTTGTACATATATGCACCACACCTTCTTTATCCATTCATCTGTTGATAAACGCTTAGGTTATTTCCACGTGTTGGCTATTGTAAATAGTGCTGCTATAAACATAGGGTGCATGTGTCTTTTTAAAATTAGTCTTCATCTTTTCTGGATATATGTCCAGGAGTAGGATTGCAGAATCATATGGTGACTCTATTTTCCGTGTTTTTAAGGACCCTCCATGCTGTTCTCCCTAGAGGCTGCACCAATTTACATTCCCACCAACAGAGTAGGAGGGCTCCCTCTTCTCCACACCTTCTCCAGCCTTTATTCTGTGTAGCCTTTCTGATGATGGCCATGCTGAGCAACGAAGTTAGAAAACTTCCTCACATAGTTATAGTACAAGCTATGGGGCCTAAGTCTTCACTCTCCATTGTATCGTTTCACACAGAACTATTAATGATGTCTGTAATGAGACACTGTACAGAGTTGTTTATTTGAAAACCATCCAAAGGTCACTTCTTTGGGGATAAAGCACTTGTGGCTTAGATGGTAAAGAATCTGCCTAAAATGCAGGAGACCCAGGTTCCATCTCTGAGTCAGGAAGATCCCCTGGAGAAGGGAATGGCAAACCACTCCAGTATTCTCGCTTGGAGAATTCCATGGACAGAGAGGAGCCTGGCAGGCTACAGTTCATGGGATCACAGAGTCAAGATATGAGTGAGCCAGTAACACTTCCTCATTCAGTGATGTTGGAACAGTGCAGGATTGGACCGCAGGGTTTAGCTGAAGGTGCCTCATTTTAGGCATTCAAGCTTTTGTTCACTGAGAGAGTGACCACTCCCCCAGATGATGTCTGTGGGTACCACGCACACTGGCACAAGAAGGGTGATGCCCAGGCCATTCTNACAGGGTTTATCTGAAGGTGCCTCATTTTAGGCATTCAAGCTTTTGTTCACTGAGAGAGTGACCACTCCCCCAGATGATGTCTGTGGGTACCACGCACACTGGCACAAGAAGGGTGATGCCCAGGCCATTCTGTCCCCTGACGACTGACGTCCTGCCTCCTTCCTGCAGGTTCCCGTTCCCCATGATGTTCAGCAGCTGCAGCAGGAAGGACCTGGAGGCCAGCCTGCAGAAGGGCATGGGCATGTGTCTGTTCAACCTGCCGGAAGTGAAGCAGTCCTTCGGGGGCCAGAAGTGCGGGAATGGATATGTTGAAGAAGGAGAGGAGTGTGACTGTGGGGAACCGGAGGTAAGGGGAACGTTTACAGGACATTTGTCTCATGTTTACGGCTGGGCCAATCAGCAGGAATTTGAAGGAATTGTGCAGCAGAAAGAATAGTGCTGGAGAATCAGGATGGGGAAGTCCTAGGGCCATGTTGAGCAAGCTTCATAAGCCAGGATGGCCTTCCTGAATGCTAAGTATTGCATAGAATTAAGTTGTATCACTGGTTTAAAGAGATAAAGAATCTTTTCCGTTGAAGGACACCGCAGCCTCGGGAAGATGAGGACAAGAACAATGAAAAAGCATTTAGCTTTGAATTTGACAGAGAAGAAAGCCTTGGAATGCTGGCTTCAAATGGCTCTTAAGCCCCAAGTCTTTCTCTCTGCAAGGTGTGCAGCCCGAGGGGAATTTGAATAAGCAGCTTCCTGTTTAACCAAGAGCCGCCTCCAGAGTTGAAACTCTGCCCTCCTCTCTGCATCCTCCTCTGTACGTGTGACCTGAGGCTCCCAGTCTCCTGCCTCTCAGCTTGTCAGCTTTCAGAAGCAATAAGTGAGAGCAGAGAACATTTTTTAATCCAGCAAAAGGCTTAGTTCACCCTGCTTTCCAGCCACTGTCAGAACATTTTTGTGCTTCCATAGGGCCCCGTGTAAACTTAATCAACATCAAAATTGTAGCAGCATTTTTTAAAAAATCTCTGAATAATCTTGGGAAGGAGAGAGAAAGGGCACAGCGAGACAGCCTGGTAAAACAAGAGCCGCCTCAAAGTTTGGAGGAGGTTGTGTTCAGAATAAATCAAAGTTACCCGTTTGCATAGCAGGCTGTCTATAGATGGCAGTCCCTCTCTGGGAGCTTATGCAAGCTGCAGTCAGTGGTAGACAAGTTCAAAGTGGGTATTAGCTAAATTCACAAATGGGCCTGGTGAGGGCTTAGGAAGAGCACATCTTGGAGGGCTGCTCTGAAAAGGGGATTCTAGGATGGAAGGAGACTCGTGCTGAGATTCTGAGACTTCCCTTGCATCGCTGTGTTCATAGACAAACAGCTGGTTGTAGATTCCTCATCGCATCCCACCCTCTCCAAACCTCTGAGCTTCTCCATGGCAGCAGGAATAACCTTGGACTCCATCTGACCATTCCTGTAAGAATATTGAGAGTGAATATAAGTGCTTGGGGACGGGGGTTGATGAGGCAGCTAGATCAAGTGTTTCTGTGCCCTTGCCAAATTCAGGATTCGCCCAGGGTCACAGTGCTGTCCATGAGGGTGTTTAATTTTGCTCACAGCACACAAAGCTTGGTTACTATGCAGGAACAAAATCCTAATTATGGCCTTACAGAAACTCTTTTTGATGAGTGGAGGAAAACTTGAAACCACCTTGGGATGGGTTATACAAAGGAGAAGTTGTTCAGAGATTTTTTTTTCCTAATTGCTTAAAGAAAAAAAAAAAACAGTTTAAATTACTCCTGTTTCTCAGGAGAGGTCAGGTTGACTTGAAATGGTTTATCTTTTGTTTGAGCTCCTTGTAATTGTTTATTAATTTAAATAAATTTGGCAGCTGTCCCTGAAGCCATGAACTCTCAGGTTTGGGATGACTCTATTAGCAGAGTCATTTATTCCGTATACCAGCATGGCCACCGGCATCCCTGCCTCCCTCCACATCAGCAGGGTTCATGTCGCCACGGTTACCATTTCCACCACATCACTGTTGTGATTTCCACCACTGCCGTATCTTCGTCTCCGCTACCGTCACCAGCATCGCATCAGCAAACCCTTGAGTGCCTGAGATTTGCCATTGATATTGTGCCCTTCTCTTTCACCCCCATCAAGGAGTCATTCAGCTTTGACAGAGGGGTTACTGTCTCTCCAGGCAACTTATTACCTTGCAAGNTGTCATTGGCCCACATGTCATTGGAAGAGCCATTTAGACCATGCGCACAGCACAGCATCGTTCTGCCTGTGGTGGCGCTGATCAGCAGTACCACTGATGGACTCCGTTTATAAAAACACAAGTTCTGAGTGTTTTAGGCTTGTAAATCCACGAGTTGAAATTCCTTACTGTCCTGAAAGTTACAGTGTTGGCTTCTGGTTGGCGGTTTTCTTCTACTGTATATACTACACACTCTGGATGTTTATGAAGTCCTTGAGCAAATTTAAAATTGAATAACCTGGGGTGTATGTGTAATAGAAGTGAGCAGTCACTGGGAACATCATTCATAGAGTTTTACACGGGATACAGTTGAGATATCCTGGTTGAGCCATAAATCTTCTGGATTATCAACATTTTATTCATTGCATTTATGATACTGATGATAAATTCATTCATGGGAGATGGTTTGGGGAGTAAACTGTTACACTATGAAAATAGTATGTGATGGGCCTGTAGCCAATAATATATAAATTCTTTAGCACAAACCATATATAAGAGAAAATAAAATGACATTGATCAACTCAATTCTGAAGACTCTGTTGAGCTCCCCTTTCTAATGGCAATTCAACTTCTTCTAAAATGTGTCAACTCCAAGTTACCAGAATGTCCTAAAGCACACGATGTCATAAATACATTGAATAGATGTGTGCAGGCCTTCTGGTGAGAACTAAGGAAAACTATAGCCTCTTGTTTCTTTATGTGACAAAAAATTGGGTACCTGTGAAACAGGTAACACAGGAGTTCACTTCCTCTCTCGCGTTTATTTCAGAGAGGACCATCCATCTACTATTTGACCTGTTTAAATCCCTTGCAAATCTATGGGCACAGCTCACAGACCTCCCTCCAGTCTCTTGCTCATTCTGAGGCGCTTTTCTGACCTGAGGAGGGTCTCGGTGGGTAAGACACCCTCCCTGTGCTGACCGAGAGTCCAGCTGCAGCTTCAGGTTGGACTGCTGTGGTTCAAACACAACTGTTTTGAGTTCATTTCCTGCCACTGTGCTCTCGGTTAAACTCTGGATCAGCCTTTGAAGAGTTAAGTTTGTATGCATCTATGGAGACTTTTAAACATGTTCAAAGGGCTCCAGTGATCCTGATATAGGTCGCTGCATTGAGGCCTGCGGTCCTCGCAGACATACACACGGCCCCACCCGCTGCCTATGCCAGTGGCCTCCGGAGCCAGCCAGCCTTCTATCCCAGTCCCTCACCCCATCGTGGAAGATGCTTGAGTGCTACTGACTTTTCCCAGGGACACGCACTCCCAGGCAGTTCATCAACACTTACCAGAAGCTCTGCTTTCTTCCAAAGGAAGATAATCCTCGGTCAGTCTGGTTTTCAGCTCAAGAGCCAGGCCCTCGGGTTCTTTCTTCCCTTTCCAGTCACTGAAGGTGCAACCTTTGCTTTTGGGGAGTAGTGGCCCCCCAGTGACCCTGTCAAACCTCTTCCCGTCTCCAGGAATGTCAGAATCTCTGCTGCAATGCCACCACTTGTACCCTGAAGCCAGACGCTGTCTGCGCGCACGGACTGTGCTGTGAAAACTGCCAGGTGAGTCCTCCTGCTCCCAAGGTCACCCACGGGTTCTGCGGGTTCAACATCGATGCAGGGCGAGCTACAGGGCAGGGTGATTTCCCAGCACTCGCTGCTGGGGAAACTGGGGTCCTTATCATGCAAGCTGGTAGTCTCTACCTCCTATTTTTATTATCTTCTAATCTTTGCATGAAATGCACATTTTAATGCTAAGTCATCTGAATGGTGATAGTGAAGTCGCTCAGTCGTGTCCGACTCTTTGCGGCCCCATGGACCATAGCCTACCAGGCTCCTCTGTCCATGGGATTTTCCAGGCAATAGTCCTGGAGTGGATTGCCATTTCCTTCTCCAGGGGATCTTCGCAACCCAGGGCTCGAATGAGCTGGAAAAGAATTGGACCCAAAACTCAGGCTCCCCATTAACTGTTCTGGTCGTGCTATTGGAGAAAGTCTTTGAGAACCAGTTCCCCCTCTCGCAGGGAGGATTCACATCAGGTCCCTCTGCTCCATCCCAAGAATGTCTGCCTGCTGGCTGAGGCACTGGATGGGTTGTTCTCCACAACCTCAGCATCTTGCTCTTGATGACCCCCGACAGAAGGTGCTGGCTGACCCAGCCCAGCCAAGTTGGCAGTTTTAGACTCTGCCACTTTCTGCCACCCCGACTGCATTCGTGTTGGCAGTTTCATCGTTTGTCTCACTGTTCACAGCTGAGATCTGGCAGAGTCGAAGTCTGATTCAGATGTTCCAAGGGTAGAGTTTTTATTTCCTTTTAATTAAGCAATTGATCTTGACCTTCTGCTTGCAGGAAACTCCCTCTTAGCCACCCAGGCAGAGCGCACTGTTCCCAAAGTGCACTGTGACATTTTACATTCAGCTTAAAGTATTCTTCACCCCTTTCTTGTGATTAGCTTATGGGGATGTTAAGGAAACTGGCACCCTCAGCTTGCAGCTGCTAGTGGTGGAAGTCCCTGGAGAGGGGCTTTGAGGCAGGGCTGGTCACTGGTTTTACAACCTCACACAAGCCACCCTGAGCCATACGCTCCTCAACATCAGAAAGGTGAGGCATCGTTTGGATGGTTCCTTAACATCCTGTGTGGCTCCTTTGGTTTACTTCTTTCCCTGCCCCTGTGAAGTCCTACAGACAGGTTTCCAGCTCTGTGGTTCGATAGCAAAGTAAAATTACTGTTGCAAGTATGCCCTTGGGATGATTTTTGTCATCTTGCCCACAAAAGTGAACGCTTCAAGTGCAAATGTCATCTTAAAACAAGTGATGGTGCTGGTGACCAGAGATCTTGTTCCTAAGATTCGATGGGTCCCTCAGGCAGCACCCCACTTCCTGCCTCCTCCAAGGCCCAGGGGCCAGCGACCAGCTTGTCTGCTCACCAGGAAACCTTGATGTTGCAGGAAATTAAAAAGAGCTGCATCTTAGTTGCCCCCACCACCCCACAGTGGAAAGGTGAATCCCAGAGCGAGATTCTACTTAATGAGCTCTCCCTTCAGTAAAGGAAACTTCCTTTGAAGTCCGCACCAGTCTACATGAGGCTACATGGGGCCCTGCTCCCATCTACCCCGAGTGTTACTGGGACCGTGCTTCCCCATTTCCTGCAGTTACGTGCTTATAACCCGCCCTCTCCTTGCAGCTGAAGCCGGCGGGAACCGCATGTAGGGACCCCAGCAACGCCTGCGACCTCCCGGAGTTCTGCACGGGGGCCAGTCCTCACTGCCCGGCCAACGTGTACCTGCACGACGGGCACCCGTGCCAGGGGGTGGATGGCTACTGCTACAACGGCATCTGCCAGACCCACGAGCAGCAGTGCACCACCCTCTGGGGGCCAGGTATGTGGCCCCCGCCAACCTGGGGCTGAGGCTGCGAAGCCCGCCCTCTGTTTCAGTAGCATCCCTCTCTGAGCACGCTGTCGAGAACCTTCCTTCTGTTGGGCTGAAGCGACAGGCTTTGTGGTGGGACCGGGGCCTGCGGGCACAGGGCACATAAAAGTGGGTGCTGTCCAGAGCCCGCCCCGAGGCACAACAGCATGGTCTGGCCAGAGACGTGTGAGTACCTTCCGTGTGCCCGTGGGGAGACAGGACCGAATCAGCCGGGACCACTGCCCTCAGACGGCTGAACAGGGAGCCAGGCAGACAGGCGGCAGAACATCCCTGCCCGCAGCCCTGCTTGTGTGCAAGTCCTTCTTGGTGCTCAAGTGACAGCCCCAGCTGTGGACAGAGGGAGCTGGAGAGGACGTTGATGCAGCCGGTGGGTGGGAGGCGGGGTGCCTGCCTCGGGAAGGCCAGAGCCGAGCTGATGTGTGAGTCTGTAGTGGGGAAGGATGTTCAGAAGGAAGGCCCAGCGTGGGAGGCCTGGATGCCAGAGGAAAAGCTCGGAGACAGGTGTTCAAAGGCCTTGAATGCCTTTTTGTTCTGAAAGCAGAGTGACAGAGGCGTGTGTTCCAGGAAAAAAACACCCAGGTGGGAAGGTGGCCAGGAAGCGGCCTCTGTGTGGTCGGGTCCCTAAGAGATGGTTCATCGCTTCCTGCCTGTGGGCCACTGGACCGAGGCTCAGCCTGGTTTGCGTAACCCTCCCAGGACAGGGCGCCTGAGGTGGAGACAATGACCACAGCTTTACGGAAGGCAGAAGCTCAGACTCAGAGCCTGGGACTCATTTCCCAAGGTCACGAGGCTGGGATTGTGTCCAAGTCCAGCCGGAGTTCCCATACTAGGCCATCACCCCAAAGAGCCAGGCCTCAAACCCAAGTTCCACAGAAGATCTAACATCAAACGGATGCTCAGAACTGAAAGGGGGAAGGCCCCGTCCCCTGTGTGTCTCTGTCCTCCGTTGCCCCGTCTTCCAGGGCCAGAGACCCTGGTCCTAGGCAGGGTGGCCCAGAGCAGGGGCTCATCACCCCGGGGTTGGCCCCTTGTTCTTGCATCCAGGATCTAACAGTGAATCCCACAGTGGGTATTTTCCAAGACCGTGTCCCAGCAATCTTGTCTTTCTTCTGCCTCTTCCCATTGGCTGCAGGGCAGACTTGGTTCTGGCTGGAGGCCCCAGCTCTGGCAAGGCCAGTGTGGTCAGCCAGGCCCAGGCAGGGGGCCAGGCCAGCTCGGGCTCTGTAGGGGAGAGAGAGCCAATGCGGGCCTCTGTCTGACTTTGATGGTGGGGTTTGGGGTTTAGGAGTGATGAGGGCAAGTGACAGTGATGAACCTCAGAGCATGGGCTTGCAGTGTGATGTGGAAGCAATGGCCCGAGTATGGAGGACAGAGCAGACATTGCTTAGGACTGGGGGCGCTCATGGAGCCCACTACCACCAGCCTGCAACCAAGCCAATGCTCCTGTGCGTGGGGGACCTTCTGAGGGAGAAGAGAGCGCAACCCTGGTGCAGCAACAAGGGGTTCACCATGCCTCCGTTTATCTCGTTCTCTGGAGCGTTCTTCAAAGGCCTCAGGCTTCGCTGATAAGCTTCCTGTTCAGTCACGTCCAACTCTTTGCGACCCCGTAGACTGTAGCCCGCCAGGCTTCCCTGTCCTTCACAATTTCCTCGAGTTTGCTCAGACTCATGTCCACCGAGTCGGTGATGCCATCCAACCATCTTATCCTTCTCCTGCTCTCAGTCTTTCCCAGCATCAGGGGCTTTTCCAGTGAGTCAGCTGATGAACTCGGGCGGGTAGAAAGAAGAAGTGGTGGTACCCGGAGCCTTAGTGCTTGGGCTTTGGAACCTGACCAGCCCCCAGCCCTCCTCCCCAGCTGGACAGGAGGGCCTCCAGGCAAGGTAGGACTCACAACTTCAAACGCTTCCCCATGACTAGCANTTATGCGACAAAAAATTGGGTACCTGTGAAACAGGTAACACAGGAGTTCACTTCCTCTCTCGTGTTTATTTCAGAGAGGACCATCCATCTACTATTTGACCTGTTTAAATCCCTTGCAAATCTATGGGCACAGCTCACAGACCTCCCTCCAGTCTCTTGCTCATTCTGAGGCGCTTTTCTGACCTGAGGAGGGTCTCGGTGGGTAAGACACCCTCCCTGTGCTGACCGAGAGTCCAGCTGCAGCTTCAGGTTGGACTGCTGTGGTTCAAACACAACTGTTTTGAGTTCATTTCCTGCCACTGTGCTCTCCGTTAAACTCTGGATCAGCCTTTGAAGAGTTAAGTTTGTATGCATCTATGGAGACTTTTAAACATGTTCAAAGGGCTCCAGTGATCCTGATATAGGTCGCTGCATTGAGGCCTGCGGTCCTCGCAGACATACACACGGCCCCACCCGCTGCCTATGCCAGTGGCCTCCGGAGCCAGCCAGCCTTCTATCCCAGTCCCTCACCCCATCGTGGAAGATGCTTGAGTGCTACTGACTTTTCCCAGGGACACGCACTCCCAGGCAGTTCATCAACACTTACCAGAAGCTCTGCTTTCTTCCAAAGGAAGATAATCCTCGGTCAGTCTGGTTTTCAGCTCAAGAGCCAGGCCCTCGGGTTCTTTCTTCCCTTTCCAGTCACTGAAGGTGCAACCTTTGCTTTTGGGGAGTAGTGGCCCCCCAGTGACCCTGTCAAACCTCTTCCCGTCTCCAGGAATGTCAGAATCTCTGCTGCAATGCCACCACTTGTACCCTGAAGCCAGACGCTGTCTGCGCGCACGGACTGTGCTGTGAAAACTGCCAGGTGAGTCCTCCTGCTCCCAAGGTCACCCAGGGGTTCTGCGGGTTCAACATCGATGCAGGGCGAGCTACAGGGCAGGGTGATTTCCCAGCACTCGCTGCTGGGGAAACTGGGGTCCTTATCATGCAAGCTGGTAGTCTCTACCTCCTATTTTTATTATCTTCTAATCTTTGCATGAAATGCACATTTTAATGCTAAGTCATCTGAATGGTGATAGTGAAGTCGCTCAGTCGTGTCCGACTCTTTGCGGCCCCATGGACCATAGCCTACCAGGCTCCTCTGTCCATGGGATTTTCCAGGCAATAGTCCTGGAGTGGATTGCCATTTCCTTCTCCAGGGGATCTTCGCAACCCAGGGCTCGAATGAGCTGGAAAAGAATTGGACCCAAAACTCAGGCTCCCCATTAACTGTTCTGGTCGTGCTATTGGAGAAAGTCTTTGAGAACCAGTTCCCCCTCTCGCAGGGAGGATTCACATCAGGTCCCTCTGCTCCATCCCAAGAATGTCTGCCTGCTGGCTGAGGCACTGGATGGGTTGTTCTCCACAACCTCAGCATCTTGCTCTTGATGACCCCCGACAGAAGGTGCTGGCTGACCCAGCCCAGCCAAGTTGGCAGTTTTAGACTCTGCCACTTTCTGCCACCCCAACTGCATTCGTGTTGGCAGTTCCATCGTTTGTCTCACTGTTCACAGCTGAGATCTGGCAGAGTCGAAGTCTGATTCAGATGTTCCAAGGGTAGAGTTTTTATTTCCTTTTAATTAAGCAATTGATCTTGACCTTCTGCTTGCAGGAAACTCCCTCTTAGCCACCCAGGCAGAGCGCACTGTTCCCAAAGTGCACTGTGACATTTTACATTCAGCTTAAAGTATTCTTCACCCCTTTCTTGTGATTAGCTTATGGGGATGTTAAGGAAACTGGCACCCTCAGCTTGCAGCTGCTAGTGGTGGAAGTCCCTGGAGAGGGGCTTTGAGGCAGGGCTGGTCACTGGTTTTATAACCTCACACAAGCCACCCTGAGCCATACGTCCTCAACATCAGAAAGATGAGGCATCGTTTGGATGGTTCCTTAACATCCTGTATGGCTCCTTTGGTTTACTACTTCTTTCCCTGCCCCTGTGAAGTCCTACAGACAGGTTTCCAGCTCTGTGGTTCGATAGCAAAGTAAAATTACGTTACAAGTATGCCCTTGGGATGATTTTTGTCACCTTGCCCACAAAAGTGAACGCTTCAAGTGCAAATGTCATCTTAAAACAAGTGATGGTGCTGGTGACCAGAGATCTTGTTCCNGCCACCCTGAGCCATACGCTCCTCAACATCAGAAAGGTGAGGCATCGTTTGGATGGTTCCTTAACATCCTGTGTGGCTCCTTTGGTTTACTTCTTTCCCTGCCCCTGTGAAGTCCTACAGACAGGTTTCCAGCTCTGTGGTTCGATAGCAAAGTAAAATTACTGTTGCAAGTATGCCCTTGGGATGATTTTTGTCATCTTGCCCACAAAAGTGAACGCTTCAAGTGCAAATGTCATCTTAAAACAAGTGATGGTGCTGGTGACCAGAGATCTTGTTCCTAAGATTCGATGGGTCCCTCAGGCAGCACCCCACTTCCTGCTTCCTCCAAGGCCCAGGGGCCAGCGACCAGCTTGTCTGCTCACCAGGAAACCTTGATGTTGCAGGAAATTAAAAAGAGCTGCATCTTAGTTGCCCCCACCACCCCACAGTGGAAAGACGAATCCCAGAGCGAGATTCTACTTAATGAGCTCTCCCTTCAGTAAAGGAAACTTCCTTTGAAGTCCGCACCAGTCTGCATGAGGCTACATGGGGCCCTGCTCCCATCTACCCCGAGTGTTACTGGGACCGTGCTTCCCCATTTCCTGCAGTTATGTGCTTATAACCCGCCCTCTCCTTGCAGCTGAAGCCGGCGGGAACCGCGTGTAGGGACCCCAGCAACGCCTGCGACCTCCCGGAGTTCTGCACGGGGGCCAGTCCTCACTGCCCGGCCAACGTGTACCTGCACGACGGGCACCCGTGCCAGGGGGTGGATGGCTACTGCTACAACGGCATCTGCCAGACCCACGAGCAGCAGTGCACCACCCTCTGGGGGCCAGGTATGTGGCCCCCGCCAACCTGGGGCTGAGGCTGCGAAGCCCGCCCTCTGTTTCAGTAGCATCCCTCTCTGAGCGTGCTGTCGAGAACCTTCCTTCTGTTGGGCTGAAGCGACAGGCTTTGTGGTGGGACCGGGGCCTGCGGGCACAGGGCACATAAAAGTGGGTGCTGTCCGGAGCCCGCCCCGAGGCACAACAGCATGGTCTGGCCAGAGACGTGTGAGTACCTTCCGTGTGCCCGTGGGGAGACAGGGCTGAATCAGCCAGGACCACTGCCCTCAGACGGCTGAACAGGGAGCCAGGCAGACAGGCGGCAGAACATCCCTGCCCGCAGCCCTGATTGTGTGCAAGTCCTTCTTGGTGCTCAAGTGACAGCCCCAGCTGTGGACAGAGGGAGCTGGAGAGGACGTTGATGCAGCCGGTGGGTGGGAGGCGGGGTGCCTGCCTCGGGNTGCAAGTCCTTCTTGGTGCTCAAGTGACAGCCCCAGCTGTGGACAGAGGGAGCTGGAGAGGACGTTGATGCAGCCGGTGGGTGGGAGGCGGGGTGCCTGCCTCGGGAAGGCCAGAGCCGAGCTGATGTGTGAGTCTGTAGTGGGGAAGGATGTTCAGAAGGAAGGCCCAGCGTGGGAGGCCTGGATGCCAGAGGAAAAGCTCGGAGACAGGTGTTCAAAGGCCTTGAATGCCTTTTTGTTCTGAAAGCAGAGTGACAGAGGCGTGTGTTCCAGGAAAAAAACACCCAGGTGGGAAGGTGGCCAGGAAGCGGCCTCTGTGTGGTCGGGTCCCTAAGAGATGGTTCATCGCTTCCTGCCTGTGGGCCACTGGACCGAGGCTCAGCCTGGTTTGCGTAACCCTCCCAGGACAGGGCGCCTGAGGTGGAGACAATGACCACAGCTTTACGGAAGGCAGAAGCTCAGACTCAGAGCCTGGGACTCATTTCCCAAGGTCACGAGGCTGGGATTGTGTCCAAGTCCAGCCGGAGTTCCCATACTAGGCCATCACCCCAAAGAGCCAGGCCTCAAACCCAAGTTCCACAGAAGATCTAACATCAAACGGATGCTCAGAACTGAAAGGGGGAAGGCCCCGTCCNGCTGGCTGGTTCCACGCTCTTGACCGTCCTTCCTGGTGTCTGTAGGTCTCGATGGTCAGGGTGCTCAGGAAGTTGTTCTTGGTTTGTATCTTCTAGTATGTTTCCTATAATGATGCTTTTCTCAATTGTAGGAGCTGTGTCTGCTCCCGAGATCAGCATGGAGACCCCTTCTGGCTTCCTTGTTTATAGAATTTTTTTTGAATGTGTCTAAATGTTGAGGGAATGACAGTTTTCCTTTCCAGGAAGTAAAATGTCTTTTTGTGACTTTTTATCTTCTTTCCTCTTAAGTGAAAAGGATGAAAGTGAAAATCACTCAGTCATGTCTGACTCTGCGACCCTGTGGACTATATAGTCCATGGGTTTCTCCAGGCCAGAATACTGGAGTTGGGAAGCCTTTCCCTTCTCCAGGGGATCTTCCCAGCCCAGGAATCGCACCCAGGTCTCCTGCATTGCAGGCGGATTCTTTACCAACTGGGCCCTTGAGGAAAGCCAGAATGGTAATACTTCATTCAGTGTAAATGAATAAGTGAAGAACCAGACAAGGCAGACCAGAAAACTGTGTTTATTTACCCAAGATGCTTTGTTTTGTGGGAACCACAACTGACTTCCTGCTGGGAGGTGGGTAGAGACAGGATGTGCTTTCCCTGAATTGCGTTCCCTCTGGTTTTCACTCATTCATTCCTGGGACATACCTGCTCTGTGCAGGCCTGAGGCACCCTTTCAGTCCACAGGGGGGTTTACGGTGAGACCAGAGCCTCCAAACATTGCAAGAGGCAAATGTGATGGATGGAAGGTGGGGACAGCCCTCCAGGGTGAATGAGAGCAGGGAGGGTGTCCCCAGGCTCAAGGGAGAGTAGTAATGAGGGAGACCCTGAAGGACACAGCCAGCGGTCCCAGGAGCAGAGCAGCCCAGGCCCCTCAACCAGCCGGCTCCAGCAGGTTCCAAGGAAGATGCTGATGTCCTGGCTTTGGTCCTGGCTGATGTACTGGCTTAGGTCCCTCACTGACCTACTCTTATTACTGGTGACAGGGAGCAGTCTCAGGGGCCAGACTTGAATCTCATGCCCATCCTTTTGGCATTGGTTGGGAAAGTTAGCCCCACTTGAACCATAAAAAGTGTATTTTTCATAAGAAAAGGGGTTTCTGTTCCTAGAAGAAAGGAAATGAGAGAGTTATTAGACCAAACAATTTCAGAAGTCTCGTTTCTGCAAGTCATTTTCACAAATCTCCATGGTTGCTCCAAACCAGTGGAAGAAACCACTCCCCCAACAAAAGATGTGGGACTGAGCAGTGCCCACCTTTAGCTGGGAGTGTGCTGGCCTCGGGAGGTGGCCCCAGACCTCGTGTGACACTGTCCTACAGCCTGAGATCGGAGGTGAAACAGCAATAGAGTATGCTGTGATCTGGATCAAGTTTCAACTGCTTAGATACTTTTTCCTTTATGTTTCATTATTAACCTCTTTCATCTTTATTTTGTTAACTTTTTATTTTGTGTTGGGGTGCAGCCGACTAACAATGTTGTGATCATTTCATGTGAACAGCTAGGGGGTGCAGACATACATACGCAGGGATCCATTTCCCCCCAGACCCCCCTCCGCTCCAGGGCTGCCATATAACACTGAGTTAGAGCTTCCTGTGCCATACAGTAGGTCCTTATTGGTTATCCATTTTAAATACAGCGGTGTGTACATGTCCATCCCAAACTCCC
The DNA here is from genome assembly GCA_006410735.1 of Raphicerus campestris. NCBI lineage: Eukaryota > Metazoa > Chordata > Mammalia > Artiodactyla > Bovidae > Raphicerus > Raphicerus campestris. Next base: position 613,163 of record SJYW01038292.1, read on the forward strand.
TAGCTGTCCTTCCTCTTAACAACCATCATTTCATTCTCCTGAGTTTGTGAGTCTCTTTCTGGTTTGTCAGTAAGTTCATTTGTATCATTTCCTTTTAGATTCCACATGGAAGAGATGTCACATGATATTTCTGCTTCTCTGTAAACCCCCTTGTCTTTAAACATCCATGTTTCTCAGGCAAGGCGTCTCATCCCAACGTGGAGACTTCAGGGTAAGAGGTGTTAGTCGCGTGGAGGAAACAAGCGTAGTAAATAGGGTTCTGCCCCACCCTCTTCTGACCTCTGTCACTCACCTCCCCCCTACCCCCGCTCCACTGAAACAGCAGCAGTTTCAGAGTATTGATGAGATAAAAGCTGAATATTTTCAGTCTCTAAGTGCTTGAGGATGGAAATGCGAAAGATCTTGTCCATCGAGTTTGACCACTAATTACCCATCAGAGTGTCCTTGCCCTTAATCCTCCAGATGAAAAAGTTGGAGTATAAGACAAAGGATCAGGTGTGCATTCTGGTGTCTGACTTCACAGAGAGTTCACTCTATCCCCAGGTGTCTGTAGCCAATGAAATCATGACCGGCTACGCATCCAGACTGAGCTTCCTTTGGCACGTTGTGGCCAGCAGCGTCGGTGCTGTGCCCGGCCAGTACATCAACAGCGAGGTGTGTCGTGTCCTCTCCTGCTCCCTTGAGTTCTGGAGAAGAGCTGAGATGAGTAAACCTCTTGGAAATGGACAGTGACTGGATTCTTGGAAGAGCCAGAAAATTAACCTTTAGAACTCTGCATTGTTGGAGCCACTGGGCAAGTTCATCACAGAGTGGAATAGGTTTTACAGGTCACACCCCACCCGGCTTTGTTTCTTGTGCCGGCTCCTCGTTGTCGTGCAGGCTTCTCTCTAGTTGCCGTGCTCGGGCTTCTCACCGTGGTGGCTTCTCTTATCGCAGAGCGTGGGCTCCAGGGCACACGGACTTCAGTATGCCGGCACGTGTGCTCAGGAATTGTGGTCCCCGGGCTCCAGAGCACGAGCTCAGCGGTTGTGATGCACGGGCTTGGTTGTCCCATGGCACACGGGATCTTCCCGGACCAGGACTGGCTTCTACTGCCTGCACAATACCTGACAGTGGGGTGTCCAACAAATGGCATGTTGGGGATCCAAAGTGTCCCCATTCATTTAAACTGTGTCTGTTGGTTTAAGGGCGAGGAAAGGAATTCCAAGGGAAGATGCTCTGTGTTCCCAGGGTGCAATGGAATGAAAGGAAATCAAACTCAAGTGTCTTTGCTTGCGGACTCCTGCTGCCTCTTTCAAAATGAGGCAGCAACCTGTCTGCTGATATGAGCTTCTGGAGGAGCAGCCCAGGCTGGCTGGGGCAGCGCCCAGAAAGAGCACAGGACTCGGGGCAGCGGGAACCCCACTCACCAAAACAAGAGAAGAGGAGTTGGGTAGAGGGAAGCTGAGATCCCTGTGCTGTGCTCAGTCATGTCTGACTCTTTGTGACCCCACGGACTGTAGCCCACCAGGCTCCTCTGTCCATGGGATTCTCCAGGCAAGAATACTGGAGTGAGTTGCCATTTCCTTCTCCAGGGAGATCTTCCCGACCCAGGGATCCAGCCTGCATCTCCTGCACCGCTGGCTTTGCAGGCCGATTCTTGACCACCGAGCCATCCTGATATCGACTTTAAAAATGCTCCCAACCTAAAAGTTGAGAATTATGCTTTATTCACTGGGAATTTTTAGAACTTTCAAGCCTGGGAGGCAGCATCTCAAGTAACCCTGAGAAAACTGCTCTGAGGAGGTGAGGAGGGGCATCCAGGTTATACAGAAGTTTTCCAACCAAGGGCAGGTAGTCTGAGCATCAAAAGATCATTGCTAATTAAAGGAAAGCCAGATATCTTGAGTGGAGGGATTTCGTGCTTTTCTATGTATGGGAATATTTAAGAGGATGGGCTCGCTGAAATCATTCCTTGGATATGCACCTCAGCTATCTGGGGAGGATGAGATGGTTGGATGGCATCACTGACTCAATGGACATGAGTTTGAGTAGGCTCCGGGAGTTGGTGATGGACAGGGAAGCCTGGCATGCTGCAGTCCATGGGGTCGCAAAGACTCGGACATGACTGAGTGACTGAACTGAACTATCTGGCGCCAGCATCCAGTGTTTTCACATCCTGAGTGCCCTTAGGGCTCACCAGCTCCCCGTCAGTGGCAGCTGCAATTACTGATGACTGGGACATCCTTTGTTTACTGACGTGGTAAGAAATGTTCCATTTGTCACTGAGCTATGACTGTACTTTTATTTAACATGCAAAGTATGTACAAAACCTCCCAAAATTTCCACGAGGAGATTCTCTTTCTTCCCTCTTATTTCTGAAAGTGGGGCCAGGAGTTACTCACCGAATCATTCAGTGGTCTTCACTGGCTTCCTGTGATGTGCTAGACCCTGGGGATGACCCCCTGGGAAGGAAACAAGCGTGAAGCCCCTACCGACAGCATCCTGAACTATTTTTTGCAACATTACAAATGTAGGGAGGGTTGCAAACAAGGTCAGCTCCAAGGAGCTCTCCTCTCTTCGCGTGTTCTGCCGCTGTCCTTAACGTCCGGGGTCAAGCCATCTCCTTTGCCATGACTGGTGGCTATCCTCAGTATAAACAGGCTTACTGAGAGCCTGGGGGTCTCACTGAACCTTCAGGACAGATGATGTCCTTGTCCTCATTGAACAAAGGGAACAGCATCTCAGGAGTTCCCCGTAACGTGACCGGGGTTTCCTGGTTTGTAGGGTTTCCACCAGTTAAGCCACAGACCTTCCAGCACTGCGTCACAACCACTGACTGTAGAGATCAGACGTGAAGAGGCCTTCCCAAAGAAATCAAGACTTGATCAACATTTGCTTTTGTTTTTCTTAGATCTCGTGAATGCACAAATATAAAACACAGTTTTCCCCAAAGATCAGTTATCAGAAAGGATGGTTTACTTACTGAACTCTTTTTAAAAATATTTATCATATTGAAGTCTAGTTGGTTCACGGTGTTGTGTTAATCTCTGCTGTACAGCGAAGTGATTCAATTATACGTATATCGACATTCTTTTCATCTTCTTTTGCATCATGATTTATGACAAGATATCAAATACATTTCCCTGTGCTATACAGTGAGTGAGTGAAGTCGCTCAGTCGTGTCCGACTCTTTGCGACCCCATGGACTGTGGCAGCACCTGTTTTTCATCCATTCTGTGTGTAATCGTTGGCATCAGCTGATCCCAGACTCCCCATCCATCCCTCCCCCGCCACACTCCTCCCCGCAGGGTGATCGCAAGTCTGTTCTCTATGCCTGTGAGTCTGTTCCTCTTTCATAGAGAAGTTCATTTGTTGCAGATCTTAAATGTCACACGTAAGTGGTAGCGGTGTCATATGGTATCTGCCTTTCTCTTTCTGACTTGGTTTAGTATGATCGTCTCTAGGCCTACCCGTGTCGCAGCAAGTGGCATGACTTCATTCTTTCTTCTGGCTGAGCGCTCCTGACCTCTTAATCTCTCAGTCGTGTCTTGACTCTCACAGTCCAGCGGGGCATCTGCGTTGGGTCTCATGAATCATTGCTGGTTTAGGAGGTTCATTGAGGTCAACTGACAACACAGGTTTAAGAAAAGGCAAGCCCACATTTATCACGTGTTTAATTACTATTCCCAAGATGTGACTTCCTGCTTCTACTTTTTTTTATTCTGGTGAAGGAACTTTTAAAAGCAACAGAATGGGTAATTAGGTTGTGGAGAGCCTAAATACACACTCGCTGAGCAAACGGAAAAAGTAAAATCGGCAGACTCTGATGGGTGAGGTCACTTGTGCCTGAAAGTAAGATTTCCTGTGACGGCAACACAGCATCAAAATAAGCTGCAAATGGAAGGGATGTGCTGTGGGAGACAGAAAGGCTTTTTAAACCGTTTAATGGAGCTATGATTGACATGCAAAAAGCTGTGCATATTTAGTGTGTACACCTTCATGGGTTTGGAGAAAAGCATACACTTCTGAAATCATGCCCACAATCCATGCCGTAAACATATCCATCACCTCTAAACCATTCCTCCCACTCTCTTAATTTACTTTTATGTGTATATGTGTATGTGATGAGAACACTGAACAGATAAGATTTACCCTCTTAGAAAATTTTTAAATACACAATACAGTATTAGTAACTACAGTCACTGCACAGTCAGCCTCTAGAATGAATTCATTTTGTGTAACTAAAACTTTGTACCCTTGGACTAATAATACCCACCTCTTGCCTGCTCCCCGAAGCCCCTGGCAATGACCTTTTTACCCTCTGCGTCTGTGGTTTCAACTTTTTTAGAGTCTGTGGTTTCAGCTTTTTTAGAGTCTGTGATCATGCGGTATTTGTCTTCCTGTATCTGGCTTATTTCCCTCAGCATAACGTCCTCCAGGTTCATCCATATTGTCAAAAATAGCAGAGTTTCCTTCTTTTTAAAGCCTGAATAGTATTCACTTATATATATTTGGGGTTTCCCCAGCGGCTCAGCAGTAAAGAATCTGACTGCAATGCAGGAGCCACAGGAGACACAGGTTTAATCCCTGGGTGAGGAAGATCCCCTGGAGAAGGGAATGACTACTCACTTCATCCAGTATTCTTGCCTGGAAAATTCCATGGAGAGAGGAGTCTGGCAGGCTACAGTCCATGGGGTCACAAAGAGTCAGACATGACTGAGTGACTAATTTGTATCCAGTTTAGGTAAATACCTTTGGGAGGACTCTCAAAAAAAATTTTTTTTTCCCAGACAACAGAGAATGGGAGAATGAGAGGTCCAGGATGGGGTGGCTCAGTGCAGAGATCAACTGCTGAACCCATGACTGGTCTCAACTGCTACGCGGGCTTTGTTTCATTTGTCTGCCTGTTTGTTTGTTGATTGTTTTAATGGGATGCTGAATATGTCTGGTGAGGAATCAGGTTGAAGAAAGATGGACTTTTAGTAATAAGAACAGCATCTGATTCCTGGGAGAAGGGGAGCGTTGCCCGTCACGACATGGTCATCTTGGAAAGCGATGGAGCCTCCCCAGAGCAGGATAGAGAGAAGGGCAAGAGGCAAAACTGGGCTCTGGGAAGTTGGCATCCTGGCAGATGGGAGAGGAAGTGCCCAGACAGGACACCCATGTGGAAAGGAAGGCAGGCCCGGGACACAGCACAGGGCTTACTCTGAAGGACAGGGAACATTTGCTGAATTTCTCACGTAGTTCTCAGCAGATGCCACATGCAGAGCACTCTAGAGCCCTGCGGAGCTCCAGCAGCGCAAACCCCAGGCACATGTTCTCGCTTTCCTTGGCCGGAAGATGTGCTAAAAAGGACCGTTTCCTGAGCTCTCTGGCTCCCACATCTCCCTCTGCTGGGCACTGTCCTGCTGTGTGAAAGGACTGGGAGGTTCTACGTCTCATGCCCTCTGAGGGCAGTCTCTGCCTGACCAACGTAGGCATTCGTCGAAGCCGGTGCTTGCTCCGACAGGGAGCTTTGTGGGGCTGCAAACGGGGCGTGCAATCTCTGCCCTGCACGTTCTCTCTCTTTCTGTCTGCCCCTCTCCTTGCTTCTTCTCATTAGTCACCATCATTCTGCGGAGCCTGCTTTAGCTTGCATTTTTTGCCCAGTCGTGTGCGAGTCGCTCCAGAAAGCAAGCCTTCCTGTTGACCACAGCCGGCCCGCCAGCGCCTCGGTGTGGGGTCGGGTCTGGTCCCAGAGCCGGACCTCACCTCCTGAGAGGTTGCATGTGTCATGGGCCCGCAGAGCAGCCCTCCAGAAGAGGGAGTGATGGAAGGCAAGCTCCGCTGTGAGCTGAGCGGGCTCAGGCATCAGCCAAGATGCCAGGTGAGACTTCTCAGGACACTGGCGCCCATCTCCCTTTAGAAAGTCAGGCGGTGGTTTCGTTTACCAAGTCATGTGCGACTCTTGCGACCCCATGGACTGTAGCCCGCCAGGCTTCTCTGGCCATGGGATTTCCCAGGCAAGAATACTGGAGTGGGTTGCCATTTCCTCCTTCAGGGGATCTTTCTGACCCAGGGATCAAACCCGAGCCTCCTGCTCTGCAGGCAGATTCTTTACCTACTGAGCCACCAGTGCTGTTCAGAGAAAACAATCCCAANCAGGACACTGGCGCCCATCTCCCTTTAGAAAGTCAGGTGGTGTTTTCGTTTACCAAATCGTGTGCGACTCTTGCGACCCCATGGACTGTAGCCCGCCAGGCTCCTCTGGCCATGGGATTTCCCAGGCAAGAATACTGGAGTGGGTTGCCATGTCCTCCTTCAGGGGATCTTTCTGACCCAGGGATCAAACCCGAGCCTCCTGCTCTGCAGGCAGATTCTTTACCTACTGAGCCACCAGTGCTGTTCAGAGAAAACAATCCCAAAAGCTTGCAGGAGGTGAGGGTGCTGCTTTGCTTCTGTTCCAGGTGCTAAACCTGCCCCCGGGATCTGCTTTGAGAGAGTCAACTCCGCAGGTGACCCTTACGGCAACTGCGGCAAAGATTCCAAGAGCTCCTTCACCAAGTGCGCGATGAGGTACGGGGGAGGGTCTGTGTCCTGACCCTGCCACGCCTTTGAACCTCCCAGATCACTTAGGGCTGCTTCCACACTTTCCCTCTTTGAGGACTGTCTGTTCTTGCCTTTCCAGAGACGCTAAGTGTGGAAAAATCCAGTGTCAAGGAGGTGCCAGCCGACCAGTCATTGGTACCAATGCTGTTTCCATAGAAACGAATATCCCCCTGCAGGAAGGAGGCCGGATTCTGTGCCGTGGGACCCACGTGTACTTGGGTGATGACTTGCCGGACCCGGGGCTCGTGCTTGCCGGCACAAAGTGTGCAGATGGAAAAGTAAGCCCCAAGCGCTCCCTTGCGTCACAAACGTGAGTCTGGAAGGACCCACTGAGAAACATCCTATTGGAGACCTGAGTTACAGGGATGGTTTGTTTTTCAAAAGCCACTTCTCAGAATGCTGCCTCTGAAATCCAGTTCTTTGCACCTAGAAGGAAAAGAATAAACAAGCAAATCCTAGCTCCTCGTCTGACCATTGAGATGCAGATTTGGGGAAATCGCAGATTTGGGGAAATCGAGCTTGTTTTCTCAGCCCTTCAGTGTTAAGAAGTCTTTTCTACACTCTGGGTGTTATGCGAGTTTCCAGCCAGGAAATTACTCTGGAAGGAAACACAGCAGCGTATTATATTGTTCTTGGAAATGTGGTCTGGGTTTTTGGCACAGTAGGGACTTGTTCTCACCTGGAGAGAATGGGAAGTCATATGTAGTTTCAGAGACCCCCACAGAGGGACAGGAGAGGGGAGGAGATGGGATAAGCTTAAAGCCAAAGTGGGTTCTTTTGGAGACAAGGGGGAAAGGTAGACTGAGATATTTGGGGAAGGAGGTTAGGAATAAAGTCCACAATGATTTTTAAAAAAATGAGATTTTCACATTCTGCCACACTGATTTTTTTTCCCCCCACTAAACTTTCTCATCAGACTGATGATCGTAAGTTAATAATTAACATTTTAGGAAGGAAGATGCTTTGATTAGGGCCCCATTTTCAAAATGAATATGAAACCATTACTAACCAGAGGTCACAGAGCAGAAAGGAAAGGTGCTGAGCCAGCTCCTGCAGCTGGGTCCCCAGGGCAGGAGTCCCCTCCTCCCCACCCCACCCCCTTCCCTTACAGGCCATCAATGCTTTCTCCTTAAGGAAACAGGATGATATGTGAAACACATTATACATTCTGGGTATCTCCTTAATCACACACATTCGTTTATATTCAAGTCTTGACATTAGAATGACACCATTTAAACGGTGATTTGAACAGCCAAGGCCAGGTGCATCTGAACACTGAAATTCCAAGGACTCAATTTATCAGTGAGCTTTTCACTTCATGTGCAGAATTAAATGTGCTTTGATCTCCTTCCTGCAGAGCCCGGGTTCTTTGGAAGCCATCATTGCGCCTGGCCCGTGGGTTGGGGGAGGGCAACACCCATCCGCTGTGATTCTGCCTGGGGTCCTGCTGTGCTCATTGCAACCCCAAACAGTTTCTTTCATCAGCAGGGATGTGCCAGTCCCCTTGGCCAAGACCCCACCAGCCCTGGCAGCCGCTTCGACCAGCACTTCTTTTGCAGGGCATTCATCTTGCTTTAGATAAGCTGCTGGGGTCAGATGGTCAATGTCTCATAGGAAGGTCCCGCTTGATTTAAAATGCTTCTGTAATCTAAAAATTCGACTTTGCTTCCTTTGACTCCACCAATTTGTAGCATTTTATGGGAGATAAAGCGCCTGATCCCATGAGTCTGGAGTATATTATGCACCTTTGAAATGAGACTAAATTCATTCAACCAGCCCAGTATCATTTAGCAAATTACTGCCTCTGCAGAGGCTTGATAAATACAAGGGAAGCGTCTGTTCTCCGCTGTTGAGCATTTCTGTTGATGGTTTATGTCATCAACGATAGTGCTTGTCAGTCAGCATTTGGGGAAAGTTCCCATATTTTACTATTTCCCTTGTGAGAGCCTCAGATCCTGGATTCGTGGAGTCTTTGAGTCTCTTATTGGCCCAGGTGAAGGACTAGGCTGTTCTGTTCTCTCCTATATCTTTTAATAGTAGAGAAAAAATGGGGGCAAAAATGCTGAATATGTAGATATTGGTGCAAGCTCCAAACAAAAGTCATGAGGAAATCAGTTACCATAATTTCAGAGTTGCCCAAAACCATATAACATGCCATTAGGATAGAAGACTACCATAGTGTCCACGTTGATGTGAGTCTTGGAATGGGCTGAATTTGGAGGTGGACATCAGAGCCTATGTCCAAGGCAGAGAGCACCATTATGCCATGTGCGTTAACTGCAAGATGGTCTTCCTGGAGTTTTTTTTTGCCTTCTCTTTTTGTTCTTAATTTTTATTGGAGTAGAGTTGATTTACAACGCTGTGTTAGTTTCAGATGTACAGCAAAGTGAATCAGTCACACATATGTGTATGTCCACCCTTTTTAAGATTCTTTTCCTACATAGGTCATGACAGAGTATTAAGTAGAGTTCCCTATGCTACATATATATATATGAGTGAGTGAAGTTGCTCAGTCGTGTCCGACTCTTTGCAACCCCATGGACTGTAGCCTGCCAGGCTCCTCCCTCCATGGGATTCTCCAGGCAAGAGTACTGGAGTGGGTTGCCATTTCCTTCTCCAGTATATATATATATATATAGTAGATCCTTATTATTTATTTTATATATAGTAGTGTATAATGTCAGACCCAACCTCCCAATTATCACTCCCCCAACCCTTACCCGCTGGTAACCATAAGTTTGTTTTCTACATCTGTGACTCTTATTTCTGATTGGTAGGTAAATTCACCTGTACCTTTTTTTTTCCAGTTTCCACATATAGGTGATGTTGCATGATATTTGTCTTTCCCTGTCTGACTTCACGCAGTCTGGCAATTTCTAGGTCCACCCTTGCTCCTGCGGATGGCATTCCCTCGTTTCTCGAGGCTGAGTAATGTTCCCTTGTGTATATGTACGTCTTTACCCATTCCTCTCTTCTTTAAAGCGCAGACGTGCGTGTGTGTCTGTGGACGGACATGGATACTTACTGTGCTCCCCTCCTTCTGCAGATCTGCCTGAATCGTCGGTGTCAGAATGTCAGTGTCTTTGGTGTGCACGAGTGTGCGGTGCAGTGCCATGGCAGGGGGGTAAGTAGGTGAACTGTCTTCATGTAGCTAGCCCATAATTAAGTTCAGCACTAAATCATTCCTTTGTAAAGGATTTTCACCATCCATCACTTTGTAAAAATATAGCAGCGTCTCCTCAGTATTTTCTTCTGAAGGCATTCATTTTCTTTGACCTTTACATGGCATAAGAAATGGGATTTTTATTTAACAAAGAAAATCAGATTGAGTGATAATTATCTTTTAAATTGACGTTCTGGATTTTTTTGAAAGGACTTTGTCATCTTCAAAGTAATTTTAACACTAACCTTCCTTTATGAAGAGTTTTTCATTAGTGTTGCAAATGGAACTGTCTCTCTCACAACCAAGATTCAGAATATGTGTCTGAACTGAAATATTTCCAAAAGCAATTAAAACAAAGAAGACAGCAGACACTGACCACATGTTCTTGAAATCACATGCAGGGGGTTTCAACTAAAGAAGGCTGTTGTTTTAGTTCAGAGGATTTGGAGGAAGGGAGGATTCTAATTGTTCAAAACCTAATTTATTTTTCCTGATGGGCTTAATTATTTCCAATGGAATCATATTAATCTTGATTAGCTATGCCAGTGGTTCATTTGTTTTTCTGAAGCCTTTTCTGCAGAAATGGTACTCCAAATTCTATTTTTAAAACTTGCAGACACTTGCCGATGATTCTAACACAGAATTATGGAGGTTTGCATAAGATTACTTTTGTGCTGTAACCATGAGGGATTGCAGTGATACCTCAGATGGGTCTGTTGGTGGTGAGGTAGCTGACTGTCAGTATAAAACGCAGTCTTTTCATGTCTTCATTTAGACTTCTTCCTAATGGCTGAAAGGAATGATCTAGTGCAGCCTCATTATCTGACTGATGATGAGTCCAGACCCACGTGGGGGTAGTGACATGTCCAAGGTTAGGTGGCCAGTTAGTAGCAATGCTGGATCAGGGACCCTGGACTCCTGACCCTCCAACATCCCTGGCATCCCATCCATACACTGGAGAGGACAGACCCGCATTGCCTGGGGGCTGAGCAGCTGCCGTGACTTGGGAACAAGTAACAGCTAGACCCCTACTCTTTCCTTAGCAAGGCCAGGCTCACCAGCAGCCCCTCTGGGGTGGGGGTGGGGAGCAGTTGTCAGGGCTATAATCTCTCTGCCACAAGCCGTCCAGAGGGCCCCTGGCTGTGGTTCACAGCAGGAGACAGTGCCTAAATCCCAGGGGTGGTGCCCCAACCGCAGGATCTCTGGGGAAATGGCAGGACATTCAGATTCCAGGCAGCCCGGGTGTTGCTGCTGCTGCTGCTGCTGCTAAGTCACTTCAGTCCTGTCTGACTCTGTGCAACCCCATAGACGACAGCCCACCAGGCTCCCCCATCCCTGGGGTTCTCCAGACAAGCTAATGACAGTTAATTCTGCTTCATGTGAGCTTCATAGAAACGTACTTTCTCACTTATCAGGCTTTCTTGACTGTTGGCCTGCTTGTTGGAAGCAACTGGGTCTGTTGATGTTGACTATGCTTGATTCACCACAACCTGGGAAACATCACAAATGAGATATACACCCCAAACATTCAATGTGCCTTAAAAACGTAAAAGCGTGTGTTTGGCCCCATCCAGCAGTATTTTGACGTGGAGCTGAAGCCTGCAGGATGGGAGCTCAGCCCTGACTTCCTTACACAGAACCACCCAAAGCGCACCGACCACGATGTGTCGCTTGCTTCTCTAAGTGCAAGGGAAACTGAGACACGAGCAGCCTGAATGAGGAACCCTTTCTGTTGCAGCTTTTCCGGATCGTTTTTCAGTTGTCCTTCCCGTTCCAAATTTGTCCAAAGTTCTTTTTAGGGCCTTACCTGTCATCCAGCATTCCCAAAGCATTCAGTCTCATTGTCTTTCTAGAAAGGATTCTCTCTTGTTTTCAGGATCATTTTCCATTGATTCCTGGAGTAGTCCAGTCAGATCCATCAGCCACCCTCAGTCACCCTGGATCACGGGGTGAGCAAGCGTTGGCCCCTCTGTGGAGCCTCAGGGCCCACCAAGAGCAAAGCCGCCCCTCCCACCTTCTTGGGCAGCCCTTTCCCATGGGACCAGAGCCATCATCCTCTTATTTCACCAGGACACAGCTCACTGCTGGCTGTGTCCACCACTCAGGGTTAGGAGCTGGGACCAGCCCTCCAGAGTGTCTGCTGAAGGAAGCAGAGCAGACCTTGGGGAGGCAGTGCCTTGTGGGCATCAGGGAGACCAGGAGGCCTGGCCATCACCCAGCCTCCCTGAGCACCCTGTCTGAAGTTGCCCGGGGTTGTCAGACCCTTGATGCCCAAGGGCATGGATTTCATGTCCCAACAGCAGGGTCCCTTCCTCACTACTGAGAAGTCTTCTCATCTCAGCCAGATTGGGAGGGTTTCCTGGATCTAAAAAGAGACACCTGGAAATTGAGACAGAAAAGAGGTGGGAGGGAGCCGCTGAGCCCTGATGGTCTCCACCTTTCTCTCGGCAGCTGCTGATGTCACAGCAGCACATTCTGTTCCATTTGCAGCCACTCGCGGGTGTGGTGCTAGGTGCAGGGTGGATCCTCGCCGTGGTGTGTCCAGAGTGGCTGCCTCTGTGTGGTGGGGGCACTGCCACAGGGCCTTTGCTTCGCTGTGGGGCTCAGTGAGGGCTCAGAGACTTGGCGCTGCGCCAGGTGGAGGCACGTCCTAACCCTGCCTCCCTCCTGGTGTCTTTGTCCCCCGCTGCCCGAAAGGTGTGCAACAACAGGAAGAACTGTCACTGCGAGCCCCACTGGGCGCCTCCCTTCTGTGACAGGTTTGGCTTCGGAGGGAGCACGGACAGTGGCCCCGTCCGGCAAGCAGGTGAGTGGTAACAGCGTGTCCCGAGGGGTGGGTTGAGTTCCCAAGGGGCACGGGAGGCCAGGCCCTCGGGGGACCATTGCAGGCAGGACAGAGGACCCGCCAGCCCTCAGTGGGTGCACAGCTGAAACCCAGTGGGGACCCCACAGGCCCAGGTGACCTGATGCAGGCCAAGGCCCCTGTTTCCAGACCCTCTCTCAAAGACTCCTTGCTCTGCTTTGCTCAGAGGCTGAGGCTTCCAGGCTTCCCAGCTGGTGCTAGTAATAAAGAATCCGCCTGCCAATGCAGGAGATGCAGGTTCAATCCCTGGGTCGGGAAGATCCCCTGGAGAAGAAAATGGCAACCACTCCAATATTCTCGCCTGGAGAATCCCATGGACAGAGGAGCCTGGCGGGCTGCAGTCCATGGGGTTGCAAAGATTCGGACGTGACTGAGCGACTGAGCGCACACTCAGCCTGTGACATTTTCTCAGTCAAGGTCATCCTCCCACAGACTGCCAAGGATCAGACTGCTTGGTCAAGGCCAGCCTTGTTTACTGAGGCCAAGAGTTGTGAAGTCAAGTGCCTTTTAAAGCTCTTACTAGAAAGATGCCATCCTTTTCATTAAGGGACTGGGCCCAGCCCAGCAGTCACCTGTGCTGAGCTGTTGTTCCCTATGGGCACCAGGCTTCATCAGGCTTCATCTAATGTTTTGCAGGCATTAATTGAATCCTTATGAAAGTGGGCATTCTTCTTCTTCTTTCTTTACATACAAAGGACCTGATGCTCAGAGAAGTTAAGTAACTTTCACAGTCACACAGCTAAGATTGAGACATAGGTCTACCCGTGTAGAGGCTCCCAAGGGCGGCTGTGCTGGGACCACCAGTTCTTGTCTCCCCAGAGATGATAAGTGGTCTCCTAGTGCAGGGCCGTCTTCTCTGAGAGATTGGCAGCCAGTGAAGGGGCAAGTCAGGGTGACACCCCCTTTGAAGTGTAAGCAGCAAGTCCAGTGGTGCCGAGAGCCCACCATGAGCCCTGCCGGGGAGTCAGGGGCAAGGTGGGCAGGAACTGCCTAAACACACTTGTGTTGCCACCTTGGTGCCCACCTGAGCCCCCGGGGCACTCAGTCAGTGGCTGACGAGGAAGTCACAAGTCCTGCAGTGATGGGCGGGGTTGAATCTGTGGCTTGGCCAGCGTTTCCATGACAACAGACACAACACTGCTCTGCAGGGCCAAGTAGGAGAGCCCTTCTGAGCAGGCAGCGTATCTAGAGAAGGCGGTGTCCTGTCATGAGGAAGGGAAGGGAACTTCTGGTCATCCCCGGACTGAAAGGTGAACGAGTCTCAGCGCTGCTTCCAAGGGCGCCCAGGGTCCCGCCCACTCAGCCTGGCCCCACAGCAGGTGGTCAAAGAGCCTCCAGGTCTCGTCTCTTAGCGCACATCCATCCCAGGGGATAATAAGCTGGGGCTGGCCCATCCTNGCGGGCTCTCTAGTTGCAGCGTGCGGGCTTCTGGCTGTGATGGCTGTGATGGCTCCTCTTATTGCAGAACATGGGCACTTGGGCGTGGGCTCAGCAGCTGTAACACACAGGCTTGGTTGCTCTGAGGCATGTGGAATCTTCTCGGACCAGGGATCACACCTTTGTCTCCTGCGTCGGCAGGCAGATTCTTCACCACTGGACTGCCGGGGACGTCCTCTTAGGAATATTTTTATCTCTTCTACTCAGAATAGTGAGGGTGCCCATTCAACTTGTCATCTATACCAACAGCCTCCAGCCTTTGTGGCACCAGGGTCTGGCTTCACGGAAGATAGTTTTTCCATGGCTGAGGGGTGGGGAAGATGGTTTCCGAGTGACGCAAGCGCATTATTTATTGAGCAATGTGTTTCTGTTATTATCATATCACCTTCACCTCAGATCATCAGGGATTAGATCCCAGAGGCTGGGAACCCTTGATCTATATACTACGACATTTTGGAGAGTGACAGGTGGCACTGTGAACAATTCGGCTTGGCCAATAAAACAGATATTTACAATAAATACAATAAGATACCGGATACTTTGGCCACCTGATGCACAGAGCCGACTCACTGGAAGACAGGAATGGTAATGGGCACACTTTCTTACCATTTTCCACCTTCAAAAAGCATTTACAAAAATCTTTACCACTGATTTCGTTTCTGCACGCCAGTTGCAAGAGTATATAACACACTTTATGTGTACGATCTCATTTTTATGCTGTTGGCAGTAAGATTCTGTTTGTATAACAGGAAACTGGAGGTGGGGACAAAATTAAAAACCAAATGCAAAGTACAAAGATATAATCACTGGTGAGAAAATGGTGTAACCATTTTAAGCCTCTGAACATATATAAATATTTTTCAAGACTGCCATGCACTTATGTTCCCATGCCTGTACCGAGCATCTGTCTCACCATGACTTTGCTGGTATTAAGTATTAATAATTTCAAAGCTTTGCACATTTGATACATAAAATAGCTTTTTCCATCTAGTAGTTCTATAGATTACTGAAAGGGATGTTGAAGTTTCCAGCTATAAATGTGTCTCTTTTCAGCCATCCGTTTTTACTTCATGTGTTTTGAAGCTCTGATGTTTGTGGTACAAACCAATCTGGACTGCTGTGTCTTCTTGGTGAACTGACCCTTTTATCATGTAACGTCCTTCATAGCTCAGTGGTAAAGAATCCACCTGCCAGTGCAGGAGATGCAGGAGACCTGGGTTCAATCCCTGAGTTAGGAAGATCCCCTGGAGAAGGAACTGGCAGCCCGCTCCAGTATTCTTGCCTGGAGAATCCCGCAGACAGAAGAGCCTGGCCAGCTAAAGTCCAAGAGGTCGCGAAAGAGCTGGACATGACCCAGCAACTAAACAACGGCAACAAACGTCCTTCTCGGGCTCTGGTGCCTTTGTTCTGAAATCTGTTTTATTTGCATTAACACATGTGCTCAGTTTTTTGTTTTTTGTGGGTTTTTTTTGATTGGGGTTTGCAAGGAATGAGTCTTCCCATCTTTTTACTTTTACTTATGTCATTTTACTTGAAATGAGTTTCTGAGAAACAGCATATAGTTGAGGCATGTATTTTCCATCCGTTCTGTCAGTCACTGGCTTTTAACTGGTGTGTAGAGACCATTCACTTTTAATATAATTATGATAGAATTGAAGTCTACCGTTTTAAAGTTTTTATCATGCCCCTCTTTCCTGACTTCCCGTGGGCTTGTTGAACACTTTTCACTATTCCATTATTGATTCGTCTATAGTGTTTATGACATATATCTGTCTGTACTTTTTTGTCTGGCTGCCTTGGGGCAGAGTTTCTCATCCTCAGCATCATTGACATTTTGGGCTGGATGAGTCTTTGTTGTATCGGACTGTCCTGTGTATCACAGAGTGTTTATCAGCATCTTGGTTTCTACCAACTGTAGATGGCGGTAGAGTGTGTAATCATCCCTTTAAACATGACCAGATGTCTCCCAGGAGACACCCCTAATTGAAAACTGCTGCTCTAAAGATTACATTGCATGTACATAATGTAGCACAGTCTACTAGTATCAATATTTTATCACTTCAAGTGGAAGGTAAAGCTTCACCATCTTTCCGGCCTCTCTCTTCCTCTCCCTCTGTGATATGGGTGCCTTCAGTGTTAGCATTTTATGTACTAAGACCACTTTAGATGTCATTTTTACTTTTAACCACCAAGCATCGTTCTTTAAACCTAAGGAGAATGGTTTGCAGTACCTACTCATACCGTCCCTCCTCCTGTCCCTTCTTCACTTCTGATGTCCCACGTTTCTTTCTGTTATCATTTCCTTCCTATCTGAAAAGACTTCTTTTATTCCATTAAAGCAGGTCTGCTGGTGAAAAATTCTCTTACTTTTCTTTCCTCTGAACATGTCTGTTTCGCTTTCATTACTGAAAAATATTTTCCATGGATATAGAATTCTGGGTTGACTGTTTTCTTCTTTCAAGGTGTGAAAAGTGTTGCCCTGCTTCCTTCTGGTCTTTGTGGTGATAAGAAATCCCCTGGGAAGTTCCATCCACAGGCTTTGTTCCGGGGAAGAGATGAGGCCTGTTACTGTAGGGAGGGATGGGTAACAGGCTTGGGCCATGTCCAGGATGTGGTACCCGGTGGGGATAGCAGGGTGTGGCTTTTTTCTAGTCTCACCTGGAGGCAGAATTAGGTCAGCAATGGCCACAATGTATCTCTTACTGGCTCATGCTTCTGTTCTTTTAGCTAAAGATAGGCTCTCCTCAGGCCTTTTCTTTTCTTTTCCTTTTTTCAGTCTGATGCTATTGGCATTTTCAGATTGGGAGTGGGGGCACCTCCCCCAGAGCCCAGGCCAAGATATAAAGAAGGGGGAAATAGAAAAAAACAAGGACTCACTACTGGGCAGTTCCTTGAGTTCTGAGGTCCCCATTGTTGCTTAGTCACTGAGTCATGTCTGCCTGTTACCCCATGGACTAGCCCGCCAGGCTCCTCTCTCCATGGGATTCTCCAGGCAAGAATATTGGGGTGGGCTGCCACGCCCTCCGTCAGGAGATCTTCCCCACCCAGGGATCAAACCTGCGTCTCCTGTGTCTCCTGCATTGGCTGGCAGGTTCTCTATCACTGAGCCACCTGGGAGGCCCTCTGAGATCCCTAGCTGGTCTATTTACGTTTCTCCATCTTTCGGAGTGTCTGTTGATTGCTTTATGGACTTTCTCCAGACGTTTATGTTGTAATTTGCAGGAGGAATAGGGTGAAATGTGCTTATTTCATCTCATCCAGACCTCATTTCTCTCTGTATTTCTTTGACTGCTGGTATACTTGAACTGCTTTTTGTATATCTGTTAACAAAGTGTGCTGGTAAATTGACTGTCCAAAAAAAAAAAAAAA
>SJYW01038292.1:636041-656648 GCA_006410735.1 Raphicerus campestris
AAAAAAAAAAAAAAAGCCTTGATTTGTAGGTGATTTCTCTGCTGTAAAAACTCCACTATGATCAGTTTCAGGTTATTGAGGTGATGTCTCTGAATCCAGAGCAGAGAACCAGTACATGCTGGCAGCAGCCGGCTCCAGCACACAGCTGCTATTAACTGTATTTGTTCTGTGAGTTGTCTGTTCCCATGCTTTGCCTGTTTTTCTCTGTTTGAGAGTTTTTCTTCCTTATTTGTTCGAGTTCACTTTCTTAATAGGGTAAGAATCCTTACCCATTTCCAATAACGTACTGTAAACATCTCCCTAGTTCTGCCTTTCAGTTTTCTTTATGCTGGGTGTTGGTTTTTTAATAAAAATTCCAGTTTTGAATATTTATTAATCCTTGGTGAGTCCTCCTATTCCCTTTGTGCTTACAAAATCTTCTCCCATTTCAAGCAAGATCCACCTGTAACTTCTTGTTTGTTCTGTTGCCTGTTGATGGTGCTTTTACATTCATTTTGTGCACCTGTCTTGGATTTACATTAGTGGAAGGGTTGAGTGCTTTCTAAACTTCTCTGGGCATATGGCTTTTTTCGAGAATCTGATGAAGACTATGAACCCTTGAGAACGCACCCATCTGCAATACTTTGTACACAAATTTCAGTAGTTCACAGAGCCCACCAGCCTCTTCTCCAAGGATTCTCCTGCTCTGGGGCTTTTCCTGCCTCCCTCTGAGGAGCTCACCTGTGTGCCATGTGACACTGGGACTCTCACTCATAAGAAAGGATATTTTTGGTTGCTGGTGTCTTTTTGTCCTGCCAGCAGTGAGTGCCTACAGAAGTGGCGATGCCTTCAAGATTTCCTTTAAAGCAGGCCTCAAAAAAGGGCTTCATTCTGTTTTATGAAACTAAGGAAATGTTACCCTTTAAACATTAGTAACTGAAAAATCCACATTTCTCACTCCAGGCTGGGGTCTGTCTGGAGCTTTTCCGAGACATACGATCTGGATTAGGCTCGCACTTTCTCATCGCGCCGAGGGGACCGGCATTAATCCCATGCAGGTGCGGCGCCTCTGGGAGGTGGTTCTTGTTTGGCGGCGCAGATCGAACCCACCGGCCCTTGGTACCTCAACATTACCTGTGCCCTGTCCCCCAGGACGCGACAGACACATGCTCGGTGGCTAGCCCTGCCTCATCCATCCAGGCTTACCATCTACACTTTCCGGAAGGAAAACGCTTTCATAAACACCACGATAGTGGTTGACCTCACATCCGAAGGGTGAGTTAGTTCTTTACAGAAAACACTCCATCTTGCCATCAAGTGTTCTGTGTGATCTTTAAAAATCAAGGACAGTTGAATCAACTCTCTTCTCTTGTCCACAGATGGGCCTTTCTGGGCTACCATTTCCTTCTCAGGGAAATGAGCCTTGCTACTCAAGCTTCTCAAACTAACTCCTTGGCCTTGATCGAGGAAGCGAACTTTCATTTCCTTTTCATCCTGTCAGCTCTTTGAGAGGAAAAGCATTCAGTATATTCATCTGGCTTTTAGCTGACTGCTCCTGAGTTCTCCTGAAACACAGCCTGAGCGTGAAAGGCAAAGTGTGGGCTTGAGAAAAGGCTAGAAAAATGATGGGAAAAAAAAAAAGTCACACACAGGGGTGTGTGGTCACGTGCAACTGCACACAGGCAGGGAGCCTGGTAGAATACCATCGTTTTGCCTGGCACAGTCCTGGCTCCGCTCTGCCTGGCATGTTATGCTCACAAGTCACCAAGAACAGGCACGTCAGTGAGGAGGTCAGACAAACCAGCCCACTGCCAGCTCACAGAGCACTGCAGAGGCCCCAGGGACAGCGCTGCAGGGAGAGTTCATCTCAGACTCTGGAGGAGAAAAAGCAGGAAAGGAAAACAGGGCAGGTCCAGGAGTGGCGACCGAAGGACCCCAGAGGGTTTGGGGCAGCTTTCTGATGATGTTGTAGCCACGCGTTCTGGGAAACAAACTCACACAGAAGGACGATGCAGATAGTGGAGTGCAGTTTATTACACTGGCGGGCCCAAGGCAGAGTCTCCTCTTAGCCAAGGACCCCAACCAGTTTTTGTGAAAACCTTGTATACCCTAAGTGTACGTGCCCAAACCCACCTCCCCAAATTCCCTGAAACTAGTCTGAACAAAGGAAAAGAAAGATACAATCAAAGTTAACCTGTGATTCACATGGCTTAAGTCCAGGTAGTTAACAGTGGACAGTTATCAATAGGCCTGTGGTCATACCGCAATAAGCAGAATAGATTTTATGATTCTATTGGGTTACATAAATAATAGGGTATTCTTTTAGGGACAGAGAGTCTAGGTGTGAGCCCTGGGGCTCTTCCATCTGGGGTCTGGTTTTCCAGCTGGTATGTTGTCTCCATAGATACTGGGCATGGAGCTCAAAGTGCACAGTCCGGCCCAAGATGGAGTCCTGCTTTCAAATGGAGCCTGTTCTGTTTCCTCCTTCAATGATGGTTCATCTTAAGATATTTTAAGTGGTTTTTTCCCTCTGGATTACAAAAGTGTTCAAAATCATACAAGCTTGCACCCATACGATCGTGTTAAAGTAATATATATTAAAGAGGAGCATGTGTCCCGAGCAGAATTCTGGAAGTGTGTCTTCGGGCGGCACACTTGAGCTCTGCCACCCAGGCAGGGAATGAGACTGCATCTGGGAGCTCACGAGCTGTGCTCTGTAGCGTGAAATGACTCCTTGCCCTGACCCCAGACGTCATCCATAAAGTCAACTGACTTGACTTCCACGAGGGAAGGGGGCTCTGAGAGGCCCCGGGCGAGCCAGAGACTCCAAGAGAAGTAACATCTGACACGGAGTTTTATGTTTCCCTTTTCTGCCTGCCAATTCCCTTCCATCCTGAAACCTCAGCGCGGGGTGCAGACCACTGCAGCCTGGTGTGGGTCTCAGGTTGGTCAGCAGATGAGGGAGAGGGCACGGTTACACCGGGTCACGTGTACGGGGGAGAGGCTCAGTCCTGAGCTTCCAGGAGAGGATCCAGCCTGGAGGAGCCCAGTGGGAGGCGGTGGGCCCAGCCCCCTGACACAGACGGCACCCAGGGAGCCTGAGAGAGCTCTGGGCATGGGTGGAGTGTCGTACCATCACCCAAGAGATATCAAGAGAGATCTCTTGAGAGAGGTCTCAAGTCACTAAAGAGAAATTTAAAAAATAGGTGTGGTTCGAGAGACTAGGAGGTGCAACGACACTTGGGTGATTGTCTTACCTGCCAAACCCCCGGTGTGCCTAACTAAATGCATTCTCTGCGGAGACAAGGAACAGGCATGGGGGGCAAACTCTGGAGTTTCATTAGATTTCTAGGATGTAGCAAACTGAAATCCTTTATGCACTTTATTATGACTAATAGGCTTAATTCACTCATCTAGAGTTTAAATAAGAGCACGTTCAATGTCACATCTAAGAAACAGATTTCTCCACTCACAGAATTATATCTAGAGAAGTCTGTGCTAAGAAGTAGATCGAAATGCAATTTTCTGCTGTCAGCCTGCAGTGTGCCATGATTCTAATGGGAGTATAAGTGGCACCTTCAATCCATAGATGGGCCATCCTTCAAACGAGTAAAATCCTCATGAAGCATCACCTAGCACTTATCTGTAATTTTTTTAAGGTTTGCTCCATAAAACAGCATTGAACATGCTGATGTGTGACGACTCTACTTGGATTGTTTTATTTTTTTTAAGCCCTTCATTTCCTGGGAAAAGTTAGGAAGTGGTTTTCCTCCGTAGAATCTTATCAGTGAGTAATGCTACTGACCTGACTGGCTAAAGTTGTTTTTCCAGTTAGATTAGCTTCTCTACTAGAACAATAGGAAAAAAGAAGAAAAGCAACCGAACCTATCTCTTAGATTGATTTTTGCTGAATTCAGGTCCTTTCTTGAGACAGCAGATGGGCTTATGAGAATATCTGCCAACCCTGTTTCTGGCACATTTCTGTGCTGCAGAAATTCCAGCAAAGGCAGGGTTAATTCCTATTTTTTTCTTATAACCGAATGGTCTATAGCTGTATGTGTGTGTTTGTTTGCCTGTTTGAGTTATTACCCTAAGTGTTTTAGGATACAGAGCATCTCGGTTGTGTTTTGAGTTGTTATAAAACAGCAAGCATGTGTTGAGCACCAGTTATGTGGCTAGTGGCCCCAGGCTAAGTGCTTTGCAGGCATTTCTAACCACCTGGAGGGGCCTAGGAGGCAGACACCACCAATACCCCATTTCACAGAGGGGGAAACACGGCAAAGTGAAAGTGAAGTCGCTCAGCGTGTCTGACTCTTTGCGACCCCATGGACTGTAGCCTACCAGGCTCCTCCATCCATGGGATTTTCCAGGCAGGAGTACTGGAGTGGGTTGCCATTTCCTTCTCCAGGGGGGATCTTCCCGACCCAGGGATCGAACCCGGGGCTCCAGACAGATGCTTTACCCTCTGAGCCATCAGGGAAGTCCAAGGCACAGTGAGGCCAAATAGCAAGACCCCCAGAGGTAGAGATCAGGACTGCAGACTTAGAATGGCTGCACAAAGAGGTGGATACAGAGGGGATAGAAGGGAGAAACTGTGGGAAGCCAGTGAAGGCAAGCAAGGCTTAGATCACCGGCCGCCTCGGCGATCTTTAATCCATTTTCCCCATTTTTGTGATGGGGTAGGACAGGGAAACCTTCTCGCAACCTGCAAAGCCTCATACAGTAACAGGAGAGACTTGCATTTCTCTCCGCTTTGGCTTATAACAGTATCATGCTCCAGCCGTTTGTCTTGACTGGTCTTTCTTAGAACCAGCCCTTGGTCAGAAGCATAGCGGTGGTTGTGTGGCTTTCCAGATACTCAGGGCATCTTTTTTTTAATGTATTTTTAATTGAAGGATAATTGCGTTTCAGTATTGTTTCATTTCTGCCATACAGCAACGTGAATCAGCCAGAGGTGTACATACGTCCCCTCCCTCCTGAACCTCGCTCCCGCCTCCCACCCTTCCCCACCCCTCTAGGAGGTCGCAGAGCCCCGGGTTGAGTTCTCTGAGTCATATGGCAGATTCCCACTGGCCGTCTACTTGGCATATGGCAGTGTAGACGCTTCCATGCTACCCTCTCCATTCACCTCACCCTCTCTTTCCTCCCCTCGACCGCCCGTTTCCATAAGTCTGTTCTCTATGTCTGCCCTCCATTCCTGCCCTGCAGATAGGTTCATCAGTACAGTCTTTCTAGATTTCATGTGAAGAATCCTCCACGCATTGTTTGCAGAGGTNGGGATCTTCCCGACCCAGGGATCGAACCCGGGGCTCCAGACAGATGCTTTACCCTCTGAGCCATCAGGGAAGTCCAAGGCACAGTGAGGCCAAATAGCAAGACCCCCAGAGGTAGAGATCAGGACTGCAGACTTAGAATGGCTGCACAAAGAGGTGGATACAGAGGGGATAGAAGGGAGAAACTGTGGGAAGCCAGTGAAGGCAAGCAAGGCTTAGATCACCGGCCGCCTCGGCGATCTTTAATCCATTTTCCCCATTTTTGTGATGGGGTAGGACAGGGAAACCTTCTCGCAACCTGCAAAGCCTCATACAGTAACAGGAGAGACTTGCATTTCTCTCCACTTTGGCTTATAACGGTATCATGCTCCAGCCGTTTGTCTTGACTGGTCTTTCTTAGAACCAGCCCTTGGTCAGAAGCATAGCGGTGGTTGTGTGGCTTTCCAGATACTCAGGGCATCTTTTTTTTAATGTATTTTTAATTGAAGGATAATTGCGTTTCAGTATTGTTTCATTTCTGCCATACAGCAACGTGAATCAGCCAGAGGTGTACATACGTCCCCTCCCTCCTGAACCTCGCTCCCGCCTCCCACCCTTCCCCACCCCTCTAGGAGGTCGCAGAGCCCCGGGTTGAGTTCTCTGAGTCATATGGCAGATTCCCACTGGCCGTCTACTTGGCATATGGCAGTGTAGACGCTTCCATGCTACCCTCTCCATTCACCTCACCCTCTCTTTCCTCCCCCCGACCGCCCGTTTCCATAAGTCTGTTCTCTATGTCTGCCCTCCATTCCTGCCCTGCAGATAGGTTCATCAGTACAGTCTTTCTAGATTTCATGTGAAGAATCCTCCACGCATTGTTTGCAGAGGTGAGATTTTCAGTTCAGTGTCTCTGACATTTCTCCTCCACACCTTATCTGTGTCTGTAGAACATACAACGTACTGTATTTTGTACAACAAGGCTGCCCGATATCGTACATCTCTTCTAAGATGGCAGAGCAATCAGACTCGATGTAAGTAGTGTCAGAGGGAAAGGGGGACAGCTATTCCAAAGAGCCCTCCCTCCCCCAACCCACACAAAGAGTGATGAGCAATTAACATGGGCTGTTGCTTATAAGCAATAACTACTTGTTCATAAATGCTTTGTAAGGATACAAATAGCAAAGCTAATTTAGACCATGATTTCAGAGCCATGAGGTCCTGGCCAGTCCCAAGGTTGAGCCCAAACTTGCAGAGTTGTCTGCCACAGAACAAATTTACATCTGAATTTATTTGAATGAGGACTTGCACCCTTCTGATCTATGTGGGCATCTGATACTTAAATCAGCCCTCACAGAGTTTGCAAGCCTGATGATCTAGACCCTTGCTTGTCAGAAATGCCAGTACATACTGAAAAAAGGAAATCTATTCATCAGGATATACTCCCAAGGAAGGAAGGTGAAATACGAGAAAACTGATCGTTATAAAAACCTGTATTATGCAACCCAAAAGCTGGGGAGGGTCCTCTGTCTTCTCCTTGCTTCTCAGATTTCATCCTTTACCCAGATGTCCAAGACCCCCTCCTCCCAAGCCTTCCTGCAGCCCTCCCAGGGGTCTCCTCACTCACCCGCTGCCTCGGTCCAGAGTACCTGGGCACCTGGCCTGCTCCATTTCAGAAGGCTGCTGCTGCTGCCACCGCTGCTAAGTCGTTTTGGTCATGTCCAACTCCGTGTGACCCCGTAGCCGGCAGCAGGAGGCTGTTACTCCTTTCCAGGCGCACCTGAGCCCTTGCGCACACCATGAACGCAGTAGACCTGTAGGAAGCACACTGAACTTGGTGAATCCTCAGTAGTAAACAGTAAGCCTTGTCATNGACTCCGTGCGACCCCGTAGCCGGCAGCAGGAGGCTGTTACTCCTTTCCAGGCGCACCTGAGCCCTTGCGCACACCATGAACACAGTAGACCTGTAGGAAGCACACTGAACTTGGTGAATCCTCAGTAGTAAACAGTAAGCCTTGTCATAGGATTGCATGCTCCCTCGGGGCCCACCCGACCAGTGAGCTATAGGGCAGTAAAGATCTCAGGCACTGCATCCGGTGAATCCGAAGTAGGGCTACTGCCCAGCTAGAGCACAAGACTCCTAAATCGCAGCTGCCGAGGTCTGGGACTCCTGCCCACTTCTGCCTACCCAGTAACTTCTGGGAATTTCAGCTAAAACATTTGGGGTTTCATATCATCTACTGAGGCTTCCCAGGTGGCACTAGTGGAAAAGAATCGCTGATCAGGGCAGGAGATGCAAGAGACATGGGTTTGAGCCCTGGGGCAGAAAGGTTCCCTGGAAGAGGAAAAGGCAACCCACTCCAGTGTTCTTGCCTGGAGGATCCCACGGACAGAGGAGCCTGGCGGGCTACAGTCCGTGGAGCTGCAAAGAGTCAGGCACAACTGAGTGACTCGGCACAGCACATTGTGCACTGATATAGTCACATGAGAAACTCATCTGATGTGGAAGCACCTTCATCTCCCTGGAGAGAAATGAGTTCAGAGGGAAGCCATTCAAGAAGTGATTACAGTATTCAAAGAGTGTTTTCCATTCACTTCTATTACTGTAAACACCCAAGTTGTACATGGAAAAAAAAAATGGATGCCTGACACTTCACCTTTATATTGTAATGGCAATGGATGCCTGTAACTAAAAATTCCAATAGTTGTAAAGGGTTATTTGGAAAGTAATCCCCCTCCCACCTCTATCACCAGGCTCACTTCCCCAAAGCAGTCATTAACACTAGGTTTTTGTAAAATGTAATTTAGAATACAGTGAAAAGTCTCTTCCACCTGTCTCTCTCTGCAGAGTGAGAGGTTATGGAAAAGTTGGAAATTTTTAAACACTCGAAATTAAGAGGTACAGTGAAGCCTCTCTACCCATCCCCCATCTTCAGCAGCCATCACCTTGCTATCACTCTTATTTCAAACCTTGGATCCTAATTTTGAAATCAAATGGCAGCACACCTGGTACTTCTTTCCTCTTTGGTTATTCCAGATCGATCAGATCCTTTTTGCTGGCTGTGTAGTATTTCATGGTAGGACCACACTGTAAATTCTTTAACCTGCCCGGAAAATACCATGGATGGAGGAGCCTGGTGGGCCGCAGTCCATGGGGTCGCTGAGAGTCAGACNGATCAGATCCTTTTTCCTGGCTGTGTAGTATTTCATGGTAGGACCACACTGTAAATTCTTTAACCTGTCCTTTACGGCTGCCTGGAAAATACCATGGATGGAGGAGCCTGGTGGGCCGCATTCCATGGGGTCGCTGAGAGTCAGACATGACTGGGCAACCTCACTTTCACTTTCATGCACTGGAGAAGGAAATGGCAACCCACTCCAGTGTTCTTGCCTGGAGGATCCCAGGGACAGAGGAGCCTGGTGGGCTGCCGTCCTTGGGGTCGCACAGAGTCGGACACGACTGAAGCGACTTAGCAGCAGCAGCAGCAGCAGCCGCCCTTTACTGATGGCCACATGGGTGGGTTCATCATTTGATGCTTCGAACAGGCATATTCATGCCCAGGCACCTTGAGCCCATGCTTGACAATGGATGTGGGACAAATTTCAGGGAGCACAATTGCAGATCAAAGGCCACATGCATTTAGGAATGTGATAGATAATTGCTGATCAAAGGCCATATGCATTTAGAAACTTGATAGATGAGGCAGAAATGCCTCTGAATGATACATCCCCATTTCTGTTCCCCAAGTCTTCATCAGTACAGTGCGTGCAGAGATTTTTCTTATCTTTGCCAATATGATAGGTTGAAAAAAAAAACTACCCGTCTTTCTTCCTGTATATGAGATGGGGGATCCTTTCACAGGTTTAAAGTCCATTTGTTTTTTCCCTTTTTCATAAACTGCTTCGTCACCACTTTTTGTTGTTAAAAAGGTTTATCCACCCAAAGATTACAAACGTGTTTTTCTATTTCAAATAGCTCCATGATCTTTTCTTCACATTTAAGTATTTGATCCATCTGCTATTCAGTGTATAAAATGAAGGAGGAATCCAACTGTATTTTTCTAGATGAGCTCCTGACTAATCCTTAGCATTGTTCATTGTGTTGGGTATTTATTTGTCCTTTATTGGCTTATCTTTTCTCTACTGGATTTATCTGTTTCCTCCTCCATGCTTCGTTGTTACTTAGTCTCTAAATCTTGTACGACTCTTTGCGACCCCGTGGACTGCAGCAAACCAGGCTTTCCTGTCCTTCACCATCTCCCAGAGTTTGCTCAAACCCATGTCCATTGAGTTGGTGATGCCATCCAACCATCTCATCTTCTGCCACCCCCTTCTCCTCCTGCCTTCAGTATTTCCCAGCATCAGGTTCTTTTCCAGTGAGTCAGTTCTTCACATCAGGTAGCCAAAGTATCAGAGCTTCAGCATCAGTTCTTCCAAGGAACGTTCAGGGTTGATTTCCTTTAGGATTAACTGCTTTGATCTCCCTGCTGTCCGGGGGACTCTCAAGAGTCTTCTCCAGCGCAACAAGTTGAAAGCATCAATTCTTTGGTGCTTGACCTTCTTTATGGTCCAACTCTCACATGTACCTCCACTCCACCACCCCCAGAGAACCAGCCCNCCTGGGCACCTGGCCTGCTCCATTTCAGAAGGCTGCTGCTGCTGCCACCGCTGCTAAGTCGTTTTGGTCATGTCCAACTCCGTGTGACCCCGTAGCCGGCAGCAGGAGGCTGTTACTCCTTTCCAGGCGCACCTGAGCCCTTGCGC
The DNA here is from genome assembly GCA_006410735.1 of Raphicerus campestris. NCBI lineage: Eukaryota > Metazoa > Chordata > Mammalia > Artiodactyla > Bovidae > Raphicerus > Raphicerus campestris. The sequence continues at coordinate 646,034 of SJYW01038292.1, forward strand.
ACACCATGAACGCAGTAGACCTGTAGGAAGCACACTGAACTTGGTGAATCCTCAGTAGTAAACAGTAAGCCTTGTCATAGGATTGCGTGCTCCCTCGGGGCCCACCCGACCAGTGAGCTATAGGGCAGTAAAGATCTCAGGCACTGCATCCGGTGAATCCGAAGTAGGGCTACTGCCCAGCTAGAGCACAAGACTCCTAAATCGCAGCTGCCGAGGTCTGGGACTCCTGCCCACTTCTGCCTACCCAGTAACTTCTGGGAATTTCAGCTAAAACATTTGGGGTTTCATATCATCTACTGAGGCTTCCCAGGTGGCACTAGTGGAAAAGAATCGCTGATCAGGGCAGGAGATGCAAGAGACATGGGTTTGAGCCCTGGGGCAGAAAGGTTCCCTGGAAGAGGAAAAGGCAACCCACTCCAGTGTTCTTGCCTGGAGGATCCCACGGACAGAGGAGCCTGGCGGGCTACAGTCCGTGGAGCTGCAAAGAGTCAGGCACAACTGAGTGACTCGGCACAGCACATTGTGCACTGATATAGTCACATGAGAAACTCATCTGATGTGGAAGCACCTTCATCTCCCTGGAGAGAAATGAGTTCAGAGGGAAGCCATTCAAGAAGTGATTACAGTATTCAAAGAGTGTTTTCCATTCACTTCTATTACTGTAAACACCCAAGTTGTACATGGAAAAAAAAAATGGATGCCTGACACTTCACCTTTATATTGTAATGGCAATGGATGCCCGTAACTAAAAATTCCAATAGTTGTAAAGGGTTATTTGGAAAGTAATCCCCCTCCCACCTCTATCACCAGGCTCACTTCCCCAAAGCAGTCATTAACACTAGGTTTTTGTAAAATGTAATTTAGAATACAGTGAAAAGTCTCTTCCACCTGTCTCTCTCTGCAGAGTGAGAGGTTATGGAAAAGTTGGAAATTTTTAAACACTCGAAATTAAGAGGTACAGTGAAGCCTCTCTACCCATCCCCCATCTTCAGCAGCCATCACCTTGCTATCACTCTTATTTCAAACCTTGGATCCTAATTTTGAAATCAAATGGCAGCACACCTGGTACTTCTTTCCTCTTTGGTTATTCCAGATCAATCAGATCCTTTTTGCTGGCTGTGTAGTATTTCATGGTAGGACCACACTGTAAATTCTTTAACCTGCCCGGAAAATACCATGGATGGAGGAGCCTGGTGGGCCGCAGTCCATGGGGTCGCTGAGAGTCAGACATGACTGGGCAACCTCACTTTCACTTTCATGCACTGGAGAAGGAAATGGCAACCCACTCCAGTGTTCTTGCCTGGAGGATCCCAGGGACAGGGGAGCCTGGTGGGCTGCCGTCCTTGGGGTCGCACAGAGTCGGACACGACTGAAGCGACTTAGCAGCAGCAGCAGCAGCAGCAGCCCTTTACTGATGGCCACATGGGTGGGTTCATCATTTGATGCTTCGAACAGGCATATTCATGCCCAGGCACCTTGAGCCCATGCTTGACAATGGATGTGGGACAAATTTCAGGGAGCACAATTGCAGATCAAAGGCCACATGCATTTAGGAATGTGATAGATAATTGCTGATCAAAGGCCATATGCATTTAGAAACTTGATAGATGAGGCAGAAATGCCTCTGAATGATACATCCCCATTTCTGTTCCCCAAGTCTTCATCAGTACAGTGCGTGCAGAGATTTTTCTTATCTTTGCCAATATGATAGGTTGAAAAAAAAAAACTACCCGTCTTTCTTCCTGTATATGAGATGGGGGATCCTTTCACAGGTTTAAAGTCCATTTGTTTTTTCCCTTTTTCGTAAACTGCGTCGTCACCTCTTTTGCCACTTTTTGTTGTTAAAAAGGTTTATCCACCCAAAGATTACAAAGGTGTTTTTCTATTTCAAATAGCTTCATGATCTTCTCTTCACATTTAAGTATTTGATCCATCTGCTATTCAGTGTATAAAATGAAGGAGGAATCCAACTGTATTTTTCTAGATGAGCTCCTGACTAATCCTTAGCATTGTTCATTGTGTTGGGTATTTATTTGTCCTTTATTGGCTTATCTTTTCTCTACTGGATTTATCTGTTTCCTCCTCCATGCTTCGTTGTTACTTAGTCTCTAAATCTTGTACGACTCTTTGCGACCCCGTGGACTGCAGCAAACCAGGCTTTCCTGTCCTTCACCATCTCCCAGAGTTTGCTCAAACCCATGTCCATTGAGTTGGTGATGCCGTCCAACCATCTCATCTTCTGCCACCCCCTTCTCCTCCTGCCTTCAGTATTTCCCAGCATCAGGTTCTTTTCCAGTGAGTCAGTTCTTCACATCAGGTAGCCAAAGTATCAGAGCTTCAGCATCAGTTCTTCCAAGGAACGTTCAGGGTTGATTTCCTTTAGGATTAACTGCTTTGATCTCCCTGCTGTCCGGGGGACTCTCAAGAGTCTTCTCCAGCGCAACAAGTTGAAAGCATCAATTCTTTGGTGCTTGACCTTCTTTATGGTCCAACTCTCACATGTACCTCCACTCCACCACCCCCAGAGAACCAGCCCTAAATTTTATATATAATTTTCCTTTTACTGCCATTAGACCACAGAAACATTACTTTCATCTCCCCTCTACAAATCTGAGATAGTATCTCTCTCATTGGACTTAGTGATAATTAAATGAAAACATATAACTTTATTAGGATATCTGTAATGTCTTTGCTAAATGATAATAACTTTTATTTTACTTTTTATTCTGCTCTTATCTTTATCACTTCCATTTTTCTTTTGTACGTAGCTTAATTTTCCTCTAACTTCTTAGATCATTATTTCACTTAGATTCATGTTTGGTTACACAGCATGTAAATCTAGAAGCTTCCCAAATACTGCTTTATCTGTGTCTGTTCTCATTTTTGTGTTTCCACGTTTACAATTTTAAAAGAGTCTATATTTTCTCTTTTGTTTTTTCCTTTGGCCCAAATATTGAAATTTATTCTGTTGTTGCTAATATTTTAAATAGATTTCCCTACTGTCTAAAAGCAGAGCGTTTCTATGAAACCTTTCATAAGCCAAAATGTCGTAAAGAAGCAGTTACCTTAGGACACATCTTGTTAAGGGATGCAAATCAGATAAAGCACAGATGCTCACCGACAGGGTTCAGAGCTCTGGTGGGCATGCTGAGTGTGGTTCCTGGGGCAGGAGCTTGGTGGTGCCACCCCCTCTGCTCAGTGGCTGTTGCCCCGACAATGCTGAAAGCTGACTATTTGCCTTCTTGTGTGTGAAAGCAAAGATCCTCTTCCGATTTCTGTCGGCTAGTGAAAACAGGTACTAATGTAGGTCTTTCATAAAAGTGAGGGTCAAGCAAATATATAAATGTAAAAATGATCCAAAATTCATCCATATTTATACTGCATAGAAATAACCATTGTTAACTGTTTCTCTAGGTATACAATTATTTAACTTTCAGATATATGCATTTATTTCTTTATTAGAAGANAGAGTAAAAAGAAGTCAAGGCATTTCCCCGGGAACCAGTTATCCCTGTTGTTATCAGGAAGCATCCATTCCTGCAAGGCCAGGGATGGGCCAGATGGTGAGCAGGATTCATGCTGCCCTACCGCCAGCTCAGCCCTGCACAAGCTCACTGGGACCTCTGTGGCATCTCTGGCATTTTCCTGCGATAACATCTGGTCTTCCTGGGGGGATTCCCTCTGGAGAAGCAGGATGTACTTCCTCTTGCTGATCATGCAGACGGAGATAACAGTTGAGAATTCTCTATGACCGTCAAGGCAAAGGGCTATATTTGGATCTAAAAATTTATTCTCATCCCTCTAAAAATTATTTGAAATATGCGACTGTTGCTAAAACATGAGCAGAAAATGGAGAAATGAGAACACTATTGTTTTTGTAATTTTATTTATTTATTTTGGGTTGCATTGGGTCTTTGTTGCTGTGTGGGCTTTTCTCTAGTTGCAGCGAGCGAGGGCGGCTCCTCTCTAGTTGTGGGGCGTGGGTTTCTCATCCTCGTGACCCCTCCCATTGTGAAACGTGGGCTCTAGGGTGAGTGGGCCTCAGCAGTTGTGCACTAGGGTTCGACAGTTGCAGCTCCCGGACTCTAGAGCACAGACTCAGTAGTTTTTGGTGCACAGACCCAGCTGCTCTGTGGCATGCGGGATCTTCTCAGACCAGGGATCGAACCCAAGTCTCCCGCATTGGCAGGTAGATTCTTTATCACTGAGCCACCAGGGAAGCCCGAGACCACTCTATTTAATAGTAGATCATGATTTTTCTCCGTTACCTAGGAGTTGAAGAGAAAGGGGCATCTGAACTTGTTTCCTTTTTAAAAATGAAAGTCAGTCTAAAGAAATGTTTACTGAGTGTGGAGTTTATGTTCACTGAGGCCTGGAGTCATTGCTCTGCTCCGTCCTGACGGCCCTTTGTGGCCAGGCTGGATTGGACTTCTTTGGGAAAGGCCAGGTCCAGGTTTTGCAGAGGCAGCTTGAAAAATGATGCCTCAAACACAGTGGGGAAGCCCCGCCCCTCTCTCTAAGGTCAGAGCATGTGCTGCTGGGGCTTCTGCCCAGATGCTTTTGGGCTCCAGGTCTGATCCGTGAGACGGGAGGACCCCTCATCTTTGACTAACTCTACTGTTCCGTGAAGCCTGTTTGTCCCCGTTGGGCCTGGTGGGAATCTGGCATCTTACCTAGGCGGCTATCTGTTTCATGTTTCCATAGAAACCTGTCCTGGGTGTGGCAGGAGGGAAGCAGATTGGTATTTCTGCTGAGCCCAGGTTTGAATCAGAACTTTCAATCAACATCTCCACTCTTGGGGCTTTTATCACAACGGTGACTGTATAATTTGTCCTTTAAACCAGGAAACAGTGGAAACAGTGTCAGACTTTATTTTGGGGGCTCCAAAATCACTGCAGATGGTGACTGCAGCCATGAAATTAAAAGATGCTTGCTCCTTGGAAAGGTATGACCAACCTAGATAGCATATTAAAAAGCAGAGACATTACTTTGCCAACAAAGGTCCATCTAGTCAAGGCTATGGTTTTTCCAGTGGTCACGTATGGATGTGAGAGTTAGACTGTGAAGAAGGCTGAGCGCCGAAGAATTAATGCTTTTGAACTGTGGTGTTGGAGAAGACTCTTCAGAGTCCCTTGTACTACAAGGAGATCCAACCTGTCCACCCTAAAGGAGACAAGTCCTGGGTGTTCATTGGAAGGACTGATGCTAAAGCTGAAACTCCAGTACTTTGGCCACCTCATGCAAAGAGGTGACTCACTGGAAAAGACCCTGATGCTGGGAGGGATTGGGGGCAGGAGGAGAAGGGGACAACAGAGGATGAGATGGGTGGATGGCATCACCAACTCGATGGACATGAATCTGAGTGAACTCCGGGAGTTGGTGATGGACAGGGAGGCCTGGAGTACTGCGATTCATGGGGTCGCAGAGTCAGACATGAACTGAACTGAACCGAGCAACTGAACTGAACTGAAACCAGGACACATTAGAGAGACTGTGATTAATAAATTCAACAGTACCATAAATTGGGCATGTCCCAGGCAAACCAGAATGAATGGCCCACCTAATTACCTCCTAGGCTTCCATGATAAATCCAAATATACTGTGATACATTGTAACATACATCTCGCATTCTCTCCAGCCTTGCAGTAAAAACCTGACGTTATCTTTACTAGCAAGACTAGATACTTATTCATACTTAGCGGCAAAACTAGTTATCATTTGGTCATGAATTATTTAATCTTCAAAGTCTTTCAAGTTTACGGGTGCACGCATTCCATTTTTACGGTGCCCACTAATATCTCGCTCATAGTTTTCTGCCATCTTACAGGAGACGGAACTTGATTTAGGGCCATGGTTTATCACCCAGAGTGAGTCTGTTGGGAGGCTTATGACGCTTTTATTAATTTTTTTATTGGAGTATAGTTGCTCTGCAATGCTGTGTCAGTTTCTGCTGTACAGCAAAGGGAATCAGCTGTTCATATACGTATATCCAGTCTTTTCTCAATTTCCTTTCCATTTAGATTGCCGCAGAGCACCGGGTCCCCTGTGCTCTATAGCAGCTTATCTGTTATTTCATATATAGGTGTGTGTGTGTGTGGCAATCCCAGTGCGATTAGGGCGCTTTTAAGTGGTTCCGGTCACTCCTTCAATAATAGTAGCTTATTGCCCACTGTTCGCCAGGCTCTGTGCTAAGAGGTCACTAGATCATCTCTCACTTAACCCTTGCATCACCTTCTCTCTACAACGTGGAGAAGTGGCGTAACTCGAGTGTCCTCTCAGAGTGCATCGGCGCGGAGCCTGGTCAGATTCGCAGACAGCCTGACCTCGGCGCTCGTGCTCGTTGTGGGTCTGAATCCCAGGTGAAGGGTGTGTTCTTACATTCTGCGGGCTGTCAGTGTTTGCTTAACTGAGCACTCACGTGGAAACGTCCCTTGTCAGTCTGTCCCTGTTCAGTGACTCCCTCCTCTCCCATTTTGCCCATTGTCTCCACTTGGCGTATTTTCCATGCAGCTGTAGCTGACAAAATCCTGTGGTATTATAGCTTCCTTTGCTTTACAAAGTGAAAGTGAAACCTGCTCAGTCGTGTCCAGCTCTTTGCGACCCCATGGACTATACAGTCCATGGAATTCTCCAGGCCAGGATACTGGAGTGGGTTGCCATGCCCTTCTCCAGGGGATCTTCCCAACCCAGGGATTGAACCCAGGTCTCCCGCCTTGCAGGCAGATTCTTTACCAGCTGAGCCACAAGGGGATAACATTAAATGGGTGGGGGGGGGACTATATTGTCACATTCTTTGAGCTCTGACTACCATGGAGATGTAATCCGTGGCATGAGGACCATGAGAAAGTCAACACAAGTGTTCTTAAATCATCTTGGGTGGTCCTGGATGTGTGGAGTACTGAGCGCTATCACCGGGGGTGAGGCCATCTGTTTATTAGTATGTCCTGTCTTCCTTGAGTTCCTGGCACCCTTTCCTGCACACTTTCTGTGCACGCACAAGTGTTTCTAGGCCCCAAGGCCCAGAGTGGGTGGTGTCTTGATGTCTAGGTTCACCCTGGGCTTAAAACAGTGCTATCAATGCTCCCCGACTTCCCACCATGGCTCCAGTGAACCCTCCCATTACAGTAACCAAGAAAGGAACCCCAGGAGCACAGGTGCCTTTTAATCATTGTTATCCATGTTCTGGGAGTTTCCCATGCATGATGTAGTCCTCATAACAAGGCTATGAGATGGTTCTTTCATTTCTCCCACTTTACACCCGGAGAAACTGAGGTTCTGAGAAGTCCAGAGACTTGCACAAGTCCCAGAGTGCTGGTCTTTGCATAAAACCCAGAGCAGAAACTCCAAGTTCATGCTCTACCCACCTTCTACTGCTGGCTCCCTCACTGGCCTCTGGTGGACGTGGATTTTCCTCCTGGGTGTCATTTTCCAGGCGTGTTGGTGACTCTTTGAACGAATCCTTAGCAAGTGTCTCAGTAGAAGAACGGTAGTGTATTTTATGGGGAGCAGCGTGACTGACGCCATGCTGCTGGGAGAGGGTGGCCCCGTCCCTGTCTGGTTCACCCGCAGCCGAACCGGTTCTGTTAGAGGGTTTTGGCAAATTTGAATAAACGAGTGTGTTCCTTGAAAAGATTTTCACCAGCTTCTCCTGTTGGGCCTTTCTAAAGTGAAAAGAAGCCTGAAAAGCACAGGGGAAAGTTGACATCCTCTGGGTAACAGTGGACCAGAGACGCCAGCAACTCTACATCCAAGGCCGGTCAGCAATGTGGTATCTAAAGACTCGTCTTTGAGTGTCTGTAACTAAATGATGGTGGTTTGGTGGTTTAGTCGCTAAGTCATGTGCGACTCTTGTGACCCCGTGGACTGTAGCCTACCAGGCTCCTCTGTCCATGGGATTTTTCAGGCAAGAATACTGGAGTGGGTTGCCATTTCCTTCTCCAAGGGATCTTCCCAACCCAGGAATCGAACCCGGGTCTCTTGCATTGCAGGCAGTTTCTTTACCAGCTGAGCCATGATACTGTGGTTAAATCTTTAACACAGCACGCACACACACGTGCGTGCACACACACACCACCACACCTGTACGGTGAGGGGACTGTAGTCGCAAAGTTTAAAGGAAGTGAAAGTCATGCTGTGTAGCACTGTAACCGCCCTCCTCTCCCTAGCCCACTCTCCGGGGGACTCTGACGGCTTCTGAAGTCAGTGTCTTGTCCGAGTACACGGAGATGGTGATCATGCCTCGCCTTCTGGTTTATTGCAGGGAACTCGTAAGCCAAGCCCCCCTCAGAAGCCGCTGCCTGCAGACCCTTTGAGCAAGACAGCTCGCCTGGCCAGCGCCTCAGCCAGGTCCCTGGGACGGCAGGAGTCCGCACTCCGCCTGGCGCCCATCAGGTTGGTGATATACCCGCTTCTCTCTCTTCCTCCCCGAAACCATGTGGGCCAGCTGCACAGGCCACACTTCTTAAGCCACTGGAGGACATGGGAGTGTGGTGCCGGCTGTGTGCCTCGCACTCCCCACCCCTGGGAGCAGCGTAAGACAGATGCAAGGGCGGATCTTGAAAGGAAGCAGCTGGGAGCTGTAGAAGTGGTCACTCTTAGCAGTGACCCCGGCCCACCCGTGAGATCAGCCCAAGATCGAGTAGAACAGATCCTTCAGAGCAGTGGCTGACGCTCTGGGCCAGGCCACAGCCAGCCACCAAGCGGCTGCAATACTGGAACAGCGGGACATCTGCCTCCAAAAATATGACTGGGACTGTGACGGCTTCTCCTCGGTCCCTGGGATCCCAAGAAACGCGGTGAGGTTGGAAGGCCAGGGATGAAAGGAGGGGAGTGGAAGAAGTTAGGCTGAAGAAACTGCTGGGCAAGGGTAAGCGGGAGCTTCCCACTCAACCGGCGAAAGGAATCGCCTTTGCGGACTGAGTGGCTGCTGGGGGTCATCCACTCTGCCCTTCCCCAGGGGACTAGGCCCAATCCTGACTTGGGCAGGGAGGTTTAACCCAGCGGTGTGCTGGAGCCAGCTCCTGTTGGTTTGCAAGAACTATTAAATTTCCAGGAATTTAGCCAGCTAGGTGTTAAGCCTGGGCCTTCTTTTAAATTACGTAAACTGGAAATGATGCCAGTTATATTAAAAACAAAAGTAATAAATGCTCAGAGCCCCAAACTTCCATTTTTTAAAAAAACTACATTTCACTGCCACCCGCTTTCCTGAGGTCACCTACATCGGTCGTTTGTCTGTGATGGGAACACCACGCCCTGGCCACAACACAGCTCTTCTGTGCTCAGCCACGTCCTGTTGGGAGCATGAGTTATTTATACCATGGAAATCGACAAGCACCACAGAGCCGGGGCCTCTGACTTCCCCCGCCATGGCGGGTAGTTAAACATTTACCAGCTCACAGATGGGTTAAACCCTCAGCCAAAACACATGTGCCCCCTTGGCAGAGAGCTCGCTTTGTGAGCAAGGTAGGGGTGCTGGCTGGGCCCTGGGTTCAATAATTCAGCATCTCCAAGGGGAAGGCATGCGTTCGTGAGTTCATTCCAGCTCTCGGGGAAAAATGTTTGGCCTGTGAAAGATCTGTGTAATAAATCTCAGAGATAAAGCTGGTCAGGGGGTCGGGACAGTGGTTTGACTCCCAGCAGAAACCCTGCAGACCATCCTAATTATTCCACTGTGGTTTGTACACTGATCTTGAAGTTATTTCTCTAGTTTTCAAAGGAAAAAAAAAACATGGGCAGGAAAATGGGGAAGGCCCTCTTCCATCTTACTGAAGTTTAGCTGGTTTTCGATGCTGTGTTCTTTTCTACTGTACCACAAAGTGATTCAGTTACACCCGTACATTCTTTTTCCTACTCTTTTCCATTAGCGTTTATCAGAGGATGGTGGATACAGTTCCCTGTGCTGTACGGGAGGACCTCACTGGCTATCCAGTCTATACATAGTAGTTGGCATCTGCTGATCCCACACTCCCAGTCTGTCCCTTCCCCTCCTCACTCCCCTTTGGAGGGACAAGTCTATGTTGCTGCCTCTGTTCTGTATATAAGCTCATTCGTGTCAGATCTCAGATGCCACACAGAAGAGAGAGAGATCATACGATGCTCGCCTTTCTTTGCCTGACTTCCTTCACTTAATGTGATAGTCTCTGGGTCTATCCATGTGGCTGCAAAGAATATTTTATTCTTTTTTTATAGCTGAGAAATATCCCATTATATATAAATTATACATACCACATAGAAAGGCCCTTTTTTTTTTTTGCTCTTCTCCTGAGGCAATGATTTTTTTTTCATTTTATTAGAGTATCAGTTGAATTCAGTCACTCAGTCGTGTCTCACTCCTTGCGACCCCATGAACTGCAGCACGCCAGGCCTCCCTGTCCATCACTAACTCCGAGAGTTTACCCAAACTCATGTCCATTGAGTCAGTGATGCCATCCAATCATCCTCTGTCGTCCCCTTCTCTGCCTGCCCTCAATCTTTCCCAGCATCGGGGTCTTTTCAAGTGAGTCAGTTCTTCGCTTCAGGTGGCCAAAATATTGGAGTTTCAGTTTCAACATCAGTCATTCCAATGAACACCCTGGACTGGTCTCCTTTAGGATGGACTGGTTGGATCTTCTTGCAG
>SJYW01038292.1:675782-691810 GCA_006410735.1 Raphicerus campestris
TGACTATGCTAAAAGCCTTTGACTGTGGATCACAACAAACTGTGGAAAATTCTTAAAGAGATGGGAATACCAGGCCACCTTACCTGTTTCCTGAGGAACCCGTATGCAGGTGAAGAAACAATAGTTAAAACTAGACATGGAACAACAGATGGTTTCAAATGGGAGAGGAGTATGTCAAGGCTGTATATTCTCACATTGCTTACACTAGCTTATATGCAGAGTTCATCATGCACAATGCCAGGCTGGATGAAGCACGAGCTGGAATCAGGATTGCCTGGAAAAATATAAATAACGTCAGATATACATATGATACCAACTTTATGACAGAAAGTGAAGAGGAACTAAAGAGCTTCTTGATGAAAGTGAAAGAGGAGAGTGAAAAAGCTGGCTTAAAACTCAACATTCAAAAAACTAAGATCATGACATCCAGTCTCATCACTTCATGGGAACTAGATGGGGAAACAATGGAAACAGTGACAGACTTTATTTTCTTGGATTCCAAAATCACTGCAGATTATTCCCAACTGGGAATAATGACTGCATCCATGCAAGTAACAGATGCTTGCTCCTTGGAAGAAAAGCTATGACCAACCTAGACAGCATATTAAAAAGCAGAGACATTACTTTGCCAACAAAGGTCCATCTAGTCAAAGCTATGGTTTATCCCATGGTCATGTATGGATGTGATAGTTAGACCATAAAGTAAGCTGAGTGCTTCAAATTGATGCTTTTGAACTATGGTTTTGGAGAAGACTCTTGAGAGTTCCTTGGACTGTAAAGAGTTCCAACCAGCCAATCCTAAAGGAAATCAAATCTGAATATTCACTGAAACAATGACGCTGAAGCTGAAGCATCGGTATTTTGGCCACCTGATGTGAAGAACTGACTCATTGGAAGAGACTCTTGGAAAGACTTTGGCAAAGATTGAAGGCAGGAGGAGAAGGGGATGACAGAGGATGAGATGGTTGGATGGCATCACTCAATGGCCATGAGTTTGAGTATGCTCTGGGAGTTGGTGATGGACATGGAAGCCTGGCATGCTGCAGTCCATGGGGTTACAAATAGTTGGACATGAATGAATGACTGAACTGACTGAATATAATAGAAATTCACTTCTCATGTAAAGTTGTAGACCATTATTCCCATTTGGCCAGTAGTCTTTCTGTGATTGTCCACAGAATTGGGCTTCTTGCATCTCATGGCTCGGTTCTTTGAGTCCTCAGAGATCTCTGTAGTAAGCCAACAGATGGAGAAAGAGTATGGCGGAGCTCCAAGGGGGGATCTGTAAAGGTCAGGCCTGGAAAGAGCACGTATCATTTTTACTTACAGTTTATTGACTAGAACTCAGTGATGCGGCATATAACTTCAGCTGTCTGCCCAGGGAGAAGAAATAATGGGTTTTGGTGAACAGATAGCAGTCAAATACACAGAGATACTTTTGGGAAGAGTCTGTGTGTACCCATCTGTCTGTTTATTTTTCTATCTACCTACCTACCTATCTTTCTAGCTATGAGTGGGTTTTGCTATTCTTATTTTATAGATATGAAGACTGAAACCTGGGATGATTATGTCACTTGCTGGAGTAAATGCTGGTGCTTGAATGTGACCCATGATTGTCTGGTTCTACAGCCACCATACTATATTTGCCTATTAATGTGTTTATGCCATTATTCCATGGTTCTCTATGTCCCCTGTCATTTTTATTCATGCCCCGCAACATCCAAACTTAACTGCTAAAATAGTCACATCTGTGTTCCTTGATGTCCATCAACCAGGCAAATTATTGACAGATCAGTCTCCTTAAGAGAGAACTCCAACCTTATCAGTTTATGACCTGAAAATCTTTAATAAATGCTTGATAAATATTGGTTAACTGACTGCCTAATGAATGCAAATGAAAGGCTTTGGACTTGGTTCAAGGCCCCCAGTTAGAGAATTTTGGGAAATAAGCTGAGATTATGCACTGGGTCTTAGACTGTCCTAACTTCTGAAAGACTGGTCTCAGAAGCATTGATTCTGGGTTGTTAAAGAATGACTTCTTTCCTTATCTCATTCTAGCAAGGGTTAGGTATCTTACGCCCTGAAAATCTTCAGGTTTGGCAGAGAGAATGAGAGAAGAAATCACCTTTGGACATACTACACTGTTCTTGAATCCACTGCCCTGCATATACTCAATGAATACCAGCCTCAGCACTGGTTCTATGCAGGGAAAGGATCACAGAAGGTTCCTGAGCCTGAGTAGGGGCTCTGCAGAATGAACACAGTGATGTACCAGGGAGAACTAGCTTATACACAGTGGTGGCAAATTTTCTATAAGGCAAATATTTAGTTGAGAACGGGATGTTTTGGTGGTGGGTAACTTACATAAAACTGAAAAATCTCAGTCGTTCATTTTGCAGATTGAAATGGTTGATATGGATTATAGACAAATTGAGTCCTCCGAATCCTCTCTAGTGTTTTGTATACCTGTCCAGGAAATAGATGTGATGCTGAGATTCTCTGCCCTTCCTTCATCCCCTATGCCCACCTCTGCTTCCTTTGGCAACATCACAAGGTTATGCCTGTCAACCCAGGCTGTGTTAGAAGTGCCTGTTGGCAGCCATCTCCTGGGCTCTGGCCCAGCAGAAGATCTGCAGACAGTAGGATGGCTTTTTGATGGCAGCCGACTGTGTGGNAACATCACAAGGTTATGCCTGTCAACCCAGGCTGTGTTAGAAGTGCCTGTTGGCAGCCATCTCCTGGGCTCTGGCCCAGCAGAAGATCTGCAGACAGTAGGATGGCTTTTTGATGGCAGCCGACTGTGTGGGAAAAAAACATCAAACAAACCAACAGAAAAGGTCTCATTTTCCTTTTTCTTCCCTCCACCGCTGAAATCTAAAGAGCAGACAGGCCCCACAGAGATAATGAGAACACGGTTCAGTAGAAAGACTACACGCATTTCAGAGAGGCCTGGCTTTCTGAACAAAGCTGGCGAACTTTGAGTCCAGGCTGCTGAACTCTGGCCGTAAGGGGACAGAAGAAGTTGGGGTCCTGGCTGGAGGTTTCATGGGGTGTCAGACCTGGCAAAGGTTTTGATGATCATCAGGCCAGAAGAGTAAATCTTGGCACAGTGCTGCCGCGTCTCCTTCTAGTTCCCAAGACATCCTGCCCACCTGCTCCTCTGCTTGCAGAGCCCTAGGTAGATTCTGGGACAATCCCAGGGGAAGACATGCTTGGTCAGCTAGTTCCTTATTCAGTTCAGTTCAGTTCAGTTGCTCAGTCGTGTCCGACTCTTCGCGACCCCATGAATTGCACCATGCCAGGCCTCCCTGTCCATCACCATCTCCTGGAGTTCACTCAGACTCACGTTCACTGAGTCAGGGATGTCATCCAGCCATCTCATCCTCTGTCAGGCCAACTGTCTCAGTGATTGCAAACCAATACATTGACGAATCTCTGGTCCAATCAGTAGAGATGAGAGAGTTAAGTTCAAATTGGTTAAAGTATGGTGATCAGGCATAAGGCAATGTTACCTTTCCTTTCCTTCAGAAGAGGGTTATAAGTGGAAGGCCCTCAGATGGTTATGTCCAGGACATTCAACAGGCCCTAAGGACTGGCTTCCTTATCTTCAAAGTAAACATGTTATTGAAAGAGATTTAGTTTTGAAGTTGAATAATGTTAGTTAGTGAGCTATTTTATAATCCCACTTGATAGTTACGCCACATTTATGAGGTTAGCACTATTATAAACACTTTTCATGTGTTAACAAAGTTATTCTTTGCAACAACCCAATGNTGAGCTTCCAGGCCAGGCAGCACTCAGATCTCTGAGAAACCCAGGCTGGAGGCCAGTGGACCTGACTGCTCACCCAGCACAGGAGAAATGGAGGCGGAAAGTAAAGGAGCCCCTAGGAGAGCCCCACCCGACATCTCCAGGGTCGGCTCAAGCTACCAAGAGAGACAGCAGGAAAGAAATTGGATCTTTTTCTCTATATAGGGATACTTATTATATCATCATTCATGCTTTGGGGTGGATTTGATTTTTTCAAGTACGTGCATGTATTTTTTTTCCTAGGTACAGAGAATCATTCATCGAATCGCAAGGATACTGTGGTTAGGGTTTGCACCCTCACCACAATGCCACCTTGAGCAAAGTCCAGCCAAACGCTGCAACTGTTCTGCATCACGACCTCATCATCGCCAGGATGGTGACTCTGCCCTACAGCTTTCCCTGATGTCCCCACTGGGGAAAGTGTGAGAGGTTCGCGGGATCGCTCTGTACGATTTCTCACAGCCAGATGTGAAGCTGCGACTATGTCAAAATTAAAAGTTACATATAAAACCATACTGGTATCTCATTTTCAGTCTTCTTCCTGAAACACAAAGTCATTTTACAAGTAGTGGAGCTGGCAAAGGAAGAAGTAAGGATTGACATAAAAGCTAAGCGCGGGGGGGATCAAATGACTTCTTGATACAAGTATTTTGAGGGCCTCCTGTGTGCTGACACTGTCTGGGAGCTGGGGAGAAAGCCTGAAGCAAAGCAGGAATCTTACCTGCCTCTCGTTGAGTTTAGATGCTGGGCTGGCGGGAGACAGAAAATGAAGAGACCAACGGCAAAGTGACCCCAGCGGAGCCAGACATCATGAGAAAATGAAACCCGGTCACAGCAGAGAGGAGAGCGGGCTGGAGGGACGGCTGCCTCGGGGAGCCTCTTGAGGAGGGGCCAGTATTTGATATGGCACGTGCGTGGTGTGGAGGAACCAGCTGTGTTAAAAACAGAAGCAGCACTCCGCTGGTGGCGAAGTGGATAAGAGCTTGCCTGCCAAAGCAGGGGACACAGGTTCGATCCCTGGTCCCAGAAGATGCCACCTGCTGCTGAGCAACTGAGCCTGTGTGCCACAAGTACTGAACCCAAGCACCACAACTACTGAGCCTGCATGCCTAGCACCTGTGCTCTGCCACTAGAAAAGGCATCTCAATGAGAAAAAGTCATCTCATCTCCAGCGTGCTGCAAAGATGAGTAGCCCCCACTCGCCGCAGTGAGTGAAAGCCCGTGCACAGCTGTGAAGATCCAGTGCGGCCACAAAAAAATAAGTAAATAAAAACAGAAGGAAACACACTCAAGGGGAAGGTGAAAAGCCAGGCCCTGATGGAGGCGAGAGGGAGGTGGCAGGTGGGTTGGAAGAGTCAGCGAGGGACCAGTGATGCAATGTGAGTGTCAGGGAGTTGTCACACCTGTGCCCAGGGCTGCCTGGTGGGAACCTCATGTGAGTTCATCCACCTCTCCTCTGATTCTGTCTCCACATTTCACATTTGAAATATACACCATTAGAATATTTCAGAAGCCTACAGAGCTCTCAGAGGTCTAGGAGGTTTAATTGCAAAGCGACTGCTCACCCTTCTTTTCCGAAATTCATCCTTCACAGAAAGAATGGATGCAATGATGCTCTCTCATCCTTTTAATTTCAAAAAATGAGTCTTCTTGGAGACAACAGAAACTAATCCAGCTAATTGAGAAACCAAAGCAAAATAGTAAGCAATTCAACATTGCACCTACGTATAAATGATACCATAAGTGTGCAATTTGGGGTCCTCTTCTTCGATAGAAAACCTGAACCATTGTTCCTGGGGCCCCTGCCGCTTTGCTTTCTTCTCCAGATCCCAGTATAGCTCAATGCTGTGATGAGTCACTTTGCCCACAACAGGCGGATGAGGCTTTGAGGATGATGCGATTTCTAGAAAAGAAAAACGATATAGTATTTCAGGGCTCTTTTCCCATAAGGACAAGAGAGACTGGCTGAGTGCCTTATAGCTGCTCAAAGATCGGCTGTGTTTTCCTCTACATCAGGCATACTGTAGGTATGGCTCCCTATGGTTTGAAGAACCTTGGAAAAGCGTTAAGTGGTAGAAAATTCAGCTGATGCAGTGAGCTGCCACGTTAATCAACGAGGTGACTGCATCTTACCCATCGACCTCACACTTCATCCATGGACCTTTCCAAAAGACTGGTTAACTTATGGAACAAATTAGGGTGTTCTCTGAGCTGATGAAACTCAGTTTGCCGCTATCATCCTTCAGTGAATTGGCTGGTAAGCAAAGTCAGTAGACAAATGGAATCACTGGTCCAAATATTTGTAACACGGATGACAAAGGGTTGATATCGATTCTATATAAACAGCTCTTACAAACTAACCAAGGGAAAACCAGAAAGGGTAATAATAACAACCAGGCGAAAGATGAGCAGTAGACAAAACGGTAAAAATAAACAACAATTTCCAAAAAGACATTTATACTGCCTAGTAGCCATGGAAATGGATAGCAAGAGTTTCATAACTNGGTCCCAATATTTGCAACACGGATGACAAAGGGTTGATATCGATTCTATATAAACAGCTCTTACAAACTAACCAGGGGAAAAACCAGAAAGGGTAATAATAACAACCAGGCGAAAGATGAGCAGTAGACAAAATGGTAAAAATAAACAACAATTTCCAAAAAGACATTTATACTGCCTAGTAGCCATGGAAATGGATAGCAAGAGTTTCATAACTATTAGAAGGGGCCACGAGGGGAAAGGACAGTTATATGTTGGTTGTTGGGGGGCAGGTTTGTGGAGTATGAATTCTTGCCTTTTTAGAAAGCAAAAAGGCAGCATCTGTTAAAATTAGAAATATATACACCCTCCTCTGCAACAATTCCAGTCTTGGTAGAGTCTCCTGCAGAAATCTGAGCACATCGGGACATATATATATATAGTATGAGGACATTAACTGCTACAGCTTTTAGCCAATTACAGCAACAAAAGGAGAAGACCCATTAATAACAGAATAGTCAAATAAATGATGGCATGTCCATAGCATGGAATATGACATGACCTTTAGAAATAAATTTGTTCTGCACTAGATGCCTTGAAAGTAGTTCCAGAAGGTACTGTTGAGGCAGAAGTCAAGATGTCGAGAAAAAGAGGACATTTCATTTCTGCAAAACATGGCAAGGGGCACAGCACACAGCAAGCTGCTCCATACCCAGTTGTTCTGCTTCATGTTACTTTCGTCTCCCCTGCTGGATTTTTAGGTCCTTAGGGCTGGGCCCTTGACTCACACTGCCTTTAAAACCTTTCCCTGTCCCTCAGAGTCTTTCAGGCCTCAAAAACTACGATTGTTATCAAGAGAAAACTCTAACTCGAAAAGATACCCCAATGTTCACAGCCACACTATTCANGCTGCCATTAAAACCTTTCCCTGTCCCTCAGAGTCTATCAGGCCTCAAAAACTACCATTGTTATCAAGAGAAAACTCTAACTCGAAAAGATACCCCAATGTTCACAGCCACACTATTCACAACAGCCAAGACATGGAAGGAATCTAGGTGCTCATCAGCAGCGGAGTGGATAAAGAAGACGGTACACAGACACGATGGAGCATCACCAAGTCATAACAAAGAATGAACCCGTGCCATTTACAGCAAAGTGGAGGGACCTAGAAGTCATCACATTAAGCAAAGTAAATCAGACAAAGACAAGTATCATATGATATCACTTCCAAGTGGAATCTAATATACGATACAAGTAAACTTGTTTACAATACAGAAATAGACCCACAGAAATAGGAAACAAACCTATAGTTACCCAAGGTGATAGGGAGAGAAGAGATGAATTGGGACTTTGGGAATTAACATCTACACACGCTTACGATTATACAATGGAAGTGACACATAGATTCAATGGATTAGATCTGATAGACGGAGTGCCTAAAGAAATATGGATGGTGGTTTACAACATTGTATAGGAGGTGGTTATCAAAACCATCCCCAAGAAAAAGAAATGCAACAAGGCAAAATGGTTGTCTGAGGAGGCCTTACAAATAGCTGAGAAAAGAAGAGAAGCAAAAGGCAAAGGAGAAAAGGAAAGATATATCCATCTGAATGCAGAGTTCCAAAGAAAAGCAAGGAGAGGTAAGAAAGCCTTCTTAAGTGTGCGTATTAGTCATTTAGTCATGTCCAATTCTTTGTGACCCCATGGACTATAGCCTGCCAGGCTCCTCTGTCTGTGGGATTCTCCAGGCAAGAATACTGGAGTGGATTGCCATTTCCTTCTCCAAGGGATCTTCCCAACCCAGGGATTGAACCCAGGTCTCCTGCACTGCAAGCAGATTCTTTACCATCTGTGCTATAGGGAAGTCCCTTCTTCAGTGAAGAATGCAAAGAAACAGAGGAAAACAATAGAATGGAAAAGACTAGAGATCTCTTCAAGAAAATGAGAGATATCAAGGGAACATTTCATGCAAAGATGGGCACAATAAAGGACAGAAACAGTATGGATCTAACAGAAGCAGAAGATATTAAGAAGAATACACATAAGAATTATGCAAAAAAGACCTTCATGGCCCAGATAACCACAATGGCATGATCACTCACCTAGAGCCAGACATCGTGGAGTGTGAAGTCAAGTAGGCCTTAGGAAGCCATCACTATGAGCAAAGCTGCCGCTGCTGCTAAGTCACTTCAGTCATGTCCGACTCTGTGCGACCCCATAGATGACAGCCCACCAGGCTCCATCATCCCTGGGATTCTCCAGGCAAGAACACTGGAATGGGTTGCCATTTCCTTCTCCAATGCGTGAAAGTGAGGTCGCTCAGTCGTGTCTGACTCTTCGCAACCCCATGGACTATAGCCTACCAGGCTTTTCTGTCCATGGGATTTTCCAGGCAAGAGTACTGGAGTGGGATGCCATCGCCTTTTCCAATGAACAAAGCTAGTAGAGGTGATTGAATTCCAGCTGAGTTATTTCAAATCCTAAAAGATGATGCTGTTAAAGCACTGCACTCAATATGCCAGAAAACTGGAAAACTCAGCAGTGGCTGGAAAAAAAACAGGACTGGAAAAGCTCTGCTTTCATTCCAATCCCAAAGAAGGGCAATGCAAAAGAATATAAAAACTACACACAATTACANCTGCTCTCAATATGCCAGGAAGCTGGAAAACTCAGCAATGGCTGGAAAAAAAACAGGACTGGAAAAGCTCTGCTTTCATTCCAATCCCAAAGAAGGGCGATGCAAAAGAACATAAAAACTACACACAGTTACACTCATCTCACACACTAACAGAGTAATGCTCAAAATCCTTCAAGCTAGGCTTCAATAGCATGTGAACTGAGAACTTCCAGATATACAAGCTGGATTTAGAAAAGGCAGAGGAACCAGAGATCAAATTGACAACATCCATTGGATCATAGAAAAAGCAAGAGAATTTCAGAAAAACATATATTACTGCTTCACTGTCTCTGCTAAAGCCTTTGACTGTGTAGATCACAACCAACTGTGGAAAATTCTTCAAGAGATGGGAATACCAGACAACCTTACCTGCCTCCTGCGAAACCTGTGTGCAGGTCAAGAAACAAGTTAGAACTGGACATGGAACAACAGACTGGTTCCAAGTCAGAAAAGGAATATGTCAAGACTATATCTTGTCACCCTGCTTCTTTAACTTACATGCAGAGTACATCGTGAGAAATGCTGGGCTGGATGAATCATAAGCTGGAATCAAGATTGCCAGAAGAAATATCAATGACCTCAGATATGCAGATGACACCAGCCTTATGGCAGAAAGCAAAGAGGAATCAAACAGCCTCTTGATGAAAGTGAAAGAAGAGAGTGAAAAAAGCTGGCCTACAACTCAACATTCAAAAAACTAAGGTCATGGCATAAGTTTCATTACTTCATGGCAAATAGATGGGGAACAATGGAAACAGTGACGGACTTTTATTTTCTGGGGCTCCAAAATCACTGTGGATGGTGACTGCACCATGAAACTAAAAGACACTTGCCCCTAGGAAGAAAAGCAATGACAAACCTAGACAGCGTATTAAAAAGCAGACACATTAATTTTCCAGCAGAGCTCTGTATAGTCAAAGCTATGATTTTTTCCAGTAGTCATGTACAGATGTGAGAGTTAGACAATAAAAAATGCTGAGCGCCAAAGAACTGATGCTTTCAAACTGTGATGTTGGAGAAGACTCTTAGGAGTCCCTTGGACTGCAAAGAGATCAAACAAGTCAATCCTAAAGGAAATCAACCCTGAGTATTCATTGGAAGGACTGATGCTGATGCTGAAGCTCCACTAATTTGGCTGCCTGATGTGAAGAGCCAACTCATTGGAAAAGACCCTGATAGGGAAGGATTGAAGGCAGGAGGAGAAGGCGGCAGCAGAGGATGAGATGGTGGGATATTGTCACAGACTCAATGGACATGAGTTTGGGGAAACTCTAGGAGATGGTGAAGGACAGGGAAGCCTGGCATGCTGCAGTCCATGGGGTCTCAAAGACTTGGACACGACTGAACGGCTGAACAACAAATGCATAACTGAATCGCTTTGCAACTAAGGCAACATTATAAATTAACTACACTCTAATTTGTTTAATGTCATTGATTCCCCAATATTTATTAGCCATAAAGAAAGGATCTTTTGCTTCCCCTGTCAGCCACTATCTCAGGGAGCTGACCCACCATGCCTGGGACCCTGGGGCCTCCTGCAGTGTAGCCAATACCAACCCCCTTCTCCTAGCAAGACAAGGCCGCCCTGCTCCTGCTTTGCCAGGAGGATGGACAGCCAATGTCCTTTACATTTGGATCCCAGAGATATAGCAGGTGGTCTGCAAGCTCATTCTTTAAAATTTTATCTTCCGAGTATTTATTGAATGCATTACTTGATGGAATTAGAGAAAGTTGGGTTTGAATACTGGCTCTGAATCAGAGATGAAAGCAGTGCTTGGTGACAAATAATATATATGAAGCATCTAAATAAACTATGGGATATTTCAGACCAATGGTACCCTAAGTCGTGCCCAACTCTTGTGACCCCATGGACTGTAGCCTGCCGGGGTCCTCTGTCCATGGGATTCTCCGGGCAAGAATACTGGGATGGGTTGCCATTTCCTTCTCCGGGGGATCTTCCTGACCCAAGGATCAAACCCGGGTCTCCTGCATTGCAGGCAGACTCTACCCACTGAGCTACAAGGGAAGCCCACACAGCAGCTAAAAGGAAGTAGTTTTCCATGCAACTCAAATCTCAAGTGAGTGTGTAAAAACACAGGTTCAAAGGATACACTGCATTGTATGTGTGTATCTTTTTAAAACGTACAACACACTATATACAAACTATACANCATGCAACTCAAATCTCAAGTGAGTGTGTAAAAACACAGGTTCAAAGGATACACTGCATTGTATGTGTGTATCTTTTTAAAACGTACAACACACTATATACAAACTATACAACTATAAAGATAGTTTATAAATATAGAGACGTAGTGAAAGCTGGAAAACACTGACGAATGTACATCGCCAGGAGAGAGTGCTCTTAAAAAGAGCAGGGAGAGGACGAGGTAAGCTGGGGCAGGAGGGTGACTCACCACTGCATTTATAAGGTTTCATGTCATTAAGAATTTAAGGCATATATGGCAAAACATTAACCTTTGAAACCTAGGTGGCCCATTGGGGCATATTATGATTTTCAATAATTTTGGTGTATTTGAAATATCTATTTTTTAAGAAATAACTATACAAATAAATGATATACATTACTTTTGTGGAGCTGTTGGTTTTCTTAGCAAAATGTATTTCAGTGTTTTAAATACTAATTCAAGCATATTGGGAGGAGGAATTAATGATCACATACCACACGTCGGACACAGGTCTTTCAACATGAGTCATTTCATTCAATTTCTGCAACTCTGACTGCGGAACAGCATGGTGATTCCATTATGACATTGTTAACTGAACAACTCTTTTCTTTGTCAGAGCCTCCTAAAACTATTCAGAGCCTCCTTAAACCTTTCAGAGACCAGGATGGGCAGACTGTTATGAATTACCCTCATGATAAGTAGAAGCTGAGTAAAATTTCAGTTCCAGAGACATCCAGCTTAAAACATTGGGATTAACATATACATGCTACTATATATAAAATAGGTAACCAATAAGGACCTACTGTATACCACAGGATATCAGCTCCATATTCTGTAATAACTGATAATGGAAGACAATCTGTAGAATATATATGCATGTGTGTGATTGTGTGTGTACAATCATGGTGCTTTATACCCGAAATGAACACAATATTGTAAATCAACTAATTTCAAATTTTTTTTAAAGACAAAAAAAAATTAACGATCCCATTGGAAATCAAGAAAGGTAAGAAATTCTTGGGGCTTCTCTGGTGGTCCGGGGGTTAGGAGTCCGCCTTCCCAAGCAGGGGGTGCAGGTTCTACCCCTGGTCAGGGAACTAAGATGCCACACGCCGTGGGCAACTCAGTGCCCGCAGAACAACTGGAGAAGCCTGCACACTGCAACAAAGACTGAGTGCAGGCAAAAAAAACAAAAAACAAAAAAAAAACAACACAACTNACATAATCACACTCAAAGTCTGTTTGTTGACTGAGTGTCTTCATAGACAGTGCCAAGGTAACTCTCTTTCCCCTGACACAGGTATCAATCCACTGCCCCAATCCAAAGCGCAGCCTTCACAGCCTTTCCTGTGAGCTAATTGAGAAGAATGCCAGACTCCCCTTAAAGAAGATTCATTACTTGAGTTCATCTTGAACATCCTTCTTTCAGGCATTCATCTACTTATTCACCAAATTATATTGAACCCTTGACTCTACTAGCCACCACAGAGGACTCAAAAATGATGAAAATGTAGCATCAGATTCAAAACCTTTTAGTGTTCCAGGATATTATCATGTGCTCTGATATTCATAACATAAGGCAGAAGGAGAAAAAACAGAGCTGCATGGTAGAGATAAAATGAAGTATAAGAGTGAAGGGTAGCAAGAGAACCTTTTAAGCTGAGGTATTTGGGGAAGAAAATGGTAGTAAAATTATGCCTTGAATGAAGGATGTTGAAGAATTTTGACAAGTAAATATGGAGAGGGGGAAGGAAAAGTTATTTCAGGTTTTAGAGTAAAATGCAAACCAAGATAAAGAAAAAGGGCAAAGTATGTGCAAGAGGAAGCAAACCAAGAAATCTAGTTTTTGTTTTTGACATAATTCTGCACACCACTAGTCACAGGGCAAGATGAGTCATGTCAAAAGTCAAACTGGAAAATTGAAGCTCTAGAGTAGCCAGGTCAATTGTACCAGGTGCATCCATTTTTATGTGCTAATTCTTGACATTAAACCTTGATGGAGGGCTTCCCTGATGGTCCAGTGGTTAAGGATCTGCCTGCAGATACAGGGGACACAGGTTTAATTCTTGGTCCAGGAAGACTCCACAATCCAAGGAGCAACTAAGCCCACGCACTGCACTCCTGAGCCCACCATCTAGAGTNTTCCCTGATGGTCCAGTGGTTAAGGATCTGCCTGCAGACACAGGGGACACAGGTTTAATTCTTGGTCCAGGAAGACTCCACAATCCAAGGAGCAACTAAGCCCACGCGCTGCACTCCTGAGCCCACCATCTAGAATTCATACTCTGCAACAAGAGAAGCTACTGCTACCACAATGAGAACCCCACACACCTTAACAAACAGTCACCCCTGCTTGCTGCAACTGAAGAAAGCCAGTGCATATCAATGAAGACCCAGTGCAGCCAAAAATAGATAAATAATTTTTTAAAATTAGGCAGAAGATCTGAATATACAGTTTTTAAAAAAGAAAACCTTAATATAAATGTAAGAGTGTAAGCATATTTGTGTAGGCCAAGAACAGGAGAAATGAAAAAATTATCTGTGTAATTCAGAAAAAAATCCTTCCTAGAAAATAAAAGAGGACAGAGCTGGATCTGTCGATCTTTAATCTACATGTTTTATGTTTATTATAGTTTATCCAATTCAACCGTATAAACTTCGTACAAACATGTAAAGCAAACTAGAAAGCTGAAAAAGAGAAAGGCAGGTTAAATAATGCATAGATAAGTTTAGGTATACTGAGGCTACAAAACAAAATGATGTACTGAATTGCATTTACCCAAACTGTACTCTTGCCTGGAAAATCCCATGGGTGGAGGAGCCTGGTAGGCTGCAGTCCATGGGGTCACGAAGAGTCAGACATGACTGAGCTACTTCCTTTTCACTTTTCCCTTTCATGCATTGGAGAAGGCAATGGGAACCCACTCTTGCCTGGAAAATCCCACGGAAGGAGGAGCGTGGTAGGCTGCAGTCCACGGGGTCAAGGAGAGCCAGACACACTGAGCAACTTCACTTTCACTTTTCACTTTCGTGCATTGGAGAAGGAAATGGCAACCCACTCCAGTGTTCTTGCCTGGAGAATCCCAGGGACGGGGGAGCCTGGTGGGCTGCCGTCTCTGGGGTCGCACAGAGTCGGACGCAACTAAAGCAATTTAGCAGCAGCAGCAGATTAACAATGCTGTGTCAGTTTCTGGTGTACAGCAAAATGTCTGTATCTGTTCTTTTTCAAACTCTTTTCCCATTGAGGTTTTTACAGAACATTGAGCAGCATTCCTTGTGCTATACACTAGGTCCTTGTTGGTTATCTGTCTTAAACACAGAGGTTGTATTTGTTGAAAGAACTTTTCCTTGCGTTTTCAAAATCCTTTTCTTCCACGATAACCCACATAAAGTGTGGCTAGTGAGGTACACAGGGCAAAGCACTGTTTGGTGGAGGTACTGTAGGTGAAAGTGCATACACAAAAATTCTCATTTTTATAGAAATAACAGCTGAAACCTGAGCTGCTTCTTGTTGATGAAGTATAAAAATTTGGTCGAATCAAAATAAAACCAAACAATTTTTAAAAATTTATTTGTAAATTTATTTGTAAATGGAGTTTACAATGTTGTGTTGGTCTCTGCTGTACAACATGAGTCAGCCATAAATGTATTAATACATATATCCCCTCCCTCTTGAGACTTCCTCCCACCACAGCCCCCTGTGGTACCCCTTTAGCTGAGCTCCCTATGTTAAACAGCAGCTTCCCACTAGCTGTCTTTTTTACACATGGCTGTGTACATATGTCAATGCTACTCTCGCAGTTGTCCCAGAAGCAGTGATATGTTTCCTTTGTTGCCATCATCTGATTCCACAATTCTGTACAATCAGTACAATTCCTAGAGGAAGAAGGTTTTGTGAATGTCTGCAAACTTCAGTGTAAGATTATATATCAAGCATCATGTCGTACTGCTCTTTCTTCTTCCACCTGCCACATCTCTTAACAAAAACCACATAGAGCATCAAAAACACAACCCAATAGCATGCATAGATGGATAAAGCAATAACTAGAACTTTCTTTTTGGATTCTGGGAATGGCTTTCTAACTTCCTTATAAATGGTGAAAATCAAACCACCCAGGAGAATTATAGACCAGACCGACACTGGAATGAGTCTCACAAAATTAGCAACAATTTTTTTCCTTCCAGATGTGCCCCATCCAGCTTTGTTTATTGTCACAATTGCAAATATCTTAGCAGGAAGTAAACTTGACATGTATAACACTGAGTAGAAGGACATGAAGACCATGACAATGTTTCTTCTAAGGCAGATAGCAAAGGATGACTTTATGAGAGCCACTAACTTGATGGTTAACAATAAGAGGAGGATGTTCCAAACATTACCCCTGTAGAAGAACCGGATTACCGTGGCAATGAGAAAGAAAGGGAAGAACCCAGTGATGACGGCTTCATAGGTCATCCACAGGTGATGTTTATGAAACCACAACGCGTTGTACAGCCACTCTCGGAAATAGGATTTGCTCCAGCGGGTCTGCTGGTTTAACCATCTGAGATATTCCTTAGGAGTTTCAGTAAGGCACTTGGATCGAGCTGTGTATTTCGTTGCATAGCCCAGACTCAGCACTCGGTTCGTTAGATGCCTGTCATCTCCAAAACTACATTGGCTGCCCATAAATTCTTGATTGTACCAGTCTTCCACAAATTCATGCAGTAAGGAGTTTCTGTACATTCCCAGAGGTCCACTAATGCACTGGACACACCCGAAATAAGACTGACAGGTCCTTTCTGTTAAAAGCCATCCAGTATCTCACACTGCTGAGGAAGGAGATCCAGGAATCATACTTGTTTAAAATCTGCAAGAAAAATAAAAGTAA
>SJYW01038292.1:710383-728491 GCA_006410735.1 Raphicerus campestris
ATCTAGAAAACTAGGCAAAAGGTAGAAATAGAGTGTTTTTAGTTATCAAACAATAAGCATTACAGGATTCTGATCCCTGAGAAAAGGGAAATAAATGAGGCAAGTCCCAGGTTACTGCACAAAGATAGTTTGCTGTAGCCCAAGGAGAGGGAGCCCAAAGAAATGCAAAAGGTTTTGCTCTGAACCTACCCTCACAAAGCTTAATAACAGTAAGTCTTGAAAGAATCAAAATGACCCGGTGTAACTCAACCCCAGGGGCAACTGTCTGTTGCTCTTTAGAGAAATACAGCAAAATCAAAGAATATAAAATCACTCCAGTATCCAATCTGAAATTATTAGGCATGTGTAGAATCAGGGAAAGAACCACCCATAACAAGACAGAAAAATTAATCATTAAAAATAGATTGTAAAAATAACAGAGATGATGGAAATAGTAAATGAGAATCTCAAATAGCTATTATAAAGCATATACATATTTCTAGAGATATAAGAAAAATGTGAATAATAATGAGAAAAAAATAGAAGATAGGAAAAAGACTCAAATGATTAATCATTTTAGAGATTAAAATTGTAATATTTGGAAATGAGATAAACTAGTTGAGATTAGTGCTGAAGTAGTGAATTAGAGTTTACATTTACTTTAAAATGCAGAGAGATGTAATAAATAATGATGGGAAAAAAAAGCATTAGTAGCTTGTGGGAAAATATTAAGTCATTGAACATAGATGTAATTGACATCTAAGAAGGAAAGGCAAAAGAGGGGGATACAGAAAAAATTTTGAAGAAATAATGACAAAAATATTTTCTGGTTTTTATGAATAATATAAGCTCAAATATCAAAGAATCTCAAGTCCCAAGCAAAACACCGCCCCCCCCCGCCAAGCATATCAAGACATATCACATCAAATTGCTAAAGCCAGTTAAAAAAAGAAAATTTTAAATACAACCAAAGAAAAAAAGATATTTATGTTCTATGAAATGAAAATAAGAATAACAATATATTTCTCATCATAAACTATGAAAACCAGAATTCAAGAATAGTATTTTTAAACGCCTGAAAGAAAAAAAAAATGTCACTCTAAAATTCTCTGCACAAGTGAGTAATGAAGGTTAGAGACTTTTTTTAGACAAACAAAAGTTGAGGGATTTGAGTTCCAGGAAATCTACAATATAAGAATGCTAAATTTGGGATAAAAATGATGAGAAAACCACAGAATTTTCATCTATACAGAACATTAAGATTGTCAGAATGACAGAATGTAACTATAAAAAGTTTTTTCTTCTTTGAACCTTTAAAAAAAGTTAATTGATTGTAGAAGACAAAATAATAGTATGTTGTAAGGTACAAATAAGATGTATGGACAAAGTAGCACAAAAGAAGGGCGGGGCTAAATGTAAGTTTATACTGTGGTAACTTTTTACTCTATAGTCAAAGGGGAAGGAAAAAATTTTAAGTATTCAAAAAATAAACGAGAATAAAGCATCAAAATTTGTGCAGTGCAGCTGAAGAAGTATTCCAAGGTTAATTTATAACAATAAATTATCTCATTAGAAAAAGTAAAAGCCTCACGTCAGTAATCTAAGGTTCTACCCTAGAAAACTAGAAAAACAAGAACATTAAACCCAAAGCAAACAGGAGTGAAATGTTAAAGTAGAAATAATCAATGAAATAAAAAACGAAAAGAAAAGACCTCAAGTCAGTAATCTAAGGTTCTACCCTAGGAAACTAGAAAAAGAAAAACATTAAACCCAAAGCAAACAGGAGTGAAATTATAAAGTAGAAACATCAGTGAAATGAAAAACAGAAAAATAATAAGAGAAAACCTAATGAAATTAAAAAGCTTGTTCTTTGAAAATATCAGAAAATTTATAAACCTCCAATTAGACTAACCTGGAAAAAACAGGCAAAGCACAAATAATCAGCATCAGGAATGGAAGAGGGAACATTGTTACATACTTAAAGGTTAAAATTGAAACAGGAGACTACTACCTTCCTGGGTATTCTACTGCAGGAG
The DNA here is from genome assembly GCA_006410735.1 of Raphicerus campestris. NCBI lineage: Eukaryota > Metazoa > Chordata > Mammalia > Artiodactyla > Bovidae > Raphicerus > Raphicerus campestris. The sequence continues at coordinate 712,399 of SJYW01038292.1, forward strand.
TTCCCAGCCTCTGAGATCTAATGCCTGATAATCTGAGGTGGAGCTGATGTCATGATAATAGAAATAAAGTTCACAATCAATGTAATAATGCACTTGAGTCATCCTGAAACTATCCCCCTCCTACCCGGCTCCAGTTCATGAAAAAACTGTCTTCCATGAACCTGGTCCTTTGTGTCAGAAAGGTTGGGGGCTGCTGCCCTACTGAATGGTTTTCCCAAAGTTACTTTCTAATACTGCATGCATTTGAATAAAATTGTTTCATGAAATCTGAAGAAAAGTAAAAAATTTATTGTAGACTTGTGTAGTTGCTAAGTCATGTCCAACTCTTAGGGACCCCGGGGACTGTAACCTGCGAGGCGCCTCTATCCATAGGATTCCCAGGCAATAGTACTGGAGTAGATTGCCATTTCCTTTTCCAGGGGATCTTCCCAAACCGGGGATTGAAATGTTGCCTGCTTGGCAGGTGGATTCTTTATCATATAGCCACCTGCGAAGCCCCCGTTGTATATTTAGATGACTATAAAATTATTTGCAGTATTTANTTAAAAAAAAAAAAAAAAAAAGACTGATTAGGTAACTCATAACAACCAGTGACTAGTCACTACTCTTGATATGTACTGTAATCTAATGTGTGAAGTCGCTCAGTCGTGTCTGACTCCTTGCGACCGCATGGACTGTAGCCTGCCAGGCTCCTCTGTCCATGGAATTTTTCAGGCAAGAGTACCGGAGTGGGTTGCCATTTCCTTCTCCAGGGGATCTTCCCAACCCAGGGATCGAACCTGGGTCTCCCACATTGCAGGCAGACGCTTTACCATCTAAGCCATCATGGAAGCCCCACTGTAACATAGACGGAGCTCAAAAACGTGATGCTAAATAAAATAAGCCAGACAACTGAGTTCACACAGACTGACTCCATTTACATGATGTTCTAGAAACGGCAAGCATTGATACTGACAGTCATCAGATCTGCAAGCTGTAGCTGAAAGTAGCACAGGGGCCTACAGGGAGTTTCTGGGAACAGACATGCCCTTTCTAGACCTCAGCATTGGTTACACCAATGAATCCATTTGGCAAAAGTCATCTAACTGCATACTTACACAGGGTTACATTTTATTAATATCATATGTAAATCATATCCCAATAAAGTTGATTTTTTTACAAGAGAAAATACATAGTATGGAAGATGACACTTAAGTGCTAAGAAAAAAAATAATAAAGCAGAATGGGACAAGGGAGCGTGGGGTCAGTTGCAGTTTTCCACTGAGGTGGCAGAGGAAGTTCCCTCTGAGGATGTGACATGTGAATAAACAGCTGCTAGAACAGAGCACAGTCTCTCATGCCAAAGTCTGGAGGAAGGCACCGCACACAGCCGGCGCAGCCAGTGCAAAGGCTTTGCGGCATGAGCGAGCCTAGCACGGTCCCTGCGCTGCACGGAGCCCAGGAAGGCACGGACCGCGAGCATCCACAGGAGGGGGTGAGTGAGAGAAGTCACGAGAGGAGGCAGGGAGGGTGTCACCTGGGGCCTTTGGATCTCTGTAAAAATGTTTGACTTCCCTGGGGGCTCAGACAGTAAAGTGTCTGCCTACAATGAGGGAGACAGGGTTCCATCCCTGGGTTGGGAAGATCCCCAGGAGAAGGAAATGGCAACCCACTCCAGTATTCTTGCCTGGAAAATCCCATGGATGGAGAATCCTGGTAGGCTACAGTCCATGGGGTCACAGAGTCTGACACGACCAAGCGAATTCAGTTACTTCTACGTGAAATAGAAAGCAATTCAAAGGTTGTGGGGACAAGAGTGATCTGATTTAGGTTTTAACAGGATCCCTCCGGCTACCATATTGGGAACAGACAGAAGCGGGTAAGGATGGGAGCAAGGAGGCCAGCCAGGAGGCCACTGAGGTAACTCAGGTGGAAAGGTCCGGGCGGTCAGTTAGGGCCAGGGAGGCAGTGAGATCAGTCATGGAATGGGATCAGCTTCAGACATCAAAGACTGTCTTCTAAAGGGCCCTCCATGCCACAACAATTAGACCTGGAGTGGGACGCATCCTTTGAGACACCGTTGGTCTCAAAAATGACCTAGAGACAGCCCACTTCTCCGGTGCCTCCCCACTCCATGGAAAGTTTTAAAATACGAGCAGGGTTCAGATCAATCAGGAACCAGAGGGAAGAGAAATCGGTGCCTCAGTGTACCGAAGGCGGGACAGGCACACCCTCTTCACCTTTCTACTGCACTTGGCTTTATTATAAATTCTGGGCTTCCCAGGTGGCGTTAGTGGTGAAGAACCTGCCTACCAATGCAGGAGATGGAAGAGATGCGGGTTTGATCCTTGGGCTGGAAAATCCCCTAGAGGAAGACATGGCAGCCCACTCCAGTACTCTTGCCTGGAGAATCCCATGGACAGAGGAGCCTGGCAGTCTACGGTTCATATGATGTTTCATTGATTTTGTTTTTAACAAAATTGTGACGGTCTGTGCAAGCCCACACTGAGCAAGTCTAACGCTGCTGCTCTTTCAGGGGCATTTGTTCATTCCTCACTCTGTGTCACGTTTTGGTCATTTTCTTGTATTCCAAACATGTTTATTATTACTAATATATTTGTTACAGTGATCTGTGATCTTTGATGTTACAATTCACTGAAGGCTCGGATGACAGCATTTTTAGCAATAAAGTATTTTTATTTAAGGGGTGCACATTGTTTTTTCAGACTAAGGCTACTGCACACTTAATAGACAATGGTATAGTCTAAATATAACTTTTATATGCACAGCGAATCCAAAACATTTGAGTAACACACTTTTCTGTGAGATCCGCCTTAAACCACGGCAGTTGGGAACTGAACCCACAATACCTTCAAAACAGGAACAGCGGAACCTACAGAGGCAGAGAACCAGGACCAGAGAAGCAGGGAGCCAGAGGGGTGGAGATTCAGAGCAGGCCTGACCTGTAAACAGCAGGGCATGAAGGTATCAGGAGGCCAGGGCAACACAGCAGTGATGCTGCCGGGATATCGAACTCAGAGGGCAGCAGCTGAGCCAGAGCCCCTGCTCTGAGCATCTCCACGGACTCCAAAGTGGTCACCATTCCCATGAGCCCTCAGCTACCCCCAGGGCGGAAGCAAATGCTCTCTGAAGGAAAGAGTTTCCAGTTCAGCCATGACTTAAGATCAAAGATCGCCAAACACAAAGGAAGACGAGCAAGCTCACAGAGTCAGAGACTTGTCTTTCGGTAGAAAACATATCTTTCCCTCTGCTGTTTAGACATCTGGGGCCTTACTGACCCTGGGGAGACAGTCCCTCCCAGGGATAGCCAATTCCTGGAGATGAGAAATTTGCCCTCCAGTGCACCTTTCATATGAACAAAAATTACCAGGCCAGAGTCCACACAACTCCCACCTCTTCTGATGACAAACTCCAGGCCAGCATCTCCAGCCCTCATCACTCCAAGATGGTACCAACCAACCAGGGACAGGCCCTCCACCCCAGAGCCTATGGAAATTATTCAAACTAGCCAACCTGAAGTCCGCTGCCTGCTTGCTCTGCTTTGTAAGCTTTATGCACAGATACCACAGCAGCAAGGCTCCTTCTTGTCTGCAGTTTGCCTTGCTCATGCTGCCTCCTGGCGCCTCCCTGGGCAGCCCTCACATGGCATTTCCCTGCCCCTTGGGGACTGTAAGAAGTCACCTTCTCCACTGCTGCAGTCATCCCCTGCTCTGTCAGCCTCACTATACCTAAATCATAATAAAACCCCCACTTCAAACACNAAGTCCGCTGCCTGCTTGCTCTGCTTTGTAAGCTTTATGCACAGATACCACAGCAGCAAGGCTCCTTCTTGTCTGCAGTTCGCCTTGCTCATGCTGCCTCCTGGCGCCTCCCTGGGCAGCCCTCACATGGCATTTCCCTGCCCCTTGGGGACTGTAACAAGTCACCTTCTCCACTGCTGCAGTCATCTCCTGCTCTGTCAGCCTCACTACACCTAAATCATAATAAAACCCCCACTTCAAACACCCTCCAAGAACGGAAGAAGTTGAAATTGTCAGATTCAGACTATCCAAGAGCCGGGTACAGAAGTTTTAAAGAAATAAACCAATTCTTTCCAAAGCTGAGTATATAACAACAACAACAATTGTTAGAAACGACCAAAAATATCTGAGGAGAAAAGCAACTGTAAATTCTAGAAGTCAAAACGTAATTGCTGAAACATAAAACTAAGTAGGTGGGTTGAATGGTAAAGTAAGCAAAAAATGAAAAGATAATTATATATCTGCAGAACTTACCCAGCTTTCCCAGAATAAAGCATAGAATGGACGTATAAAACAGAGACTAAGAAAACAGAAAGAAGATCTAACATATTCATTCAAGGGAAGAATGAAGAAAATAGAGGAGAGGCAACATGTAAAGGATAATCACTGAGAATGTTTCATAACTAATTGAAAATATGAATTCACAGCTTTAGGAAGCAAAACACTTTCTAAATAGGATCAGTAGGAAAAACGTACCTCGACACAAAAATGGAACAAGAGGACAAAGGCAATGATGAGGCCCCAAAAGCAACCAGAGAAAAAATACACATGCCCTAACAAAGGAACATTAGGGTCACTGCAGAATTCTCGATAACAAGGGAAGCCATGAAACAACACAGAAGTATCTGCAGAGGGGAAAGGAAAGGAAAAAAATTCCCTTCAGGAGCAAGAATGAAACAAACATATTTACCAACAAAAAAAATGAAAGCATTTTGCAAATATTTGTATAAACATATGCTGGATAAAGAACTTGTATCCAAAATATAAAAAAGAATTCTTAAAACTCAACAATAAGAAAACAACTCAATTAAGAAATTGGCAAAAGAGCTGAACAGATACCTCACCAAAGACGACACACAGATGGTAAGTGACACATGAAAAGATGCTCGAGATCATACATCATTAGGAAATTGTGAATTAAAACAACGTGATACCACTTACACGGTATGTTGGAATGGTTGAAATCCAAAAGCCTGACAATACCAAATGCTAGCAAAGATGCAGCGTGGTAGGAACTCATTCACTGCTAGTAAAAATGCAAAATGGTGTGGCCACTTTGTAAGACAGTTTGGCAGGGTATTTTTGTGTGTTTTTTTTTTTTTTGGTTTTTCCCCACAAATTTATACATAGTCTTATGTTCCACAAAGCTAAACATATGATTCAGCAATCATGCACCCAGTTACCCAGCTGACTTGAAAACTTATGTTTACCCAAAAAGCTTGCTTGATAATGTTTACAACAGCTTTATTCATAACCACCAAAAAAAGCAGAAACAATAGGTCCTTTTGATGGATAAAGAAACTGCGGTACCTCCCTACCACAGAATGATATTCAGCAATGAAAAGAGATGAGCTATCAAGCTATGAAAAAAAATGTTAGATTCTTAAATGCATATTGCTAAATGAAAGAAACCAGTATAAAAGAGACACATCTGTATGATTCTACTTGTAATGTTCTCAAAAAGGCAAAACTATGGAGACAGGAGAAAGAGAGCAGCTAGAGGTCTCAAGAGAGGGAAGGCGGGATGAAGAGGTGAAACGTCAGGGCATCTTTCAGGGCAGTGAAACAACCATGATACTGTAAACGTGGACACGTGACACAGCATTTGTCAAAAACCATAGAGGCTTACGAAGAGCCAAGCCGACTCATTGGAAAAGACCCTGATGCCAGGAAAGACTGAGGGCAGGAGGAGAAGGGGGTGAGATGGTGGGATGGCATCACCAACTCAATGGGCGCGAGTTTGAGAAAACTCTGGGAGATGGTGAAGGACAGGGAAGCCTGGCGTGCTGCAGCTCACGGGATTGCAGAGAGTCAGACACGACTGAGTGAACAACATAGAACCTTACAACACAAAAATGAAGCTTAATACGTGCACATTTAAAAATCATTTAGGCGGTTGCAGAATCTCAAGGCAGAACGCAGAGAGTGGCAACACCATCGAACTCTATTACGGATGTGTGAGTCTGCCTCTTTGAAGCAGGGAAAGGGCTCTTTCTGCCCTAAGACACTTTGGAAATAAGCAGAATCTCTAAAACTGAGGGCTAAAGAAACTGTACCCAAGCACTATACACTAGCTGATCGCCTCATTTCCCCCAGGGTACAGGTTAACCATTCTGATATTAACGTGCACGTATACAAAGTTCAGCCAGTTAACTAAATGGATGGCAGATAGTGGGAGTCAGATTTCTCTGCTGGAGTGGGTGTGTACAGATGAGCAGGGAGAGGAGGTTAGAATTATCCACACACTAGTGAACTACAGCTGGAGACAGCATGCCTGCATATCTCACTTCATTCACACACACAGGTACGTGTATGTGTTCCCAGGTGGTGCTAGTGGTAAAGAACCCACACGCCAGTGCAGGAGATGCAAGAGACATGGGTTCAGTCCCTGAGTCAGGAAGACCCTCAGGATGAGGGCACTCCAGAATCTTGCCTGGAGAATCCCATGGACTGAGGAGCCTGGCAGGCTACTGTCCATAGTGTCACAGAGAGTCGGCAACTTAGCATGCATACACTTATATATGCTCATATTTCCTTGTTCTGTCAGAGGAGAAGGTCTAAAAGCAGATATGCCAATAGCAATAAGCTCATCTAGCATGGAGATCTTGGTTCCTAATGCTTCAATTAAAGAAAGAACTCCTTGGATAAAGGGCTGTTCTAAAAATGGGGCAGGAAACACGGAAGATGAATGAGCCTGAAGCATCTTAGTGTGCCGGAAAGTAAGTTAATGCTAAAAGAAAACAAAAGCCCACCACAGTGGGTACGCCAAAAAAAGTAAGAGCCAGCTGGAAGAAAAAACTCCCAATGGCGAAAAATGGCACATTTGAGTAGCAAAATAAATTGAGCATCGGACTATAACTCCAAGTATAAAATATATATCCTTGACTTCACACTAATATAAATAAAGGGGTGAAGAAAACAAATGTGAGAGAAGAGGCAAGTCTCCTGTGCAGGAGAACTCCAGGTAATGGATGAAGACACTCTGCCCTCAAGGAAATAGATCATAACTCATTTATCTGTCAGTGTGGGCTGCACAGAGCGTTCAGTAGGGAAAGAAGGGGGGAAAAGGAGGGTAACTTTACCAAGAAACCTGACAAGCAGGACGTCAGCCAGGAGATTAAAATTATGCATAAATAGTGTTAAGCCATGTTGACAGGGTGTATCTATCCTTAGTTCAGTGTCATGAAAATGGCATTTTCACCTCTGGTTTTCTGCCCTCAAAACCCATAAACTCAATCTAATCATGAAAACTGCAGATAAATCCCAACTGAAAGATGTTCTACAAAACACCTGACCAGCACTCCTCAAGACTGCCAAGGTCACCAAAAACAAAAAGCGTCTGAGAGACATGAAGATGAAATGTGGTATTCTGGATGGGACCAGGGAACAGAAGAAGAGCCTTCGGTAAAAACTAAAGAAATCTGAATCAGTCAATAATGATTTATCAACATTGGCTCATTACTTGTAACAAAGGTGCCATATTCATGTAAGAGGCTAATAGGGGAAAGTGACTGTGGATTGTGTGAGAACCCACACTATTTCATTTTTATAATTGTTTTATAACTCTAAACTGTGATTTAAAAAAAAACTTTATTTTAGGAACAACATCACCAATACACAAAAGGCAGAAAAGACAATCTGTAATGAAAACAATCGATAGGAATGAGCCCAGAAGTAACAGAGGCGACAGAATTTATACACAAGGACATTACCTAATATAACTATGCTCTGTGTGTTTAAGAAGATAAACCAAAAGGCCAGAAGACATAAAAATACCAAATTGGAACTTCTTGAAATGAAAGATACAATCTGAAATGAAAAATGGAATGGAATCAAAAGCAGATTATACACGGCAGAAAATACACCAATAAACTAGAAGACACAGCAATACAAAATTGGCAAAATGAACCACAGTGAGAGGAAAGATGAGGACACAGTCACTGACTCAAAAGGACAGCAAGCAGTTCAACATACACGCAACTGTGGTTCAAAGGAGAAAAAGGAGACAGAAAATTAGAGGAATAATAGCAATACATCTGAGAACTGCTCAGAGGTCTGAGGGTCATTATTGGTGCAAATGCTTAATCTGGCTTGTGGATCTTCATGGCCATAACCATGCTGTGCAGTAGCCACACACTGATTTAAACTAATGTATTCAACATAATGTTCTGAAATAAAACATATTCTTCTAATCTTTTATTTCTCCTTTTCTCAAGAGAGATAATCATAAAAATTTTGTGTAGGAAACCCCTTATCACTCTTATCTCACTGTTGGTAATGTTTATTATTATTAAATCCAGAGAAATGGAATAGAAATATGTATGCAGAGGAAGAATATCATTACCATAGCAGCTGGTGAAAAGAAAGAATATATGGAAACATTTCCTAGATTTCAGAAAGTAAGCTGGAAATACAATGTAAAGGGCTAAAAACTGACCATCATATGCCACTTAATTTTGCTCATGGATTTTACATTTTCCATTTTTCTTACAGAAAACTAAACTCAGGACTCTTTCACTTACATCTTCAATTCTTTGCCTATTATGAGTTGAATTCACACTCGAAAAATGTACGTAGAAGTCCTCAGTACCCAGCACCTGGAAATGTAATCTTCTTTGCACATAGGATAACTGCATATGCTAGGATGAGGTCTTACTGGAGTAGAGGGGGACGAAAGTCCAGTATGACTCATGTCCTAATAAGGAAAGAGACCTAGACAGGCACAAGGACAACGCTATGTCTGTCCTCTGTCCAACAGAGGCAGAGACTGAAGTGACGTATCTCCAGGTCAAAGAACATCAAGAATTGCCAGGAGAACACCAGAAATTGGAAAAGACAAGGAAGGAGCCTCCCCTACGGGCTTCAGGGGGAGCCCAGCCTCAAGAAGTGTAAGACAAGAAACTGATGTTGTTTTAGGCAAAAAAAAAAAAAAAGCCAAAATTTCCCAAATTTGATGAGAAGTGACTGAGTGACTTCACTTTCACTTTACACGTTCATGCATTGGAGAAGGAAATGGCAACCCACTCCAGTGTTCTTGCCTGGAGAATCCCAGGGACGGGGGCGCCTGGTGGGCTGCCATCTATGGGGTCGCACAGAGTCGGACACGACTGCAGTGACTCAGCAGCAGCAGCAGCAGCATAAACCCACAGATCTAGAACTTCAAGAACCTCAAGCAGAATAAACTTAGGAAAACCACGCCAAATATTGACAGCATTGGTTTTACTCTGTTGAAATTCAGCAAATAATCTTAAAAGCAGCCATAGGTTGAAAAAAATGAATCACAGGAGAAAAAAGGTAAGACTGACAGCGGACATCTCCTCAGAAACATGCAAGCCTATCACAGTGCATTGAAGTCGCTCAGTCGTGACCGACCCCCTGGACTGGAGCCCTCCAGGCTCCTCTGTCCATGGAATTTTCCAGTCAAGAATACTGGAGTGGGTTGCCATTTCCTTCTCCAGGGGATCTTCCCAACCCAGGGATCGAACTCTGGTCTCCTTTATTGCAGGCAGACACTTTTACCATCTGAACCACAAGGGAATCTATCGCAGTGCAGGTATGTCTTTCAAGTTCTGAGTGCTGGATTTCTTTACCCAGGGACGATCTCTTTAAGCAATAAAATGAAAATAAAGGCTTTTTTTTTTAACTTAAGGGGGAAAAAAGCCAAGAGAATTCATTACCAGCAATGCTGAATTATAAAAAATATTAAAGAAAGTTTCTCAGGCAGAAGAGAAATCATGTAAGATGAAAATCTGCATTTACACAAAGGAATAATGGACACAAAAAAACAGCAAATGTATGGGGAAGTATAAAATACATCATCTTCCTAAAGTAAAAATTATAGAAATGCATTGGGAGGTTAATGGGATATATAGAAGAAAACTATAATAAAATGAAGGGTGTGGAGGACAGAAATAGGCTACTGTAAGATTCTTATGCGTAACGTAAAATTGTATGGCACTATTTAGAGAAAGATCATGACAGGTTCTACACTACCCAGGACTCACCCTTACCAGTTCCTAATGAGTTCACATTTCTCCTTCTGGACTGTTTACTAAAATTACCTTCCCTTTGGTTTGTCAGAGACTTTCTTAAGGGGCCTGAGTGAGTTCCTTCTTGGTCACTGAAGTTGCTAAATGAATATACCCACAGATTATCATGCAACTACTTAACTCTTAGAAGTAAATTACTAAGTTCTGACTTTAAATTTATGTAAAATTCCTAACCGTAACTTTCAAATGACTACTTCAATTATGTTACATCCCATCACAGACGTACACAATAAATATATGACATTTCATGTACCTCTGCTATACTCTCTGCAAACCCAACAAGAGCCTTTGGTCAAAAGTGAAAAATTCCAACTTGATCTGAAGTGGGAAAGCAATAAAAATAAAAATTATTCATGCTCATATGTAACAGTAAATCTGACTGCTTCTTTCCACTTTCTATGCTAGTATAAAACTTGCATTATATATAGAGGCTTGATTTTAAAGCATGGAAGCAAGGGATATCTCCAATAAATCATATTTTCTCTACAATCTTGGAGAAAGCCTATATATATATATATATATATATATATATCTTTTGCTTTTCTTACAGTGGAATCCTCAGTAAGTATCACTTTGAATCCTCCTTCAGATGTATTCAGTCCCCATCTTGGCTGTTGTTCCTTTCCAGGGTAGGAGTACCGGTTTAACTACAGAACAGACTTGTGGTTGCCCAGGCGGAGTGTGGGTGGGATGGGGTGGAGTGGGAGTCTGCGATTGGCACATGCAAGCCATGATAAATAGACCAGATAAACAACAAGGCCCTACTGTATAGCACAGGGAATGATATTCAATATCTTGTGATAAACCATAATGAAAATTATTTTTAAAAAGCATACATATTGTGTAACTGAATCGCTTTGCTGTACAGCAGAAACACAACTCTGCAAATCAACTATATTTCCATTTTAAACAAAGTACTGGTTTAAGATTTAAGAGCTATCATGCATTCTCTGTAAAATGTTCACCTTCTTGGTAAGAATACATACTTTGTAGCCAAACTGCTATACAGCCAAGTTACTCAGTATGTACATCAACCTCCATTTTTCTCCTGATTCTACGTTTAAAATGTGAATAAATGGGACTTCCCTGCTGTGGTCCAGTGGTTAAGACTTCTTCCAGTGCAGGGGGTGTGGGTTTAATCCCTGGTCAGGAAGCTAAAATCCCACATGCCTCATGGCCAAAAAAAAAAAAAAAAAAAACAAGCAGTGTAATAACAAATTCAATAACGATTTTAAAATAAAATTATAAAATAATCCATTATTTTAAAATGTGAATAAATGTGGCTTTAGATGGCATTCTGCCATATCTGGGATGAGTGATCATAGTTCATTCAAACAGAAAACTTCCAAAACCTAAAATTTTTTGAATTTTCCTTGAGTATATTTCCCCTGCTCCACCTTTGCCTCCTTGACGTTCCACTTCTCTAGAAAGGGTGTTTTTTCTTACTTAGAACAAACTTGATTTTGTTTGAGAGCTAAGAAAATCACTTGATATGAAGCATGTAACTGGGGTTTTATTAAAATGTCATAAAAAAAAAGATAGGTGCCTCAAATACAAGTATTACAAGTGTTTCACAGAAATTTTTCAACAAGCAAAGCAACTGACAAAAAAATTCCAGTCACTTCGGCAAAGCTATCATTTTAGGCAATTGTTCTTTTTAAACTATAGTTCATTCTGAGTTATATAAGGGTGCTATTAATTATTGTTCCTCTCCATGTCTTTCTAAAGTAAAAATCCATTTTGCCCAGAACAGAGGGGAAAAAAAGAATCCATTAATTATTAAAATTCTTCTGGAATATCAAATTTATATCAATTTAATTTAAAAATCTTTTGATCCTATTAAGATAATTTTACACTTTTAACCACAGAAACAAAACTGTTGTGGGAATACCAGCATTTATATAAGCATTCACCNAGGGGAAAAAAAGACTCCATTAATTATTAAAATTCTTCTGGAATATCAAATTTATATCAATTTCATTTTAAAATCTTTTGATCCTATTAGGATAATTTTACACTTTTAACCACAGAAACAAAACTATTGTGGGAATACCAGCATTTATATAAGCATTCACCTCGGGCCAGATGCCATGCTAAGTGCCACTGTCTTAGCTCAGGCACCTGCAGCAAGGCTGAGCCCACATTTCAGGCTGGGACTCAGAGCCTTCCCTAGTCTGTCCAACTCCAGGCACTGCCAAGCTCTGCTGGGTCTGGGATCGTGGCTCCCCATGAAATGGAAAAATGACAAGTTAGCAACCAAAAGGCACCGCGGGCCCTGCTGGCTCCCTGGGACCCGGGTCTCAGGGCGCTTCCACAGGCCTGCGGTTCTCTGGAGCCCAGGACCCAGCTGTTGCAGTCATCTGCTTCCCCTGCGATGGAAATCATCCTGCAGATCAATTCACCTTGAAAAACTGCAAGACACAGGACCTAGAACCAGAACTGACGGAGTGGAGGGGAAGGCAGGCGGGCGGCTGAAGACACCCCTCTTCCCACTCAGAGGCCGCCCTGAGGCAGCGCCTCTCTCGCTCAGGGCTGCGGAGAGGCGCTTCCAGGCCGCCAGGCNACCAGAACTGACGGAGTGGAGGGGAAGGCAGGCGGGCGGCTGAAGACACCCCTCTTCCCACTCAGAGGCCGCCCCGAGGCAGCGCCTCTCTCCCTCAGGGCTGCGGAGAGGCGCTTCCAGGCCGCCAGGCAGCCCGCGGCCCGGCCAGGGCTGCGGCCTCGCTCGGGGACTCCGCCCCGGCCAGAGGGGCGGCTGGGAGCCGGGAGGGCCGGGCCGGCAGCCCTCCCGGAACGGGCCCGGCCGCCACGGGCCGAGGCCGCCTCCACGCGTGGCTCCCGGTCACCAGAGCGAGCCGCTGCGGGCGCCTCCTGCTACAGACGGAGGGGCTGCCCGCCCCCGGGCCCCACGACCGGGCTGCCGCACGTGGCCGCAGACATTTAACGCAGACCCCGGCTAACTCCTGCCGGAAGCAGAGGCCACGTGACAGAAGGCGCTTCCGGCAGAGGGGGGCAGCCGGCGCCTGACACGGCGTGGGTGCAGGGGAGGAAGGCTGCCCAGCTGAACCCATATTTACTAAGGATTTTGATGGGCCAAGGGGGTCCCTAAGCCATGAAATACTCAGCCAGAGAGAGATTCCGTATAAAGCTAGTAAAGTCTGAGTGTGTGTGTTTGTGTGTGTGTGTGTGTGTGTGTGTGTGTGTGTGTGTTGGAGGGAGGAGGATCTCTCGTTTGCACGAGCCCGTTGCAAGACTCAATGAGGGATCCTAGCAGTGTGTTCACATGGGAAAACATTTTCTTGTAAATCGTGCAGTAATTAGCAGAGTGTCCCCTGCCCACCCCAACATCCCCTCCGGCCACCTCCCCATGTCTGGTGTATAGCAAGAACTGGTACTCTTGAGATCGCACTAAAGCAGGGGTCCCCAACCTCTGGTACCTACTGCCTGACGATCTGAGATAGAGCTACTATAATAATAATAGGAAAAAAACTACACAATAAATGTAACGCCCTTGAATCATCCTGAAACCACCTCCCACTCCCAGGTCTGTGGGAAATTTTTCTGCTGGACTAAAGGGACATAGAGCTGGAAATGCATTTGGTTCGATTTGACAAAGTACAGCTGTGCAGTGNTGAATCATCCTGAAACCACCTCCCACTCCCAGGTCTGTGGGAAATTTTTCTGCTGGACTAAAGGGACATAGAGCTGGAAATGCATTTGGTTCGATTTGACAAAGCACAGCTGTGCAGTGTGCAGTCACTCCTGTTATAACTGAGGTCCTATCCCCACATCCCCTGTGGCAGTCACTTCCTGGGATTCTCCCACCATGCCCTGGGCTCACACCCCATCACACAGGTTTGAGGTGAAACGTCCTCCTGTCATATGAACAGTAGGGGAGACTGAAGTCTACTAGTGCTAGTCTCTAGAAAATTCTTTCAGACAAATATTTAAAGTCTCAAACAGAGGATTTGGATCTCATTAATATACAGTTAAAACACAATTTTTCACCTGTCAGAAACACACACAGTGAGCAGTGTATGCCATCATAAGCACACCACACTTTCTTTTTAGCCGCAAATCACAGGTAATAAAATTTGTCATAAGTCTTGGTTTGTAGGACACAAAGCATTATGGCAAAGAGCGAGTATAACTAAAGACGGGGCAGCTTGATTTATGCATTCTTTATGCACACCTTAACTTATCTGATGTATCTTGCCCTCACAGAGTCTGACAGTTCCAGATAAAACAGCATGCGAAATCACCACCAATACAGCAGAGTAGCCTGAAGAAACAAATGTTCCAGTGAAAAACTCCAACACACACCCCATCAATAATTCAATATTTGTAGTATAAGAATTATTTGATTATACAATTATGGGGTTCAGTTGAACACAGTGGCAAATTTTAAATGCATTTGAATTACTCTCTTGTCTGTCTTAATTTCAGATAAATTTTCCACTGTTTTCTACAATTACAGATCATTCCCAAATTTAAATACAATGGAAAGTAAGGATTCTAGCAGAGTTTAAAGGAGGAAACTGGTGGGGGTAGAGAATGAAGATTGGCAGAAACTTTGAAAAGTTAAAAATTCACCTATATAATAGTAAAATTTTAAAACCTAAAGGCTGAAACGGTATGCAGAAGTATTTCGAACAGAATCATCAGAGGGCGGTCCTAAGATGGCGGAGGAATAGGACGGGGAGACCACTTTCTCCCCCACAAATTCATCGAACGAACATTTGAACGCTGAGAAAATTCCACAGCTTCTAAATGCTGGCAGAGGACATCAGGCACCCCAAAAGGAAGCCCATTGTCTTCGAAAGGAGGTAGGGGAAAAAATATAAGAGATAAAAAGAGAGACAAAAGAGGAAAGGATGGAGATCCATCCTGGGAAGGGAGTCTTAAAAGAGAGAGAAGCTTCCAAACACCAGGAAACAATCTCACCAGCAAATCTGTGGTAAGCCTTGGAACCTCAGAGGGCAACATAATTGGGAGGAAAAATAAATAAATAAATAAACCCCACAGATTACGTGCCTAAGGCAACTCCCAGCGAAGAAGCAGCACAGATGCTTGCATCCGCCACTAGCAAGCAGGGGCTAGGCAGGGAGGCGTGGGCTGCATTGCTTAGAGTAAGGACCAGGCCTGAATGCCCCGAGGGCAATCTGAGGGAACTAACTTGAGATAGCAAACCAGACTGTGGGGTAGCTACCCCGCAAAAAGCCCTAACCTAAAACGCTGCCAGGCCCGCTCACAGAACACAGGACTGAGCAGAGCTAGCCAACTGCAGACCAGCCCGTTCTCTGCCAGAAACAGGCAGGCGAGGGCAGCCAGAGTCGGAAGGGGGCAACTGTGGCCCCAGAGAGGCATCATCTACCAAACTGCAAGCAGGCTTCATTGCTAACCAAGACTCCTTGGGATTCTGGATGGTCGACATCTGCCGGGAGGGTCACAGCCAGAGATCAGCTCCCCAGAGGAGACACGCGGTACACCTGAGACGGTGCGCCCACTGTACACCCAGGAAACCGAGCGGCTGGGGCGGGGAAGGCAGTAAGTCACAGCTCACCAAGCACCTGGTCCCCTGAGCTGCTTGGACAGGGGAAGGGCACAAAACGCAGGCCCAGTCAAGTCTGCACCTTTGTGGAGTACCTGAGAACCTGAACCTGAGCGGCTTTGACCTGGGAAGTGCACTCAACCCAAAACCGGCTTCAGACAGTGCCTGGCAGAGCAACCTAGAGCCTGAGCAGTATAGATTGGGAAAGCACACACGCCGTGAGTGGGGCAAACCCAGTGTGGCTGAGACACTGGCAGCACTCCTCACAGACACCAGTGGTATTTGTCTGCAGTTGTTCCTCCCTCCCCACAGCACGACAGAACAAGTGAGCCTAAAAAACGTGACCACCACCACCCCCTTGTGTCAGGGTGGAAATTTAGACACTGAAGAGGCCAGCAAATGGAAGCCAATATAAACAGAGGGAACCGCTTTGGAAGTGACAGTTGGAATAGATTAAAACCCTACAGTTAGCA
>SJYW01038292.1:738696-756102 GCA_006410735.1 Raphicerus campestris
AAAAAAAAAAAAAAAAAAGCAAAACGTGATAGAAGTTTCAGCAAATTTGTCAGTAAAATCCTAAAAATGTACATGGAATTAGCGATAAAAAGATGCAAAGCTAAAACTCTTCTAAAACATTTTTAAAAAAAGACTGAATTATCCTTTTTCTTTTGATACCTGGGAAGTATTCCATTATATGAATGCACTATATTTAGCCTATTTCCTTTTATAGGGCTTTGAGAATGTTTCCAACCTTTTCCTACCATAAACAATGTGTATACTTACTTTCCATTCATGTAGGAAAGTGTCTAGAGGATAAAATCAGAGAACATACATGTTTAAATTGGATTAATATGACTTCCCTCTCTGTGCATGCGTGCTAAGTCACTTCAGTCGTGTCAACTCTTTGTGACTCCGTGAACTGTAGGCCACCATGCTCCTCTGTGCTTGGGATTTCCTAGGCAAGAATATTGGAGTGGGTTGCCATGCCTTCCTCCAGGGGATCTTCCCGACCGCAGGCATCGAACTAGCTTTCCTGAACTGGCAGGTGAGCTCTTTACCACGAGCGCCACAGCACGCACACACACACACACGCAGGTGAGCTCTTTACCACGAGTACCACAGCACGCACACACACACACACACACACACACACACACACACACACACACACACACCCCAGCACAATTCTACACCTACTTCCATACCCTCAGGAATACAGCATGCTGTCAAATTTTCAGATCACTTTTAAGTGGAATCTCCTGGACATTATTTTAATATGCTTTTTTAAAGGCTGTTTTATATTCACTGCAGAATTGAGTGGTACAGAGAATTGCCACATGCCCTCTACTTTGTCAGATTGGTGCAAACACAGAATTTCTGCAGGACTGATTTGTTCCCTTTCTCTATGGTCTTTCTATGAAAAAGGTTATTGCCCATCCCAAAGTTAGAAATGCATTTTCCTATATATCCTTCCAAACGTTTTAAATTGTACCTTTCATATTTAATTCTTGACTCATTTGGTACTGATTTTATATATAAAGGGAGATAGTGATCCAATTTCATAGGTTTCCCTCATATTGATAGCTGTCCCAGCACAATTTTGATTAGAAATAACTTTACAATTCTCAGTCTACCTACCTATGAAATTTATCATTGAGTCTTTTGTACTATTTTTCAGCAAAGGTGCATAAATTTCTTCATTACAGGACTCACATCTATCAAAATGGATACTCCTACATTCCTTTAATTTGGCATAATGATATTTTAAAATGCGCTACAACTTTAACCAGTATCATAGAAATGTACCAACTGATGTTTGTCTGTTGATCTGCTGGTCACCTTGTGAGACTCTGGGATAATCATTTGTCTTTCATTTTTATTGTATATGATATAATCTCTACCATTTTGGTAGATATAAACTCGGCAAAAAATTAAAGAACTGTTTGGTGGTTTCACCCTTTCCAGTCTTTAGCCTTTGTTCTCCTTGTCCAGCAAAGCTCAAACATTATATTTGTTTGATCCTGATTTTAAAGGGAACATAACATTTTTTTAAAAACAATCTGTGCAAACCGTTTATCGGGTTAAGAACATTCCTTAACCCGATGCTTATTTGGTAAGCATTTTCAGCCATACTTGAAGGCTGACTTTCAAATGACTTTTCTGTTTTATTAAAATGATCAGATGATATTTTCTCAGGTGTTAATGTAGCTTTCACTGGCTTGCCGACATTGCCACCTACTGCCTAAGCCAGGTTCCCGCGGGANAAGCAGAAATAGATGTTTTTCTGGAACTCTCTTGCTTTTTCCATGATCCAGGATTCAATAAAAAATTACCAGGAATTCCAGGATACATGACCAAATGGCTGAATATTAAGCGCAACAAGAGAAAAGAGAAGTAAACCTACGAGTGATTCAGGTGTTGAAACGATCAGATCTGATCTCTGAAATAGATGGCGATACTACGAGACTCAGACTTAAGCAACTAGTGGTAGTCTCTTTCCTGACCTGGGTGCTCATAACAGAGTGTGTTTACTTCGTGATAATTCATCAACCTGCAGATTTAACATTGTCTGCTTCCTTAGATGTATATTACAAAACAATGTTACAAAAAAAAAAAATGGGCTCAGAGGGAAATTCATAGCCTTAAATGCATTTATTTAAAAAAGAAGGCTGAAAACAATGATGTAAGAATCTATCACACACAAAAAACTTTTTAAAAAGAACAGTAAATTGAAATAATGGAAGTAAAGATATAAGCAGAAAGATGAAAGAGAAAACGAATGCATAATGGAGAAAATGTGGAAGTCACTCAGCCGTGTCCAACTTTTGTGACCCCATGGACTATACAGTCCCTGGAATTCTCCAGGCCAGAACACTGGAGAACACTGAAGTGGATAGCCTTTCCCTTCTCCAGGAGATCCTTCCAACCCAGGGACNGCAGAGAGATAGCCTGGCTGTGGCAGCCAGAAGCATTTGGAAGCATCCTCTCTTCTATTGCTGTCTCTTATACACATCTGAACACTGAAGTGGATAGCCTTTCCCTTCTCCAGGAGATCCTTCCAACCCAGGGACTGAAACCAGGTCTCCCACCTTGCAGGCAGATTCTTTACCAGCTGAGCCACAGGGGAAGCCCAAGAATACTAAAGTGGGTAGCCTATTCCTTCTCCAGAGGATCTTTCCGACTCCCGAATTGAACCGGGGTCTCCTGCATTCTAGGTAGATTCTTTACCAACTGAGCTATCAGGGAAGCCAGAGAAAATACAAATATAAAAATAAATATAAAATATAAAAAGCCTTTAAGTAATAGAACTGATACAGTTTCTGTGATATCCAGCCTCCAAGACAGCCCATGATTCTTACCCTCTGCTATTCAGGCACTAGTCCACCCCCTCTCATAATGAGTAGGGCTGACCTGTGTTATTAAGAGGATAATCACAGTGGACCGGGCTTCCTTTTCTCCACATCCTTGCCTACACTTCAACCTCTCTCTTTTTGATAACAGCCATTCTGACAGGTGTAAGGTGGCATCTCATTGTGGTTTTGATTCATATTTCCCTGATGATCAGTGATGTTGAACTCTTCTTCACGTATCTGTGGACCATTTGCATATATCTTCTTTGGAAAAAATGTCTGTTTGGGTCTCCTATCCATTTTTAAAATGGATTGTTTTCCTGCCATTGAGTTGTATGAGTTCCTCATATGTTTGAGATGATCGGTCCCTTACCGAGAGATGGTTTGCAAATATTCTCTCCCATTCTGTAGGCTGCCTCTCCGTGTTGCTGATCGTCTCCTCTGCTGAATAGAAGATTATTCCTTTGATCTTGTCCCACGTGTCGATTTTTCGCGTTTGTTGCTTGTGGTTTTAGTGTCATATCCAAAAAACCATTGCCAAGATCGATGCTGAGGAGCTCTTTCCCTGCATTTTCTGGTAGGAGCTTTACAGTTTCAGGTCTTACATTTAACCCCTTAATCCATTTCAAGTTAACTTTCTTTTTTTTTTTTGGTCTGTGCTAGGTCTTCCCTGGGGGCTCTTCTCTCTAGCTCTAAGTGTGAGGGCTTAGTTGCTTCAAGGCATTTGGGATCTAGTTTCCTGACCGAGGATTGAACCCACATCTCCTGCATTGGAAGGCAGACTCTTAACCACTGGGTCACCAGGGAAGTCCCCATTTCAAGGTAACTTCTAATGGGAGAGCTGAACATACAAATATATATCAATCACGACAAGCTAGAATAATGAAAGTAGTAATAAAATGCAGACAGTACCTATGAGGGAGAAATTAACTCTGATTTGGGTTGGAGGAGGGTAAACAGAGGCAACGTTTTTTAAGAGATGGTAATGTTGGTGAGTTGCTTTTAAGGACAGATACACGGATGGGCAGTGAGTGGGCTCCGAGCAGAAACAAGGAGGCAGGAGAGTGTGAGAATGAGAGAGCTCTCCCAAGAAGGTGAGGCCAGGCAGGCATCTCTGACAGCCTGGAAGAGGGCAGGTTACAGCTCAGTTCAGTTCAGTTCTGTCGCTTGGTCGTGTCCGACTCTTTGCAACCCCATGGACTGCAGCACGCCAGGCCTTCCTGTCCATCACCAACTCCCAGAGTCCACCCAAACCCATGTCCATTGAGTCAGTGATGCCATCCAACCATCTCATCCTCTGTCATCCCCTTCTCCTCCTGCCCTCAATCTTTCCCACCATCAGAGTCTTTTCAAATGAGTCAGTCCTTCGCATTAGGCGGCCAAAGTATTGGAGTTTCAGCTAAAGGAATTTAAAAGGAAGGGATGTCTCTTCCTTTCTTTCTGCTGCTCAGGACAGAAATGTCCCCAGACTTGGGTAGGGTCCCAGGATAAGCATCTCCAGTTTTGCCCCAGCCCGGTGAGCAGGGAAATGCACAGAACACTGGTGTGAATTGTTTATTTGTGAAAAGTTTGCACCACCTTCTGTACTTAATGACTCATCCAGGCCACTTTCGGTTGATGCTCAGACACAAGTCCCTCCAGTAAACTGGTCGGTTTAGTTCAGTTTCCTGGGCGCGTTTGGGCAGATTCCCCAGACCAAGCAGGTGGTAACGGCGCTTTCTTTGCCCAGCAAGAGGAGGTGGGATCCGAGGTGTCGGGCACAGACTTGGTTGGCAGATAGCTTCAGTCGTTCTGCCCCTCCCTGCGGCCAGCTGGGCACCTCAGGTCAGGGTGGCAGGTCAGTCAGCATGCTGACGGGGATTTTATAGCTATTTAAAACCTGTTGCTTTGAATTTTTTTAAGTTTTAAACTTGATTTAAATAAGCCTTTATTTCTCAGTGGTAACTTCTGAACTGCAATCTAATTGAGAGAACATTATTTTTAAAAAAAATTAATTTATTTAATTGCAGGCTAATTACTTTACAATACTGTAGTGGTTCTTGCCATACATTGACATGAATCAGCCATGGGCATACATGTGTCCCCCATCCTGAACCCCTCTCCCACCTTCCTCCCCATCCCATTCCTCAGGGTTATCCCAGTGCACTGGTCCTGAGTGCCCCTGTCTCATGCATCGGACCTGGACTGGTGATCTATTTCACATATGGTAATATACATGCTTCAATGCTATTCTCTCAGATCATCCCACCCTCGCCTTTCCCAGAGTCTAAAAGACTGTTCTTTACATCTGTGTCTCTTTTGCTATCTTGCATCATCATTAGCATCTTTCTAAATTCCATGTATACACATTAATATAATGTATTAGTGTTTTTCTTTCTGACTTGTTTCACTCTGTAAGAGACTAAGACTACTTGACAAAAATTGTTACATAGACTTTTAAAAAACACTCCTGGGTTTCACTAATTTATTGCTCTTAAATACTCTACAGTCTCTTAGATAAATAATGAACAAGTACTCCATGGCAGTGCAAAGATTTTGTTGAACCTATGAACTGGCAGTCTTTCAGTCCCCCTAAATAAGATTGCCTTCTTATTTCCTTAATTTTACTGGATAGAATGATATACTTAAAAGACTCCCTTTTAAACTAGTGAAGAAAAAGAAATGCCATACTTGTAATTCACCTGACATTTACAAGCTCCTGATTTAAATGAACTTTACCCAGAGCATATAACACAAGAGGCAATTCAAATCTCACTGGTGCACAGCCCTTTCTGTTACAGAGTAAAATGGCTTTCTTTTGAAGCACATCGCAACACTCTTAAGGAAATAAAATTAAATAAGGCACCCAGGTGTTAACAGCAGTGCCATCCATTCAATAAATGCTTGTTCAGGTCCTATTCCATGTTAAGTGTTGGAAGCAGAATGGTAGACTGGGCCCTCTTCAGCCACCCTACAGCCCAGCGGAGAACACAGATTGCGAAAATTAACCAGAGAATTACAGATTCTGATCACTGCAGAGACAGGAGTCACGTAGGGAGGTGGCCTGNTCCACAGTTTATTGTGATCCACACAGTCAAAGGCTTTGGCATAGTCAATCAAGCAGAAATAGATGTTTTTCTGGAACTCTCTTGCTTTTTCCATGATCCAGGATTCAATAAAAAATTACCAGGAATTCCAGGATACATGACCAAATGGCTGAATATTAAGCGCAACAAGAGAAAAGAGAAGTAAACCTACGAGTGATTCAGGTGTTGAAACGATCAGATCTGATCTCTGAAATAGATGGCGATACTACGAGACTCAGACTTAAGCAACTAGTGGTAGTCTCTTTCCTGACCTGGGTGCTCATAACAGAGTGTGTTTACTTCGTGATAATTCATCAACCTGCAGATTTAACATTGTCTGCTTCCTTAGATGTATATTACAAAACAATGTTACAAAAAAAAAAAATGGGCTCAGAGGGAAATTCATAGCCTTAAATGCATTTATTTAAAAAAGAAGGCTGAAAACAATGATGTAAGAATCTATCACACACAAAAAACTTTTTAAAAAGAACAGTAAATTGAAATAATGGAAGTAAAGATATAAGCAGAAAGATGAAAGAGAAAACGAATGCATAATGGAGAAAATGTGGAAGTCACTCAGCCGTGTCCAACTTTTGTGACCCCATGGACTATACAGTCCCTGGAATTCTCCAGGCCAGAACACTGGAGAACACTGAAGTGGATAGCCTTTCCCTTCTCCAGGAGATCCTTCCAACCCAGGGACTGAAACCAGGTCTCCCACCTTGCAGGCAGATTCTTTACCAGCTGAGCCACAGGGGAAGCCCAAGAATACTAAAGTGGGTAGCCTATTCCTTCTCCAGAGGATCTTTCCGACTCCCGAATTGAACCGGGGTCTCCTGCATTCTAGGTAGATTCTTTACCAACTGAGCTATCAGGGAAGCCAGAGAAAATACAAATATAAAAATAAATATAAAATATAAAAAGCCTTTAAGTAATAGAACTGATACAGTTTCTGTGATATCCAGCCTCCAAGACAGCCCATGATTCTTACCCTCTGCTATTCAGGCACTAGTCCACCCCCTCTCATAATGAGTAGGGCTGACCTGTGTTATTAAGAGGATAATCACAGTGGACCGGGCTTCCTTTTCTCCACATCCTTGCCTACACTTCAACCTCTCTCTTTTTGATAACAGCCATTCTGACAGGTGTAAGGTGGCATCTCATTGTGGTTTTGATTCATATTTCCCTGATGATCAGTGATGTTGAACTCTTCTTCACGTATCTGTGGACCATTTGCATATATCTTCTTTGGAAAAAATGTCTGTTTGGGTCTCCTATCCATTTTTAAAATGGATTGTTTTCCTGCCATTGAGTTGTATGAGTTCCTCATATGTTTGAGATGATCGGTCCCTTACCGAGAGATGGTTTGCAAATATTCTCTCCCATTCTGTAGGCTGCCTCTCCGTGTTGCTGATCGTCTCCTCTGCTGAATAGAAGATTATTCCTTTGATCTTGTCCCACGTGTCGATTTTTCGCGTTTGTTGCTTGTGGTTTTAGTGTCATATCCAAAAAACCATTGCCAAGATCGATGCTGAGGAGCTCTTTCCCTGCATTTTCTGGTAGGAGCTTTACAATTTCAGGTCTTACATTTAACCCCTTAATCCATTTCAAGTTAACTTTCTTTTTTTTGGTCTGTGCTAGGTCTTCCCTGGGGGCACTTCTCTCCAGCTCTAAGTGTGAGGGCTTAGTTGCTTCAAGGCATTTGGGATCTAGTTTCCTGACCGAGGATTGAACCCACATCTCCTGCATTGGAAGGCAGTTTCTTTTTTTTTTTTTTCTTTTTTTTTTTTTTTAAAGATTTATTTATTTTTAAAGACATTTTTTTGGCTGTGTGGGTCTTCACTGCTGCACGCAGGCTTGTTTTTCATTGCAGTGCACAGGCTTCTCGTTATAGCAGCTTCTCTTGTTGTTGAGCACAGGCTCTAGAGTGTGCAGCCTTCAGCACTGTGCTCCGAGGCATGTGGGATCTTCCGGGACCAGGGATCAAACTGCCGTCCCTTGCACTGCAAGGCGGATTCTTAACCACTGGACCACCAGGGAAGCCCGGAAGGCAGTTTCTTAACCACTGGGCCACCAGGGAAGTCCCCATTTCAAGGTAACTTCTAATGGGAGAGCTGAACATACAAATATATATCAATCGCGACAAGCTAGAATAATAAAAGTAGTAATAAAATGCAGACAGTACCTATGAGGGAGAAATTAACTCTGATTTGGGTTGGAGGAGGGTAAACAGAGGCAACGTTTTTTAAGAGATGGTAATGTTGGTGAGTTGCTTTTAAGGACAGATACACGGATGGGCAGTGAGTGGGCTCCGAGCAGAAACAAGGAGGCAGGAGAGTGTGAGAATGAGAGAGCTCTCCCAAGAAGGTGAGGCCAGGCAGGCATCTCTGACAGCCTGGAAGAGGGCAGGTTACAGCTCAGTTCAGTTCAGTTCTGTCGCTTGGTCGTGTCCGACTCTTTGCAACCCCATGGACTGCAGCACGCCAGGCCTTCCTGTCCATCACCAACTCCCAGAGTCCACCCAAACCCATGTCCATTGAGTCAGTGATGCCATCCAACCATCTCATCCTCTGTCATCCCCTTCTCCTCCTGCCCTCAATCTTTCCCACCATCAGGGTCTTTTCAAATGAGTCAGTCCTTCGCATCAGGCGGCCAAAGTATTGGAGTTTCAGCTAAAGGAATTTAAAAGGAAGGGATGTCTCTTCCTTTCTTTCTGCTGCTCAGGACAGAAATGTCCCCAGACTTGGGTAGGGTCCCAGGATAAGCATCTCCAGTTTTGCCCCAGCCCGGTGAGCAGGGAAATGCACAGAACACTGGTGTGAATTGTTTATTTGTGAAAAGTTTGCACCACCTTCTGTACTTAATGACTCATCCAGGCCACTTTCGGTTGATGCTCAGACACAAGTCCCTCCAGTAAACTGGTCGGTTTAGTTCAGTTTCCTGGGCGCGTTTGGGCAGATTCCCCAGACCAAGCAGGTGGTAACGGCGCTTTCTTTGCCCAGCAAGAGGAGGTGGGATCCGAGGTGTCGGGCACAGACTTGGTTGGCAGATAGCTTCAGTCGTTCTGCCCCTCCCTGCGGCCAGCTGGGCACCTCAGGTCAGAGTGGCAGTGAACGTCAGTCAGCATGCTGACGGGGATTTTATAGCTATTTAAAACCTGTTGCTTTGAATTTTTTTAAGTTTTAAACTTGATTTAAATAAGCCTTTATTTCTCAGTGGTAACTTCTGAACTGCAATCTAATTGAGAGAACATTCTTTTTTAAAAAAATTATTTAATTGTAGGCTAATTACTTTACAATACTGTAGTGGTTCTTGCCATACATTGACATGAATCAGCCATGGGCGTACATGTGTCCCCCATCCTGAACCCCTCTCCCACCTTCCTCCCCATCCCATTCCTCAGGGTTATCCCAGTGCACTGGTCCTGAGTGCCCCTGTCTCATGCATCNACTCCCGAATTGAACCGGGGTCTCCTGCACTCTAGGTAGATTCTTTACCAACAGAGAAAATACAAATATAAAAATAAATATAAAAAGCCTTTAAGTAATAGAACTGATACAGTTTCTGTGATATCCAGCCTCCAAGACAGCCCATGATTCTTACCCTCTGCTATTCAGGCACTAGTCCACCCCCTCTCATAATGAGTAGGGCTGACCTGTGTTATTAAGAGGATAATCACAGTGGACTGGGCTTCCTTTTCTCCACATCCTTGCCTACACTTCAACCTCTCTCTTTTTGATAACAGCCATTCTGACAGGTGTAAGGTGGCATCTCATTGTGGTTTTGATTCATATTTCCCTGATGATCAGTGATGTTGAACTCTTCTTCACGTATCTGTGGACCATTTGCATATATCTTCTTTGGAAAAAATGTCTGTTTGGGTCTCCTATCCATTTTTAAAATGGATTGTTTTCCTGCTATTGAGTTGTATGAGTTCCTCATATGTTTGAGATGATCAGTCCCTTACCGAGAGATGGTTTGCAAATATTCTCTCCCATTCTGTAGGCTGCCTCTCCGTGTTGCTGATCGTCTCCTCTGCTGAATAGAAGATTATTCCTTTGATCTTGTCCCACGTGTCGATTTTTCGCGTTTGTTGCTTGTGGTTTTAGTGTCATATCCAAAAAACCATTGCCAAGATCGATGCTGAGGAGCTCTTTCCCTGCATTTTCTGGTAGGAGCTTTACAGTTTCAGGTCTTACATTTAACCCCTTAATCCATTTCAAGTTAACTTTCTTTTTTTTTTTTGGTCTGTGCTAGGTCTTCCCTGGGGGCTCTTCTCTCTAGCTCTAAGTGTGAGGGCTTAGTTGCTTCAAGGCATTTGGGATCTAGTTTCCTGACCGAGGATTGAACCCACATCTCCTGCATTGGAAGGCAGACTCTTAACCACTGGGTCACCAGGGAAGTCCCCATTTCAAGGTAACTTCTAATGGGAGAGCTGAACATACAAATATATATCAATCACGACAAGCTAGAATAATGAAAGTAGTAATAAAATGCAGACAGTACCTATGAGGGAGAAATTAACTCTGATTTGGGTTGGAGGAGGGTAAACAGAGGCAACGTTTTTTAAGAGATGGTAATGTTGGTGAGTTGCTTTTAAGGACAGATACACGGATGGGCAGTGAGTGGGCTCCGAGCAGAAACAAGGAGGCAGGAGAGTGTGAGAATGAGAGAGCTCTCCCAAGAAGGTGAGGCCAGGCAGGCATCTCTGACAGCCTGGAAGAGGGCAGGTTACAGCTCAGTTCAGTTCAGTTCTGTCGCTTGGTCGTGTCCGACTCTTTGCAACCCCATGGACTGCAGCACGCCAGGCCTTCCTGTCCATCACCAACTCCCAGAGTCCACCCAAACCCATGTCCATTGAGTCAGTGATGCCATCCAACCATCTCATCCTCTGTCATCCCCTTCTCCTCCTGCCCTCAATCTTTCCCACCATCAGAGTCTTTTCAAATGAGTCAGTCCTTCGCATTAGGCGGCCAAAGTATTGGAGTTTCAGCTAAAGGAATTTAAAAGGAAGGGATGTCTCTTCCTTTCTTTCTGCTGCTCAGGACAGAAATGTCCCCAGACTTGGGTAGGGTCCCAGGATAAGCATCTCCAGTTTTGCCCCAGCCCGGTGAGCAGGGAAATGCACAGAACACTGGTGTGAATTGTTTATTTGTGAAAAGTTTGCACCACCTTCTGTACTTAATGACTCATCCAGGCCACTTTCGGTTGATGCTCAGACACAAGTCCCTCCAGTAAACTGGTCGGTTTAGTTCAGTTTCCTGGGCGTGTTTGGGCAGATTCCCCAGACCAAGCAGGTGGTAACGGCGCTTTCTTTGCCCAGCAAGAGGAGGTGGGATCCGAGGTGTCGGGCACAGACTTGGTTGGCAGATAGCTTCAGTCGTTCTGCCCCTCCCTGCGGCCAGCTGGGCACCTCAGGTCAGGGTGGCAGGTCAGTCAGCATGCTGACGGGGATTTTATAGCTATTTAAAACCTGTTGCTTTGAATTTTTTTAAGTTTTAAACTTGATTTAAATAAGCCTTTATTTCTCAGTGGTAACTTCTGAACTGCAATCTAATTGAGAGAACATTCTTTTTTAAAAAAATTATTTAATTGTAGGCTAATTACTTTACAATACTGTAGTGGTTCTTGCCATACATTGACATGAATCAGCCATGGGCGTACATGTGTCCCCCATCCTGAACCCCTCTCCCACCTTCCTCCCCATCCCATTCCTCAGGGTTATCCCAGTGCACTGGTCCTGAGTGCCCCTGTCTCATGCATCAGACCTGGACTGGTGATCTATTTCACATATGGTAATATACATGCTTCAATGCTATTCTCTCAGATCATCCCACCCTCGCCTTTCCCAGAGTCTAAAAGACTGTTCTTTACATCTGTGTCTCTTTTGCTATCTTGCATACAGGGTCATCATTAGCATCTTTCTAAATTCCATGTATACACATTAATATAATGTATTAGTGTTTTTCTTTCTGACTTGTTTCACTCTGTAAGAGACGAAGACTACTTGACAAAAATTGTTACATAGACTTTTAAAAAACACTCCTGGGTTTCACTAATTTATTGCTCTTAAATACTCTACAGTCTCTTAGATAAATAATGAACAAGTACTCCATGGCAGTGCAAAGATTTTGTTGAACCTATGAACTGGCAGTCTTTCAGTCCCCCTAAATAAGATTGCCTTCTTATTTCCTTAATTTTACTGGATAGAATGATATACTTAAAAGACTCCCTTTTAAACTAGTGAAGAAAAAGAAATGCCATACTTGTAATTCACCTGACATTTACAAGCTCCTGATTTAAATGAACTTTACCCAGAGCATATAACACAAGAGGCAATTCAAATCTCACTGGTGCACAGCCCTTTCTGTTACAGAGTAAAATGGCTTTCTTTTGAAGCACATCGCAACACTCTTAAGGAAATAAAATTAAATAAGGCACCCAGGTGTTAACAGCAGTGCCATCCATTCAATAAATGCTTGTTCAGGGCCTATTCCATGTTAAGTGTTGGAAGCAGAATGGTAGACTGGGCCCTCTTCAGCCACCCTACAGCCCAGCGGAGAACACAGATTGCGAAAATTAACCAGAGAATTACAGATTCTGATCACTGCAGAGACAGGAGTCACGTAGGGAGGTGGCCTGACCCTCTTTGGAGAATCAGAGAAAAGCACTCCACAAGGCGTGTCAGGGGTATCCCTGACCACTCAGCAGTGAAGAATTCGCCTGCAATGCAGGAGACACAGGAGTCAGGGGTTCGATCCCTGGGTCGGGAAGATCCCCTGGAGAGGGAAATGGCCACCCACTCCAGTATTCTTGCCTGGGAAATCCCATGGACAGAGGAGCCTGGCGGGCTACAGTCCATGAGGTCACAAAGAGTCGGACATGACTGAGCGCCTGAACACAAAGCACGAAGGACTGACATTTCAGCCGAGAGCAAAAGACACTGAGTGGGGCCAAGCAGGAGGGAGAGCGTCCCCGCCCTGGGAAGCGCCTGTGCAAAGGCCCGCAGTCCCGAAGGAACCTGGGACACTGAAGGGACGAAGAGGCCACTGGGCTGAAGCACAGTGTGCCCGAGATCCCATACGCGGTGGGTTGCAGAGGCAGGTGGATAAGAACTCTTGGGGGAGGCTTTTGGCAGGGGAGTGACATGACCTGTGCATTTTGAAAAGCTTACTCTGGCCCCCAGGTGAGCACAGGTGGGGAGAGGAAATGCAGAAATCAGCAGAGACTCCCATCACAGGCTAGGCAAGATGGTGGCTTGGAGTATGGGTGATGAGCGCAGAGAGAGTTAGGGTGGGTGTAAGGTGGAATAAAGAGGCACGCTGGTGGGTGGGGTGAGTGGGAGGGGTGCTGAGTAAAAGAAAGGAGCTCAGGATGACATGCAGATTTCCAGCTGGAGTAGTTGGGAAGATGGTGAAATCCTACCCATATATGGGGCAGACCAGTGGGAAAACAGGTTTGGAGAAATAAGTCTTCACCCTTTAAGGCTACATCTCAGGCTCTTAGTCATGGAGTGACCTAGAATCCCATTTAGGGTTCCTTTGAAAAGGGAGGTGTCTCTCAAGAAACTGCTGCCTGGCCTGAACTAGGCCCAGCATTTTTCATTTAGGGCGAGTTCAGAGGGCAGGTGGCAATATGGTTATAAGCGGGAGCTAAGGGTATATCTTGATGCTGCACTTGACACATTTTAAAATTCAGGGTATGTGCTTGTTTAGGGTGATTTGGTGGGCTANCTCTCAAGAAACTGCTGCCTGGCCTGAACTAGGCCCAGCATTTTTCATTTAGGGCGAGTTCAGAGGGCAGGTGGCAATATGGTTACAAGCGGGAGCTAAGGGTGTATCTTGATGCTGCACTTGACACATTTTAAAATTCAGAGTATGTGCTTGTTTAGGGTGATTTGGTGGGCTAGGGAAGACCATCAGAGCAAAGTTTAAAGACCTGCAAAGCTACTCCTTGGCATTGCCACTTACTAAAATATTAGGGAAGAGATAGTTCTGTTGAACATAAATCTTCTCTTAGAAAAAGAAAAAAAGGGAATTTGGAACTTCCCTGCTGGCAAGCTCAGTTAGTAAAGAATCTGCCTGCAATGCAGGAGACTCCAGTTTGATTCCTGGGTCAGGAAGATCCACTGGAGAAGGATAGGCTCCCCACTCCAGTATTCTTGGGCTTCCCTTGTGGCTCAGCTGGTAAAGAATCCGCCTGCAAGGCAGGACACCTGGGTTCAATCCCTGGGTTGAAAAGATGCCCTGGAGAAGAGAAAGGCTACTCACTCCGGTATTCTGGCCTGGAGAATTCCGTGGACTGTATAGTCCATGGGGTCGCAAAGTGTCGGACACAACTGAGTGGCTTTCACTTTCACTGGTGGCACAGTGGGTAAGAATCCAGCTCCCAAGGCAGGGGGCACAGGTTCAAGCCCTGGTTGGGGCAGATGCCACACACCGCAGGGTATCTAAGCCCATGCACCACAACTACTGAGCTGGCGCACCCAGAGCCTGTGCTCCGCAACAAGAGAAACCACCACGATGAGAAGAACTTGGACTGCAACTGGAGAGGAGCCCACACTAGCTACCACTGGTGAAAGCCTGTGCATAGCAATGAAGACCCAGCACAGCCATAAAGAAATGATTTTTAAAAAATAGGAATTTGATGTGCATTTTTCATATTTCATCCATGGGTTATCTTTCCAACAGTATCGTTAGTTTGGGAAAAAATAATCAAAGATGTAAATATGCAAGCCAAGAGCCAAAACCATTCTGAACAGCCCAGGGTTGTAGGCTGATTTAATTTGCCCCCTTCCCCTAGGAGTCATTTCTTGGATCATTGACTTACTATCATTCTGCAAAACAGTGGTAGCCCCAGTCACCCTCTGCTTATTGCCAGAGTGCAATCCAGCTGTGGGATTTGAAGTGCTTATGTTTATGGGATTTTAATGACTCAGTTAATAAAGGTCACTCCTAAAAGTAATAGAAACTTAAGTGTGTGGAAACAGAATGGGTAAGACTGACTTGGGGGTTATTTCTAGTAGTTCTTTGGTGTTGTCCTTAGATACATGTTTAATCCTTAAAGGCAATGAAGAAGGTGCCTCCTTTTAAATCAATTTACTGGTGCTATATTCAACTACACCAGTAAAATGCTACTTGAAACCCCCCAGTAACAAATGGTATCACATACACATCAGGCTTAAAATATGCCAGACAATATTGGCATAACAACATACTATATTGTTAATATAATACTGATAACAGTATAATTGTAGTATTTGCTAATATCACAGCCATAGTATTTTCCAATATCTTTGAGAGAATAAAATAGTAACTTGAGTCTCAGGTGGAATCTGGTAGGGTACATTTCTTGAAGTTAAAAAGGACCTAAAGACCATCTAATCTCGTCCTTTAAAATATTTATTAACAGCAAATAAAGTAATGTTCACCCAAAATGATGTTTATTAGGCTGCTAAAGAATTCTCTAAGGTAAGTGGTCATTGTTTGAATTATCTAAAATTAAACTGGTGACAGCATTTGAGAGTATATAAAGAAATTTACAGTTGTGTCCCAGGCATAAAAGATTATTTAACAAATATTTTCCATGTTAAGACCCAATGTGATCAGATATATCTGTGATCAGATATAAATCAGATATGTCATTCATAGACACAATTTCTCACAATTTTAAAATGTAAAATTTCTCACAATTTTACAGAGTCTCCAGGACCCAGTTCCTACTTACTTTTCCAGTCTTGTCGCTTTTCTTCCTCCTCCTCTCCACCCCTTAGTCTTCTCAGTTACAACTCTACTGATCTTTGAACTCTGAACCTTATACCTACACTGCTCTCTCTGGTCTCAGGGACCTGTCTGGAACCCGTTTCCCACATTCTTTGTTGGGTTATTCTGCCGGAAGCCTTCTGTCCATTTCCTTTCCCCTAATCTCAGACCCCAGGGAGGTTTTCAGAAGTTCTTGGGTGGGTATCTGCTCAGTTTCCCAGGGATAACCAAAGGTAACAGGGTTTTATTCACTGTTCAATCCTCCACCCCAGGAGAGTATTTAGAACATAGAGAATACCATGGAAATACCATGGAAATTGGTATTGGAATTTGAAATTGGTATTGGTATTGAAATTGGAAATACCAAATTCAGTACCATACTTGAAATTTTTAGTTTACACAGTTAAACAGCAACATAAATTTGAAGAAATAAAGTTGGCATTTTAAAGAGAGATATTTCACTTCACTTAATTTCTTCTCTAAAGAGAGAACATACACACCCTGGCATTAGTTTGAAATGACACAAAATTCTAACATTGTTGTAAGTTAAATTTCTTTCAACAGGTTAGATAACACACAGAATCCAGAGAGTTACAAGTGTGAGTGATAGAATAGTGCATCAAATCCACTCAAACTATAATTCTCAACTTACAAGTTTTCTGCTCAGCAAGGGAGTTAAAAGAAAGTAAAAACTCTAGAAACCTCCTTGGAAACTAAGGACCTTTAACATCAGCATATACCCCAGAGAATGGACATGGACTGAGTACTTTCATTTCTGAAATTGTGCAAGAAAAGACAAATTGGTTTTCAGAGTCAAACTGCATCCTCCTATAAAAGTTCCAGGTCTTTCTAGTCTCCATATTAAACACTGTTCTTATTTTAAGAACAAAAGGAGTAATAAAACAGCTTGGGAAAGAAGGATGGAGCTCTGTGTCCCTAGAGAGGTCTGGATAGTAGTAATAGCAGTAGCTTCTACTTCTACAATCAATGGGCTTCCCTGGTGGCTCAGATGGTAAAGAATCTGCCTGCAATGTGGGAGACCTGGGTTGTATCCCTGGGTTGGAAAGATACCCTGGAGGAGGGCATGGCAACCCACTCCAGTATTCTTGCCTGGAGAATCCCATGGACAGAGGAGCCTGGTAGGTTACAGTCGATGGGGCTGCAAGAGTCGGACACGGCTGAACGACTAAGCACAGCACATTGAACGACAATCAAAAACACAGTAAGCTAAAGCTTGTGTTAAATCTGATAATTCCAGACGGCTCACCTTTTGTCAAACAAAGTGGGAAACAGAGAAATTGTAACTTTTTTTTCCTTTTTGCGTGTCCAAGCCTACCTCGGAGAACCTCTAGCAACAAATTAAACACTCTTGCACAAAGCTCAAAATTTTTCTCTCCTTCACATCTCCGACTACTGGGAAGAGGATGCCGTATCTTCTAATAAGTACAAGAGCTAGCCTCCTTGCAGGTTCAACTGGTGACATTTTAGAAGCAGAATGGCTACTTATGGTCAATGAATCAGAGTACCAAACAGAAAGGTGACGACGGTACCATGCCAAGTCGCTTCGGTCGTGTCTGACTCTGCGACCCTGTGGACTGTATTCCCGCCAGGCTCCTCTGTCCATGGGATTCTCCAGGCAAGAATAATGGAGTGGGTTGCCATGCCCTCCTCCAGGGGATCTTCCCAACCCAGGGATCGAACCTCTGTCGCCCCCATTGCAGGAGGATTCTTTACCATCTGAGCCAC
>SJYW01038292.1:784203-825397 GCA_006410735.1 Raphicerus campestris
GGCCTCAGCCACCCAGGTGCTGCCCGCCCTGGGGGCTGAGACAAGGGTCTTGGCCACAGTGTGTCTGCCCGCCTCTCACCCTGTTGTGGGCACAGCAGGCGCGCCAGGGCACACCCCTGGGAATGCCCCCTGCTGGCCTCGCAGGGAGGCTGCAGCATCCCCTGGCATTGCACAGCCCGGCAGGGGACTGTGGGCAGGGCTGGTCTCTGCTCACTTGTACCCCCAGCGTCTGACATGCTGGTCCTATGGAGGGCAGGCAGCACCCTTGATGATGGAAGGGAAGGCTAGCGCTGGTCCCCGCCGGCTGCTGAAGACCCTGGTAGAGTGCTTCTCACTCCCAGAATGGCTGTAGAACTCACTCGGTTTGCAGTAAGCTGCTTTCCCGCAGACGTTTACCCTCAAAAATAGAAGACATCAATCCTCAGGCCGGTGTTAAACCACAGGGGACCTTTCCATCAAGAGCCCCGGGACTTGCACTTCTCGAAGATATGTAACCTTCTCTTACTAGCGCCGTGATGTCCTCGAGTCATTGTGTTAGTGTGTGTGTATAAACTATTATGCAGATGGTAAATGTACACACCTCCCTGCTTTGGGGAACTCACAGACAAGTTGAGGAGTTGAGCAGGACATGCATCCTTGAAAGGGGAAAGGATCCCACGCTCAGCAGATTCATTTTTCATCCTTTATGTTTTAAAGTGGCCTATCAAGTGGTCATACTTTTAATTAAAGGACAGTTCTGACTAGTTCACATTTAATAGATGTGTTTTTATCTTTAATGCCATCTCAACTTTGGAGGTGGAGAAGGCAATGGCACCCTACTCCAGTACTCTTGCCTGGAAAATCCCATGGATGGGGGAGCCTGGTAGGCTGCAGTCCATGAGGTCGCTACGAGTCAGACACAACTGAGCGACTTCACTTTCACATGTTGGAGGAGGAAATGGCAGTGCACTCCAGTGTTCTTGCCTGGAGAATCCCAGGGCCGGCAGAGCCTGGTGGGCTGCCGTCTATGGGGTCACACAGAGCCGGACACGACTGAAGCGATTTAGCAGCAGCAGCAGCAGAGATAAAACACTTATGGAGTAACCCAGTAATGTTAGGGCAGGTCAGAGACACCTCACCTTTTAAACATCTGTTATAGGTAGGGACTTGGCTTTCATGCTTTACGGGGAAAACCCTGTAGGACTGAGGCATTCAATCCTTACAGCCAAAGGCAGGACTACAGTTTCTGCTGACAATTTTTTTAGCTCTTTCTGCGTGTAGCTTTCCTGTCTTAACGTAGAGAGTAGCCTTCAGAAGTTGTGGAGGAGGTGATCCTCAGCACACCTTAGAAGGCAGAGGGGAACTAGCGACCGCGGCCGGTTCTGGTGGCTTGCACATCTGCCTGGCTGCCCAGCCGTCTCGTCTTTTCTCTTCACTTCCCGGGCATGCTTGTTGCTGGGACGCTGCACTTTCCACCCTGACATTCCCCAGCCGGTGCAGAGTCAGCAGATACTCTGATTTGTTGCTCACAGAGTTTGAGTTGTAAGCAAAGGGGCTAGAGCTCGTGAAAAGCCCTGTGTTGATGAAAGAAAGTCGTCCTTTCTTTTCTCCCTGTGGCTCTCTGCCCTGAAGAGCAGGTGGCGTGGCTGTGAAATGAGCGTCTCTGCTCATTTCAGAGACGCTCACCTGTGGCCTTGCCTTGCCCCACCTCTCTGCTTCCGCTTCCTCACCCCTGAGCCGCGGGCGTTGCCACGCGTGCTCAGGGGTGGTTGTGAGATCTCAGGGAGCTGCTGTGCGTGCCTCGCGCGTGGGCGCACGCTGCCCGTGTTAGCGATCTGGGTGGCTAAAGAGGTGAACTCCAGCCACGTTCACTGCCTGGAAGGCACATGCTCACCATAGTTGTTGATAAGTTCAGATTGAGAAGCTGTTTAAATAAGAGGCTCTGAGGGTGACTGTTGACTGTGGATGGCAGTGCTCTGTATTTGATATTGTCTTTTCCATTTTCTTTGTACCTCCTTAGCATCTGATCTGTTGGGCGCATAATAGGCAGTTAATAAATATAATCTTTAGCCACTGCCATTTTTCTGGATTCTATATAGAACAATGGAGTTCTTCTTTAAGCTTTTTTCCTGGCTTTTTTCAAACCAGTGGATACCTGAATACCATATGCCTAAAATAGTCTTTGAACTATTAATAGATATCACAATATCTTGTGGAAGTGATACATAAATTTCAAATAAGAACCCTCTAGAACACAGATTTTTTTCATCACATTTTTAAGGTCAAATTTAATAAATATAATTTTAAAAATTAATTAAACTTTCCTATATTATGCTCTTAGCTTTGAGAAATTTAGTCTTAAGAATTTAAGGTATAAATGACATTTCCAAGATGTATCCATCTTTTTACATGGTCATCAGGGACAGCATTTTCTTAAGCACTATACATATGATCTTATTAATAGAAGGTAAGAAATAGGTCTCTGTCTTATGTAGAAAGCTGGAGATTTGTATGGTAAGTTTTAAGATTGATCCTTAGTATTCCCTTCAGTTCAGTTCAGTCACTCAGTCGTATCCGACTCTTTACGACCCCATGAACCACAGCACGCCAGGCCTCCCTGTCCATCACCAACTCCTGGGGTTTACCCAAACTCAATGTCCATTGAGTTGGTGATGCCATCCAACCATCTCATCCTCTGTCGTCCCCTTCTCCTCCTGCCTTCAGTCTTTCCCAACATCAGTGTCTTTTCAAATGAGTCAGCTCTTCACATCATGTGGCCAAAATATTGGAGTTTCAGGTTCAACATCAGTCCTTCCAGTGAACACCCAGGACTGATCTCCTTTAGGGTGGACTGGTCGGATCTCCTTGCAGTCATCCGAAAGGCCAGGTCTAGCTTGCTGAGTCTCATAGTTTAGGTGAGTCACAACTTCTCCCTTTTTGATTAAGCCTGGATGTTTTTCTATCACATACATAGCTCTGTCTGGCAGAGAAGAAGCATTTCTTCCTGTCAGATCAGTGCTTAGAGGAGTTTTGCTGAGAAGGGGATAGAGATTTCATTTCTGACGTTAAGGAAGTAGCGTAGACCAAAATAATTTGTGTTAAACAAGAACCAATAGCGCTTATATCACTGTATCAAACTAATTAATCTCAGCACAACACCTTGACAGCTAGATTTTGGATGCAACTCTGTCTTTATTTTGCATGCAGTATAGTACTGTGGTATTCAATATATTTTATTTCTTAAGTTTGAGAAAAGGAATAATCAGCAACTTATCACTGCTTATTTGGTAAGACAGACACAGAGTGAGAACAAGTGTAGGAGAAGGGCAGAAAGCACACGTCCGATTCCATAAAGGCACAGAGAGGGGGAGCATGGGCTTTATACAAATCCGTGGTGGCCACAGGCACGGTCTTTATAATTTGATGATGGCGTGAGATGTAATAGATATTCAGGCTTAGGTTGACCCTCTCCCTTAGTTTATGACCATATGCCGGATACTTAACCTGTCTGAACCTCAGGTTCCTCTTTTACAAATAATGGGAGAGTGGTGTCTCTCTTGAAGGTTTACTCTGAAGGTTAAATGAGAACTATCGTACCAGCACAGTGCCTGGCACACACTAGAAACTTAACGTTTTCTCTTTTTTCTTTCTTCCCTGAAGTGGATTAATTGAGGACTGTGTCAGAGTCTCCAAGGCCGCCCCGACATCTGATGGTTTGCTGGGAAGACTCGTAGGATTCCGTATGTAGTTGATCCACAGCTCAGATTTACTACAGTGTAAGGATACAACCTAGACAGCATATCAAAAAGCAGAGACATTATTTTGCCAAGAAAGGTCCATCTAGTCAAAGCTATGGTTTTTCCAGTGGTCATGTAAGGATGTGAGAGTTGGACTATAAAGAAAGCTGAGCGCCAAAGAATTGATGCTTTTGTGTCGAAGACCCTTGAGAGTCCCTTGGACTGCAAGGAGAGCCAACCAGTCCATCCTAAAGGAAATCAGTCCTGAATATTCATTGGAAGGACTGATGTTGAAGCTGAAACTCCAATACTTTGGCCACCTGATGCAGAGAACTGATTCCTTGTAAAAGACCCTGATGCTGGGAAAGATTGAAGCCGGGAGGAGAAGGGGACGACAGAGGATGAGATGGCTGGATGGCATCACAGACTCCATGGACATGAGTTTGAGTGAACNAACTGATTCCTTGTAAAAGACCCTAATGCTGGGAAAGATTGAAGCCGGGAGGAGAAGGGGACGACAGAGGATGAGATGGCTGGATGGCATCACAGACTCCATGGACATGAGTTTGAGTGAACTCTGGGAGTTGGTGATGGACAGGGAGGCCTGGCGTGTTGTAGTCCCTGGTGTCACAAAGAGTCGGACACGACTGAGTGACTGAACTGAAGGATAGAGTTAGCAGAGGGAAGTGGTGCTGGGGGCGCAGCCTGCAGGAACCAGGCTAGGCGTCCTGGAGCCCCTCCCCGTGGTCTCACCTAGCCTGCGGTTGGTCCCTCCAGCTGTGAGCTGTGACGACGAGTTTGAGATGCTGTCCTGTCAGGGGGACTCGTCAGGGTCTCTGTGCCAGGGGCTTGTGCTGGGCACTGGTCACATAAGCACTCTGCCTCCTGATGTATTCTAAAATTCCGGACTGCCGGAAGAAAAGCAGGTTGGACCATATTACAGACAGCAAGCCTCAGTTCTCGGAATGTGAGAACACTCCTCAAGTCTAAGTTCCCAAATGCCAGCCAGGGGGCACCCTTGCAAGCAGGCCTTTCTGAGAATAGCCGTTTCAGACCTGCCAGAGACAGGGACAAATGAGACAGATACCTTAGATTGGTATAAAGCTTACGGATTGGCTTCCTCAAGGAATAATGTAGGTAGATGTGTGAACACTGTCAGAAAGATGATGTTTGTGTGGTTCTGGATGATTAACAGGTATTTATAATTATTTTTTAAAAACCTCCCAAGAACTGGAAAATTCCATTAAAATCACTACTGACCCCTCCCTCCTCCAGGAATACGTCCCAGTTTGCATGCTGCCCTCAAATATGTGATTACTTTTTAGGTGCTTTTGTGTGAGTATTATTTGGGTGACATTTCAAACATGGTGATGCTCACACCTTGGTGATGCTATCTCCCAAAAAGTGCCACCAACAGACTCCTTTTCCTGGACCCCCTGGGCCAAGAACCTGAGCCAAGACGGTCACCCGTGTGCGTGTGTGTGCTCCATGAACAGTGTGTCCTCCCACTCGACGTTCTTCCATTGATGCAAGAGGGGAAAACTCTTACCCGACAGGAGTATTTTGCTAGGTTACTTTTTTTGTTTAAAAAGCTCAGGGCAAACGTTGAATGTAGCTCCTGCTAGTATCTGTAAAAAACATTTAAGGCAGAGGTCGCTAACCTGAGGTTCAGTGATGGTCTTAAGAGGGTCGGTGAACATAACGCAAACTACGCTTAAAATTTTTGTTTATATGTATTTTTTGGTTTTGAAGGTCTGTAGATTTTATCAGCTTAAAGGAATCTTGGCTCCGATAAAGATTTTAAGCTCCCGATTTAGACAAAAGGATACTAGACAGGCATCTTTGTGGCTCATGTCAGGAGTTTCTTGTGTGATCTTTTTTAGGAGAGCATTCTAATATTAATGTTCTCTTTCTGTAGGTATTGTACTGATGACATGTTGCAAAGAGAGATGATGTCCAATCCTTTTTTGGGTAGCTATGGGGTCATCATCTTAGATGATATTCATGAAAGAAGCATCGCAACTGACGTGTTACTTGGACTTCTTAAAGATGTGTTACTAGCAAGACCGGAACTGAAGCTCATAATCAACTCCTCACCTCACCTGATCAACAAGCTCAGTTCTTACTATGGAAACGTGCCTCTCATCCAAGTGAGAAACAAGCACCCTGTGGAGGTTGTGTACCTTAGTGGGGCTCAGAAGGAGTCTTTTGAGTCTATTTTACGCCTTATCTTTGAAATTCACCACTCGGGTGAGAAGGGTGACATCGTTGTCTTTCTGGCCTGTGANGAAACAAGCACCCTGTGGAGGTTGTGTACCTTAGTGGGGCTCAGAAGGAGTCTTTTGAGTCTATTTTACGCCTTATCTTTGAAATTCACCACTCGGGTGAGAAGGGTGACATCGTTGTCTTTCTGGCCTGTGAACAAGTAAGTAAGTAATACCCAAGCCTACCAGAGCAATAACGTTACTTATTGGGAGCCTTTGAACCTTGCTGCAAAGATTTGAATAACCTACAGATTTCACTTTGCTAATTAGCTGTTTAAATATTTGGTTCCACCACACCTCATTTCTCTATACTTCGCAAGAAGGTTCGATAAAGAGTAAATAAAGCCTGTGCTTGAAAGGTGAACAGGGAACTGCTTCTAAAAGCAGGAATTGTTCTGAAACACAGAATGAGGAGGGGGTGGGGGCAGTCCGAGGAGGTTGTGGGGTGATCTCCAGAGCTGACTTCCTGCCCCCCGGGCGGGCATGCCCCAGAGGCTCACCGTGAACCCTCACAGCAGAGGGGACACACTGGTACGGCTGCCCCCCTCATAGGGGGTGCTGGAGAAGCAGAACATATCCTAAGCGCTTGGCAGAGAATCAGGAAGCGAAAAAGTGTTCCTACAACAGTCAGTGGAGGATTAGGCAGAACACTAGAGTTCACGGCACACCCAGAGGGCTGTCTCCCTACACTTTTCTTAAAAAGATGANCTTTTTGTGGGCCCAGCGACTCTAGGATCTGTTATTTGGGCCTGGCTGGTGGAGGCTGAACGGGAATGCCAGCCTTCCTCGAGCTGAGGGGAGGGAGGGAAATGGAGCTGTCCTCGGCACACTGGGCCAGAGGCGGTTGGGATTGCAGGCACCCTGGCACTCTGGCCCTCGTTACCAGCTGCGTGACATTCAGCGAGCGTGTTGCCCACCGGGCACCTCAGCATCTTCATTCGAACTCAAGCATCGTCAGAGCAGTCCCTTCGCAGAGGCGAGTCCCTTCGCTCCTCTCTGTGGCCCCCAAGAACGACGATGCGCGTGAAGTAAACGCTCAGCTGTCACCACCCACGTGGCATCCACCCGAACTCTAACACAGAAGGCTCATCGGCCCCAAGCTTCAGGAGAGCCTCCCAAGGCAGTTTTGACGATGTGAAAAACAGGTACTGATACACAGGCCTTGGGAGGCCGCACCGGGCTCCCTGGGAGGAGCCGAGCTGGGCTTTGGAGCCAAAAGACACAGACTGGAGGCAGTTGTGCTGACGGCACACAGGTTCGAACAGCTGCCGGCAGAAAGGCTGGTCCAGAGGCTGCTTCCACGGCCGAGGAGAGAGGCTGGTTAGCCCTGTGGCTTTGGCAAGTCGCTTACCGTTTCCCCATTGGTAACGTGAGGACGGGGGGTCTGCCCTCTTGTGCCGTGGGGTTATTAAGAGGTGCAGATGAGATCATTTATGCAGAGGTGCTCTATGTACTGCGTAACAGTAGCAGGTTGGCACATGCCAGGGTTTATGAAATTAAGTGAAACAGGGCCCTTCCCTTCCTTTCCAGAGTCAAACTCTTACTCTCATTGCCTGAAAGTCCCAGGACTTTTGAGAGTCTGCACCCCCAACCAGCCACCGTCATGATTCTTCCGTTTCTCGGCTCCGTGGGCGCTCTGCTTGGGTGCACACGATGCCCATGCCCAGCCCTATGTCCCGCCAGGCCCTCCCGTCCTGTCCAGCTGTCTCTCTCTCTCCACGTCCATCCGCACACGTGTGGTGTAATTCACATGCCTACAGGGCACAGGGCCTGCACAGGTGAGCACAGCTGTCCCCCCCAGGGTGGTGGTGCTCTGATTTGCTGTTGCTTCGTGACAGGATTTCTGATGCCATGGTGTCCACACACCACAATTCTTCTGGCTGCAGGTGGTGCCAGTGATGCCACTCAGACCAGCATCAGCCCAAGCGGGTTGGGATAAGGACGTGGGGTGTCCTGTGACCCCAAGCCATGCCTCCGGGACCCTCAGGGGCAGAGGTTGAAAGGCACAGGCACGCGGCTTCCTGTCTCCATCTCTGCGTTCTTCTCTCCCCTGCTGAGCACCTGAGTGGAGGTCCCCATGACAGGGAAGGGAACACCCTGCTATTTGATATCAAAAATCTTGGCAGACTTTTCAAGGCCATAGGAAAGATGCCACGTGAGGCTGTTGGTTCTGGAAATGACACAGCAGAGCCCTGGACCCATCGGACCTGCACTCCTGCTTCGGATCAGTGCTGAGCCCTCCATCCGGCTGTGGGCTCAACCCTTATTCCAGACAAA
This sequence comes from Raphicerus campestris, assembly GCA_006410735.1. Classification (NCBI taxonomy): domain Eukaryota; kingdom Metazoa; phylum Chordata; class Mammalia; order Artiodactyla; family Bovidae; genus Raphicerus; species Raphicerus campestris. The sequence goes on from SJYW01038292.1 coordinate 792,461, forward strand.
CAGCCTGTCTGTGAGCAGCCTTTCTGCAGGTGCTATGGCATGAAAACGCAGATTCTGTGTTGGAGCTTGGCATTTGGGCTTCCGTGGGAAGAGGGTACAGGAAAGAGTGTGTCAGTAGCCCTCCAGGTGACTCTGAGTGATGGCAGTGGGGCAGGCGTGTGGCCTTGCAGTGAGCTATCCTGCAGGGAGTACAGTGGCGATGTTTTGTTCATATTGAAATTGCCTTTGGAGTAAAGCAGCGTGATTTTGCAGTGTTGTAAAGAAGAGGCCTGGCACTAAAGCCTCTACATTGCATTTGTTGGCATTATTTACCATGGGTTACACTTAAGCCGCACTGCCATCAAGAATCCTCATCTACACCCTTTTGCTTTTACCTACAATTTTATGGGCCGTACTGGGGAGCTGGCTTAAAACGTAGAATGTGATATTAGCAAACCTTATGCAGTTATCTTTATGAGTGCTCTTTCACCTGTATCGTCTGCATTCATTAACTTGTTCTTTCTAGCATAATAAAACCCCCAGAAACTTCCTCTCCTCTGCTGCTGTTAGGACCGAGAGCAGAGTCATGATGTTATTTCTACCAGTCACCCTGTGTGCAGCCGACTCAACTCCAGGGTATAAAAACAAGGAGCAGTACCCTCCGGGGACAGAGGCTGGCTGTCCAGCCAGATCCTCAGAGGGACAGTTGCCAGAGATCCTGTAACTTACGATGAAGCAGCTTTGCTGACTTACGGAAACTGGTTTCTAAACAGCTCTCAGTAATTAAGTTTGCACTCCCAGCCCCTCCTGCCCTGTTTAATCCAAGACGCTTATTTCTGCTGCTGCCTCTTGAGCCTTCTCGGGCAGGTCAGGTGTTACTTTTGATTTCAGGGCTTGCTGATGGCACCTTGGACTAAATACTTTTTCTAAGGAGCCCGTCTGTTTACTTCCCGGGGACTGTGACTTCTCAAGGCCTCACCCTTGCCTCGGGGGTCTCTAAGTGCACAAATGGCAAATAGCTCTTTCAGCTTCCTTGTCTGCTGTTGCTGTCATCCCTGTGAGTTCTGGGTCAGCTTTGACTGTTGCGTTTTTCTCTTTATTGTGGGATTGTTTTCCTGCCACGTGGTTTCTGTTGGATGCCAGACATAGTCTGTCTCCCTGCGTTGGATATTGGACATTTCATATTCCTATAAGTATTCTCGAGTTTGCCCTGGGCTGCAGGATGATCCTTTCAGGGGCTGATCTCAGGACTATGTAGGTGGCACTGGAACTGCGCTTATGGGGTGGGGGGTGGCGGGGAGCGTAGTTATTATTTCCTCCCCAGAGCCCCATGAACCGTGAGGCTTTGCAGCCTGACTGATGGGAACGGGCCTGTCGGAGACTGCGTGGGTGCACCAGGCACGTATCCTCTGTCCCTCCTGGCCTGGCGTGGTTTCTCCTGTGGGCCCTTCTGACTGAGCGAGGGGGCCTCATCCATCTGAGTCCTCCTACAGAGCTCTCTCCTCTCAGGAAGCTGACCTGCAAGCTCTGACCACCCAAGTCTCCAGGGACCTCAGCACCGCCTCCATGAGGCGGGGAACCTGGCAGCTCCCCCAGTTCCCCTCCTCCCACCACAGCCGGGAAACTCAGGGCCTAAGCGCCCCGAGTGACGGCCCCTCTCGGGAATCACTCATGCACCGCCCGGTGGTCTCTGCCTCGCGGACCGCTGTTTCACGTTCTGCTTATCGTTTGGTGGTTCTGTGTGGGAGGGGAAATCCAGTAGCTGTTGCCCCATCTTGGTGGTATGAGGCTTTCTAATTGTCAATTTTGTCTTCCCCAGCACCAGAGAGTCTGATGCAGGCTTTGGAAGACTTAGATTACCTGGCAGCACTGGACAACGATGGAAACCTGTCTGAATTCGGAATCATCATGTCAGAGTTCCCTCTTGATCCACAACTCTCCAAGTCCATCTTAGCATCCTGTGAATTTGACTGTGTCGATGAAATGCTAACCATCGCTGCCATGGTGACAGGTATTCCTTCAGGACGGTGCTTTTGTCCTGCAGCAGGTATAGATTTAAATGAGATCCACTGGCATGGGAATGAAATATTTTCAATTCAAATAGATTGAAAAGGTAGAAAAGTATGAGGATTATCTTAATATGAAAAATACCTAAGTAAAAACCCAGTGGATTTCTTAAGTCAGGCAGGTGACCACACACCAAGCTTGCTTTTGCTGCAGTAACGGGTACCAAGAAACACTTGTCCCCGGAAGTGTTCTTAACCTGCCGATCTGGCGTGTTTTCTCTCTCCTGCCACCTCATTCACCTTGGTTTATAGGTTTGAATAGATTCCTTTAGTGGCAGAACAAATCAGAGGCTCTGCTGCATCAGAACCTGGGTTCGGGTCCTGTCCTGGGCCTCAGGCCCCAGGCCCCCCGGCTCCAGCTGTAATACCGGCAGGGTGTCTGCTGTGCCAACCAGCCCTGAGTAAAGCTAACAGAACACCCGCATGATGACAGCTCACCCTGAGCGTCTCTGATTCCTAAATAAACAAGGAAAACACGTTATTCCCAGAACACGGGCAGGGCTGCACGGGGCAGTAGGTCCCCTCTGCATGCTGTGCTGAAGGGAATGCTCATTATCGCCAACCTTCTGACTTCTCGTGTCTTAAAGCTCCTAATTGCTTTTTGCACCTGTCCCGCGGAGCTGAGGAGGCCGCCCTGTCTTGCTGGAAGACGTTCTTACATCCTGATGGAGATCACTTCACCCTCATCAACATCTACAAGGCCTACCAGGACACGACTCTGAAAGCCGCCAGTGAGCGTAAGTGAAGGCTCGGCGTTCCCTAGTCATCCTCTCCTTCCCAGAACAAAGCCGTGTTATGATTCAGCAAACATCCTCTCTCCCCCAAGCCCCTGGGTCACCTGAGTGGCACGGCTCTCCAGGCCCCCCTTGTGCACCCACAGGTTTAACTGTAGAGACACCCTCCTGCTCCCGCAGACGGGGTCCTGCGTCCACGCACTGTGGCACCCAGCCTGCAGCCTCCAGAGCGAGCCTGCTGGGGCCACAGGGCCGGGAGACCTGGACTTGCCCGGCACGGCCCTGCCCTCCTGGGCCCGGGGAGGAAAGGACTGCCATCTCCAGGTGGCCAGCAGTCAGAGCTGCGCCTTGTGCTGCTTCTGACGTGGCAGGTTCACTGCCAGATGGAGAGAGAATGTGGACCACTCAGAACACGCACATGCCACCCCCAGCTCCAGGTAGCAGTAACGGAGAGGCGGGTGAGCTGAGGGAGACTGAGCGTGGCCGAGGCGGGCAGGAGAGCCGGGGTGTTCAGGGAGTACAGTAGCCCGTGGAAAAGCTGCAGCAGGGGACGGGGTGTGTCTGAACCACGGTGGGATATGTTCCGACTTACAGGGGCAATGGAAAGGCAAACTCCTCCACTGGAAACTCTGTTCCAGCCTTCAAGACAGGAAGGGGATCTCAGAGGCCAAGAGGGCGGAGCAGCGATGCAGAGGCGGCCAGAGGACTGGCTACAAGGAGGGTTATCAGGCTCACCTTTGTTCTCCATGCTGCTTCTCTTGTCTCTTCTGCTCCAACAGAGGGTGTGAAAAAGTACTTGAAGTAAAGCAAAAAATGTGACAGCAGTCAGAGTGGCAGAATGGGACGGAGCAGGGAGGTAGTTTTTAACGCTAAGAAAAAGTTGTCAGCGAGGTACACAGGGAATTTGGCAGCATCTTTGGAGAGCAGGCCGGATGTCTTGGTCATCATGTGACCAAGTGCGTGCTTTCACGGCTCCAGGCAGGCCGGATGACTTGGACAGGACAGCGCTGAAGGTCTGCAGGCCATGTGCGCTCCCAGGTCAAGGCACAACCGGGTCCAGCTTCCATCATCCCAGATGGAGAGAAAGAGGACTTCACACTGTTGCAGGGGACTGACTTTCAATATATTAGTAAAACTTGCAACTCGGGTAGGCGAGCTTAACTGTAACATTAATTCCCATGTCAGCCTAGTACTGATACTTTCCTTACAATTAAGACTGTGAGATATTTTCATGGAGCAGAGAGATGTGTACTGTAGGCTTTTCCCCCCTAGCCTGATTAAATGTTGTGGCCACGTACATCCTGGCTGTGTACACGCTGGACAAACTGTTGACCTTTAAGCCAACCTCTCCTACCCCTTGTGATCCAGATTAAGGGTCACTGCACACAGCTGTGGGATCTTGGGAGTCCCCACAGCCACTGCAGGTCCTGCACCCTCTCTGCGCCTGGCAGAGCCACCAGAGGCCTCTGTCCTCGCCGCCTCCCGCCGCCAGCTCAGGGGACGACCTTTTTAGGCGACAGAGGACACGGAGTTAAGAGCGTGTCCAGCCTGGGCTCTCAGCTGTGACGGGTCGCGTCTCAGCAGCCTTCTGTTGGTTCCTTCCCAGACTGTGTGGAAAAGTGGTGTCACGATCACTTCCTCAACTGCTCAGCACTCAGGACGGCAGAGGTCATCCGAGCTGAACTCTTAGAAATCATCAAGCGGATCGAGCTTCCCTACACAGAACCTGCCTTCGGCTCAAAGGAGAACACTCTGAACATAAAGAAAGCTCTTCTGTCTGGTTATTTTATGCAGGTAAGAATAGATAAGGCCAGGTGCGGTGTGGCCCTTACAAAAATCCCACATATTCAGGACATCCTGTCAGAAGTCTCACTTAGGGTGATTATTTTATTGGTGTGAAAACCCTTATATGTTACTGAATGTTCAGTATTTAAATACACGTCCCCTCAAGGGAGTGAAGAGGTAAGCTAGAAGGTTCCCTTTGTCCGAAANCCTCTCCTACCCCTTGTGATCCAGATTAAGGGTCACTGCACACAGCTGTGGGATCTTGGGAGTCCCCACAGCCACTGCAGGTCCTGCACCCTCTCTGCGCCTGGCAGAGCCACCAGAGGCCTCTGTCCTCGCCGCCTCCCGCCGCCAGCTCAGGGGACGACCTTTTTAGGCGACAGAGGACACGGAGTTAAGAGCGTGTCCAGCCTGGGCTCTCAGCTGTGACGGGTCGCGTCTCAGCAGCCTTCTGTTGGTTCCTTCCCAGACTGTGTGGAAAAGTGGTGTCACGATCACTTCCTCAACTGCTCAGCACTCAGGACGGCAGAGGTCATCCGAGCTGAACTCTTAGAAATCATCAAGCGGATCGAGCTTCCCTACACAGAACCTGCCTTCGGCTCAAAGGAGAACACTCTGAACATAAAGAAAGCTCTTCTGTCTGGTTATTTTATGCAGGTAAGAATAGATAAGGCCAGGTGCGGTGTGGCCCTTACAAAAATCCCACATATTCAGGACATCCTGTCAGAAGTCTCACTTAGGGTGATTATTTTATTGGTGTGAAAACCCTTATATGTTACTGAATGTGCAGTATTTAAATACACGTCCCCTCAAGGGAGTGAAGAGGTAAGCTAGAAGGTTCCCTTTGTCCGAAAGGACAGGCGATCTTTCTCATCAGAGGGAGCTCTTACAGCACCCTGGCTGAACGTCAGTTGGTTCCTCACGGCACCTGGCTGTTCCCACTTAACTGGTGATGGGGCGCCCAACAGGTAGACAGCATCCCGTCAGTTTCTTTCCTGGAGCAAAGGCTGCCTATGGCAGCTGCTCTGAACTGTTCATAAAGCCTGTTACAGAAATGCACTGAGCATCACTGTGGCGTTTGAGCACGGATTTCCTCATCTGTATGGAAACAGATGTCACAGGGTTATGGTGAGGAATTAAATGAGCTGGAACGTCAGGTGCAAAGCACTGGACGTGTGTGCAGCCCACGCCGAGGCAGGGAACAGCTCTGTTCCTTGACCAGAACCTTCCCCTTGCAGCCGTGCAGCTTGGGCTGCTGCCCTGAAACTGACCGAATTAGTCCACAGCATCCTCACCGCTGGCTAACTTCTGGGCAAAACATGCACACATCTCACTTTCCGTATCTGAACATGGAAGACGTGTAGCCAATCTGTAGTTTATTCTCTGTGGAGTAGTTTGGAATTTTTAACACGGGATTTTTGCCGTATGCATCTCTGCATTCACACGCCACCTTTCCTCCTCTGCGCTGCCGCCTCTCAGATCGCTCGGGACGTGGACGGGGCGGGCAACTACCTGATGCTCACGCACAAGCAGGTCGCACAGCTGCACCCACGCTCCTGCTACTCCGTCACCGGGAGGATGCCCGAGTGGGTCCTCTTCCACAAATTCAGCATCGCCAGCAACAACTACATCAGGACCGCCTCCGAGATCGCGCCCGAGCTGTGAGTGCAGGGGAGCAAAAGGGCTCTCTGATTCCTGCTTGACACGCACGTGGCAGACGGGTTTCCTTACGCTTTCAGTGTAAGCAGCTTATACTACTGCTCATCTCAAGTTTGTGTGGTGCATAGCTGCTAAAGGCAGGTCTCTGTAGATGACTAAGGCCCGTGCCTCAGGTTACAGCAGAGAGAGAGGATGCTGTCTAGAAACACAGGGCCGAGCGTGGCATGCTGAAGAGGCACAGAGCCCGCAGGTGCAGCCCCTGCAGCGCCTGGCCACCTCTCACGATAGTGAGCGTGGAGACTGGAGCAAGCAGGGAAGGGCAGGGCGGAGGAGCGGCTGAGAGCAGGCAGGTGCGAGAGGCGAAGGGCTTACGGACCAGAGAGAGTCTGGAGTTGATCCTAAGTGCGGTATAAGGCAGTCAGAGGGTTTTAAGCCAGAGTAACGTCTTCCATTGGGAAGATCACTGGCTGCGCAGTGAACGGCCTGCAGGGAGTGGTGAGGACGGACTGTCTCACAGCCGCCGCAGGTGCGGGCCCACTGGGAAGCCGCCACTCCCGCTCGGGCAGCTGATCTTTCCAGGCGGGAGCCAGGAGCAACTACAGGTGTGTCCAGCTTCGGCAGCTGGAAAGTGTGCTGTTAGTAAGAGATACAAACACCCTCTCTCACACACCGAGTTCTCCTGAGCGCCTGATCTGACCTGCTGCAGAACTGTGAAGGCCTTGGGGGAAAAACCAGTCTCCCTGGTGGTTAGAGTGACAAAGAGAACCCAGCTTCTCCTAGAAACGCAGTTGGATTGGTCCTACGAGAACCACAAAGTTCTCCTCCTACAAAGGCAGGCTGGGCCGCTGAGAAGTTCAGACTAATCAAGGTTCTGGAGGCGACTCACCAGGCCTGGGAAGGGTCCAGTCATGTTTGCTTGGTTATCTCTCACCACTAATAATTATTTGTTTTAAACAGATTTATGCAACTGGCACCACAATATTATTTCAGTAATCTGCCTCCCAGTGAAAGTAAGGATATTCTACAGCAAGTCATGGATCACCTGTCGCCTGTTTCGGCAACGGAAAAGGAGCAGATGTGTGACAAGTGCCCTGAAACTACTGAGCAGAGATGCAGTGTGCAGTGACGCGGCAGAGCGTCCACGGAGCCCATGTGCAATAGCTGCCCCCGAGGCGGTGCGGCGGCGGCCCACCGGGCAGCGCGGGCAAGGCGCCACGGCCCACACGGGGTCCTGAGAGGAAGACGCTGCGTGTTATTTAAAAACTAAAAATAGTTTTTATTGAGTTCCTTAAATTACTACCCCATGGTTTTTCTTCTTATTGGAAAAGTTCTTAACCGTTCTTAATTTGACCAAAATTTTANGGCACGGCTCTCCAGGCCCCCCTTGTGCACCCACAGGTTTAACTGTAGAGACACCCTCCTGCTCCCGCAGACGGGGTCCTGCGTCCACGCACTGTGGCACCCAGCCTGCAGCCTCCAGAGCGAGCCTGCTGGGGCCACAGGGCCGGGAGACCTGGACTTGCCCGGCACGGCCCTGCCCTCCTGGGCCCGGGGAGGAAAGGACTGCCATCTCCAGGTGGCCAGCAGTCAGAGCTGCGCCTTGTGCTGCTTCTGACGTGGCAGGTTCACTGCCAGATGGAGAGAGAATGTGGACCACTCAGAACACGCACACGCCACCCCCAGCTCCAGGTAGCAGTAACGGAGAGGCGGGTGAGCTGAGGGAGACTGAGCGTGGCCGAGGCGGGCAGGAGAGCCGGGGTGTTCAGGGAGTACAGTAGCCCGTGGAAAAGCTGCAGCAGGGGACGGGGTGTGTCTGAACCACGGTGGGATATGTTCCGACTTACAGGGGCAATGGAAAGGCAAACTCCTCCACTGGAAACTCTGTTCCAGCCTTCAAGACAGGAAGGGGATCTCAGAGGCCAAGAGGGCGGAGCAGCGATGCAGAGGCGGCCAGAGGACTGGCTACAAGGAGGGTTATCAGGCTCACCTTTGTTCTCCATGCTGCTTCTCTTGTCTCTTCTGCTCCAACAGAGGGTGTGAAAAAGTACTTGAAGTAAAGCAAAAAATGTGACAGCAGTCAGAGTGGCAGAATGGGACGGAGCAGGGAGGTAGTTTTTAACGCTAAGAAAAAGTTGTCAGCGAGGTACACAGGGAATTTGGCAGCATCTTTGGAGAGCAGGCCGGATGTCTTGGTCATCATGTGACCAAGTGCGTGCTTTCACGGCTCCAGGCAGGCCGGATGACTTGGACAGGACAGCGCTGAAGGTCTGCAGGCCATGTGCGCTCCCAGGTCAAGGCACAACCGGGTCCAGCTTCCATCATCCCAGATGGAGAGAAAGAGGACTTCACACTGTTGCAGGGGACTGACTTTCAATATATTAGTAAAACTTGCAACTCGGGTAGGCGAGCTTAACTGTAACATTAATTCCCATGTCAGCCTAGTACTGATCCTTTCCTTACAATTAAGACTGTGAGATATTTTCATGGAGCAGAGAGATGTGTACTGTAGGCTTTTCCCCCCTAGCCTGATTAAATGTTGTGGCCACGTACATCCTGGCTGTGTACACGCTGGACAAACTGTTGACCTTTAAGACAACCTCTCCTACCCCTTGTGATCCAGATTAAGGGTCACTGCACACAGCTGTGGGATCTTGGGAGTCCCCACAGCCACTGCAGGTCCTGCACCCTCTCTGCGCCTGGCAGAGCCACCAGAGGCCTCTGTCCTCGCCGCCTCCCGCCGCCAGCTCATGGGACGACCTTTTTAGGCGACAGAGGACACGGAGTTAAGAGCGTGTCCAGCCTGGGCTCTCAGCTGTGACGGGTCGCGTCTCAGCAGCCTTCTGTTGGTTCCTTCCCAGACTGTGTGGAAAAGTGGTGTCACGATCACTTCCTCAACTGCTCAGCACTCAGGACGGCAGAGGTCATCCGAGCTGAACTCTTAGAAATCATCAAGCGGATCGAGCTTCCCTACACAGAACCTGCCTTCGGCTCAAAGGAGAACACTCTGAACATAAAGAAAGCTCTTCTGTCTGGTTATTTTATGCAGGTAAGAATAGATAAGGCCAGTTGCGGTGTGGCCCTTACAAAAATCCCACATATTCAGGACATCCTGTCAGAAGTCTCACTTAGGGTGATTATTTTATTGGTGTGAAAACCCTTATATGTTACTGAATGTGCAGTATTTAAATACACGTCCCCTCAAGGGAGTGAAGAGGTAAGCTAGAAGGTTCCCTTTGTCCGAAAGGACAGGCGATCTTTCTCATCAGAGGGAGCTCTTACAGCACCCTGGCTGAACGTCAGTTGGTTCCTCACGGCACCTGGCTGTTCCCACTTAACTGGTGATGGGGCGCCCAACAGGTAGACAGCATCCCGTCAGTTTCTTTCCTGGAGCAAAGGCTGCCTATGGCAGCTGCTCTGAACTGTTCATAAAGCCTGTTACAGAAATGCACTGAGCATCACTGTGGCGTTTGAGCACGGATTTCCTCATCTGTATGGAAACAGATGTCACAGGGTTATGGTGAGGAATTAAATGAGCTGGAACGTCAGGTGCAAAGCACTGGACGTGTGTGCAGCCCACGCCGAGGCAGGGAACAGCTCTGTTCCTTGACCAGAACCTTCCCCTTGCAGCCGTGCAGCTTGGGCTGCTGCCCTGAAACTGACCGAATTAGTCCACAGCATCCTCACCGCTGGCTAACTTCTGGGCAAAACATGCACACATCTCACTTTCCGTATCTGAACATGGAAGACGTGTAGCCAATCTGTAGTTTATTCTCTGTGGAGTAGTTTGGAATTTTTAACACGGGATTTTTGCCGTATGCATCTCTGCATTCACACGCCACCTTTCCTCCTCTGCGCTGCCGCCTCTCAGATCGCTCGGGACGTGGACGGGGCGGGCAACTACCTGATGCTCACGCACAAGCAGGTCGCACAGCTGCACCCACGCTCCTGCTACTCCGTCGCCGGGAGGATGCCCGAGTGGGTCCTCTTCCACAAATTCAGCATCGCCAGCAACAACTACATCAGGACCGCCTCCGAGATCGCGCCCGAGCTGTGAGTGCAGGGGAGCAAAAGGGCTCTCTGATTCCTGCTTGACGCGCACGTGGCAGACGGGTTTCCTTACGCTTTCAGTGTAAGCAGCTTATACTACTGCTCATCTCAAGTTTGTGTGGTGTATAGCTGCTAAAGGCAGGTCTCTGTAGACGACTAAGGCCCGTGCCTCAGGTTACAGCAGAGAGAGAGGATGCTGTCTAGAAACACAGGGCCGAGCGTGGCACGCTGAAGAGGCACAGAGCCCGCAGGTGCAGCCCCTGCAGCGCCTGGCCACCTCTCAACGATAGTGAGCGCGGAGACTGGAGCAAGCAGGGAAGGGCAGGGCGGAGGAGCAGCTGAGAGCAGGCGGGTGCGAGAGGCGAAGGGCTTACGGACCAGAGAGAGTCTGGAGTTGATCCTAAGTGCGGTATAAGGCAGTCGGAGGGTTTTAAGCCAGAGTAACGTCTTCCATTGGGAAGATCACTGGCTGCGCAGTGAACGGCCTGCAGGGAGTGGTGAGGACGGACTGTCTCACAGCCGCCACAGGTGCGGGCCCACTGGGAAGCCGCCACTCCCGCTCGGGCAGCTGATCTTTCCAGGCGGGAGCCAGGAGCAACTACNTCATCAAAGGACCATCGGCCTCCCAGACACGTGTCGCTCTCCTCCTGCACTGAGTAGTTGAACTTCAGGACTGCCTTCTAAACCAAAGAACCATAAATTTAAAATTCACACAAGCTGAAGGCAAAACTCATTTAATCAATAAGAAATACAATAGTGCGGTAAATGTAATAAGGCTGACAGTTGAAAGGAAGCTCAAATGGGACAGTCGGGCAGATGTTACAAAGCGCTCCCCAAGGAGGTTTCTAACCTGCATGAAGAGAGTGGGTAGACACGTCCTACTTCGAGGAGGTGAACAAGCAGCCAAGTGATAATACCCTGGCTTTCCTGGTGGCTGAGAGGGTAAAGAATCTGCCTGCAGTGTAGGAGACTTGGGTTCGATTCCTGGGTTGGGAAGATGCCCTGGAGAAGGGAATGGCAACCCACTCCAGAATTCTTGCCTGGAAAACCCCATGGACAGAGCAGCCTGGAGGGCTACACCATGGGGTCACATAGAGTCAGACACGACTGAGTGACCCAATTTCAGCTTCTTTCACCTTTATAATTCTGAATTCACTCATATTCACAAGCCCATTTGATTCTCAAAATAACCTTGGGATACGCACGTGAAATTAAGACTCATAACATTTGACAGTTAATGAGAAGAACCATGAGGCTAGTCTTAACCCTGTCCCAGCTGCTTCCCTGACATAAAGCTTCATGTGAGGACAGTAAGTCTGCGTGACCAACTCATCTTAGGACACCCGCACATTCATCCCTGACACGGCCTCCCTCACGTGCTGAGGCACACATTCCACACAATTTTCACTCATTCACTTTCTGAAAAGCAAGGACAGAGCTGAATCCACAGTGCTTTTGTCTTCAGTAGGCGCCTTTTAAAATAAGTTATGTCATCCAATCCAGGAACGTGTGTCCTCCTCTGAGACTTAACACTCTTGAAAGGCAGGCAGCATGAGGACGTATACACCCTGGCACCTGTCCGTCACGGGCACAAGCTTACAGGGAGAGTCCCAGCAGGGGCATGACCTCTAGGTCCCAGGGCTCGAAGCAGCGTGGNGCACAGTGCTTTTGTCTTCAGTGGGCGCCTTTTAAAATAAGTGATGTAATCCAATCCAGGAACGTGTGTCCTCCTCTGAGAGTTAACACTCTTGAAAGGCAGGCAGCATGAGGACGTATACGCCCTGGCATCTGTCCGTCACGGGCACAAGCTTACAGGGAGAGTCCCAGCAGGGGCATGACCTCTAGGTCCCAGGGCTCAAAGCAGCGTGGGAGCCAGCAGCAGGGCGCAGGGCCCACCCCGCCTTCCACACCCCCCAGGCAGCGGCTCCATGGCCCCACCTGTGCACCAGGCTAACGCCCACCTCCCAGAGCGGCGGGAGGACGAAGCCCTCATAGTAAGCACGCTGTAAATGGCCAAGCATCAGCGTGATCGGCTTGATAATCACCTCCTCCCCGCTCTGTTCTTAGCTCCGAGGCGCTGTAGATACGGAGGTTTAAAAACAGAATGGCCACACGTAAACTTTGGCATAAAGTGAGAGAGCAAGAAATCCTATTAAGAAAATCCTTATTTACATTTAAACAAAGAGATGGAACAGGACAGTCTCACCTCGTAGAAAAATTCTTCTTCCGCATTTGCAAACATTAACTCTTCTTTCTTTTGGTTGCTCCGTTTCTTCTTGGAATTGCTCTTTCCTGCTTCCACAAACGTCTTGCTGATCAGAAGGTAGAAGTGACACTTCCCACATGGCTTGTTAGTTCTGTGCGCCTCTGCTAGTTCTTTCCTACAAGGTACAAACACACAGACACAAGGTTTGCCTGCGCGGCCAGACAAGATCTGTGGACAAACCAGCGCCCAAAGAAAACCACTGAGACCTCTTCACGGAGTTCTGTGGTGACAAAAGCTTAACCGACAGACGTTAGATCTGGACGCTTCTAAAGCAGCCCGATGCACTTCAGCTGATTATGGCAGCGCCTTGTATGACCAATCGGATGGTGACTCGCAGATTAGCGCTCTGACTTGTAGATACGCAGCCACTTAACAGGTGAGTCTCAAGTTCACACAACATCGCTGCTCTGTTAAAAATACCTAAGAATCTGGATTTTCTAAAACATTTAACTGAAACACACGAGGGCACACAGCCATGGCCGATGCCATCATGGTGACCTCAACAGCAGGTGACCTCTACAGTCTCCCTTCACTGGCACCTGGGACTTATTTCTGGCCTGCCAGAAATGGCCAGACAGATGCGCTGAACTACCACATCAATGAGACAGCAATGAAACCTTGACTCTTGCCTTCCTTCCTTTAAATCATACACGACCCCGGATGTCTGGCTAAACAAAAATGTAAAGAAACTGAAAACCCACATCAGCTTTCTTTCGCAGGATCAGGAGAAAGCTGATCCTCCTGTGAAATCAAACATGAGCTCCAGCTGATCAGGAAAAAGACAAGTCAGACAGGCACCGCAAGTGCAGCATGACAGCAGCAGGGGAGGGGGCAGGGGAGAAGGAGCAAAGCTAAGCAGCGGTTGTATGAAAGGAAAAGGGAAAACCAAAAGGTTTCCAACTACAGTCACATCTGCACCAACTACTTCCAGGTAAATCACAGAGATGTACCCTGACCTCTGAGAAATACTACTCTGTAAAGCCTGGGTTTCCACCTGTAATTTCATCCTCTTCTATGTCAAAGCACAGGCAATATCAATTCCTATCTCTCCGTACATTTAAAATACTCTTGTAAACTTAAAGCTCCTGCATTAAAGCAAAACAATGACAAACCCTGAGTAGCTCGAGAGGCAGTTATCGGCCATGGCTGCGTTCGTCACAGAATATCCCAATGAAATTTAGGAATTTTACTGTTTTGTTACTCTAATTATTTACATTTCATTCATGAGACAGAAATCCTATCTCTGAAGCAGATGAAAAACTTGTCAAATGGGTGTTAAAGTGTTTATGAAACTCTAATTTTTATACCATTTAAATCTTTACGATTATTAAGACTTGTCACAACAGTCCTAAGGAATTAAAACTATTAAAAAGCCTATTATTAGTAACACATACATCTCTCAGGCCCTCCCCCAACACGTGCTTAAACCAACATATTCCACTGGAGTCACATTTCTGAATCTACTTGGGGGAAGGCCTCCTGTTTTCCAGTCTCTTACTGAAGCTGCTGGTGCATGGGCAGTGCGATCTGTGGAGGAACGTTAATGAATCTCTCACTCAGCAGAAAGCCCACAGGCCTGGCGGTGTCGTTGAAAAGCCTGTCCAGCTCCTCAACCATGCTCTTCTCACAATTCTTCTCACAGAGGCGCAGAATCAACTCCTTAATTTGCTCAGCGCAAGGGGTACCCTAGAAAGCAAAGAGAAGGCTCACTCTTTATCACAGGCCATCACCCACCGGAAAAAACATAAACGTGAAAGCTATCACTTTTTAGTGTCTTATAGATAAGTGTGGTTTCCTGCCAAAGCCTTTAAAAAAAACCTTCGAAGTCTTCGGGTTTCCCTGATAGTTCAGTAGGTAAACAATCTGCCTGCACTGCAGGAGACCCTGATTCAATTCCTGGGTCAGGAAGATCCGCTGGAGAAGGTATCGGTTGCCCACTCCAGGACTCTTGGGCTTCCCTGGTGACTCAGCTGGTAAAGAATCTGCCCACAATGTGGGAGACCTGGGTTTGATCCCTGGGTTGGGAAGCCCCCCTGGAGAAGGGAACGGCTTCCCACTCCAGCATTCCGTATCGTCCATGGGGTCGTAAAGAGTTGGACACGACTGAGCGACTTTGACTTTACAAGTCTGATTGTGTTGATAATTTTTCAAAACTAGCTACACCTGGTTACTTGCTGGCCCATACTCAGTGGCCAGAGAAGGTTATACTGACTCAGACATACTGGGATAGAGACTCTAGTCCGTCTCGTAAGACAAAAGTATCTGAAAAGTTCACTTAAAAATTAAAAGTGTAGCCTGCATCTTATTCTAAGGAGGGTAAACTCCCTGGGTTTTTGTTTTTTAACTAGAACCCATCAATGAGTCAATAAAAATGAATGAAAATACAAATACATATGAGTGTCCTCAATTTCAGGAAGCAATGAAGACTCAGAATCAAAGAAAACAGCTGTAGAGACAGCAAAAACAGCTGTGTCCACACCAACATCAGAAAACTCATTCTTCAAAACTCAGAGGACAATTCTCTATACCACAGGCAGTACATGACTTTAACTGGGTACAGATTATTCAAAGAGCAACAAAAATACCTTTATATTGAAAAAAGGATTACAGTAAGATTTCACAAGAGCACACGTCCTTATATTTAGCATCTTTGTCTGATAGAAAACACCCTTTCATCAAGGATTAAATAGAATTAACTTTCTAGGTTTGGCCCTAACAAATAACCACTCTAATGGCCACCCAATGAAACCAACCTTTCTTTCAGTTAAATTTAAAAGACTTATGAAACCAAAAATCTCGTCTTCATCCACATCGTCATCACTGTCTTCTGAAACATCCGTTTGCTGTTTCAAAAAAAGGAAAATACTCATTTTACCTTTGGTTGAGAAGAAGTGCAGTACAAAGTCTTGGAATCTAGGTGACATTTATCTTTTCGCATTTCAAATGGAAACTCTGTCTTACTGCCATGCTGTAGCAAAGCCTCATGGGCCAGACCTGTGCAGCCCTGTCCCCATCACTTCACCTCCCTGACTCTTCCTCTTCTTACCGGCTGGGTGATCTCTTTCTGCTCTCAGTATCTTTCTTGACTCTTAAGACGTTCTGCTCAGTGTACTGTAAGTCCAGGACAGATAAGCCCTCATTAAGGAAACCATTTTAGTCTCTTTCCTAAGTGATGCTGGAGGCCACATCCACAACAGTCTCACCCCAAACCCACGCTTCAGAGCACTGGCCAGTCGTGACCCCAGGTGAAGATGAGCAATGCCTCAGCGCACGGGCAGGAGAGGAGAAGAGGGCGAGGGGAAACGAGAAACTGCAAAAGCAGCACCCAGAGTGGAGTGCGTGACTCCTGACTCCCGAGCCACGCGACCCTTTCGTGTTTTGGCCTCCTGCTTTGGTTCCACTCAGCGCCTCGGCCCCACTTCGCTTCACCTGCTGCTTGTCCGCTCGTCCACGTTCAACTCCTCGCGCGGCTTCCCCAGGCCCCAGCACAGAGTTGGCACAGACTAAGTCCTCGGGGAAGATGTGCTGAATGAATTAAATGAGGCTGCTGCTCTTCCCCCGAAGGACAGCAGGGACTCAGGCTTGCCCCGAGTGTCCCTGAACTTGTTCTGCAGGAAGGGGTCCCAGCACCGCCACTCAGCCAGGCATAAGAGCAGTCGGCGGTGCCAGGGCGCCTCCTGCAGCCAGGGCCTCAGTAGGAACAGAGAAGAGTGGAACTGCCTGCAGGGGCCAAGTCAAAGCAGACAGCTGCAGGGGGGCCTGGCACCTGGGGATGGTGAGGGGGCATGGCTCCTGGATCTGAGCTGACCATGCCACTGAGGGGACCTTAGGCAAGGGGGCGACCAGGCTCTACAACAAAACACATCTACTGAACACAGAAGGGTAGGGTGGCTCAGCAAGGCCGCTAAGGCCTAGGTCACCCAAACGAATGATGTGCCAAAGCGAGGGAAGCCTTAGGCTCAACAAAACAAGAGGGTGCAAAGGAGAAAATGAGAAGACAACCCAGGAGAGACCACCAGTCCCGGTGAGAGGCCCGAGGGCACGCCTGCTCTCGGAGGAGAGGGGCAAGCAGCAGAGGGAGACGTGCTGTGTTGCCCGCCCGGGCCCCCTGAGAGCAACAGCAGACGGTGGGCCCCCTGAGAGCAACAGCAGACGGTGGACCCCCAGCCACTGCTGGTACCCACAGGCTCCCTCAGGGCAAAGCCCGGCAAATGCTCCCTCGAGAAGCCACAAGCACTCTGCAACATGCTCAGCCCTCTTCCTCAACACGCCATTGGGCATCCAGGCAGCAGCACGGGGTCTGCTGGTCACCACAGCCCAGCCTCGTCCACCACCACCCGCCTCCCCCGCAGGAGCCGCCTGCCTGACCCGAGTCCGGCCTCCTCCCAGCCCACCCCTTACCTCTCCTGAGCCTCTTAGGCCCCAAGTCTCCAGCTAAGCAAGCACGTGTGGTCTGCCCAGCCCGCCCCTTCCCTCCACAACCCTCGAAAATGCTTTCTCTCTAACAGTCCAAATCCCCCCCACTTCCACAGGGTCCACAAAGTTCTGGCAGTCCCTGTCCTCAGAAGGAGAAGTCTGGTCCCTGGGATACCTCAGGTGTCTCTGTGGGAGGCAAGGAAGCCCTGATTGGACTTTAGATTTATTTGTGTAATTATTCAATTAAAGGATGAATCCCCCAACCAGAGAATAAACTTTTCAAAAATAAAAGTGACCGCTCCTCACTGGTGTCCCTCAGGCCTCAGGACACTCGTCAGCGAGAGCTCACATCCACCTGCTGACCGAGCAGGCGGCCTGCTTCTCCCCACGGAGCCCGTGAGAGGAGGCCTCCAGGGCGCTCCTCCTCTCGCTCTCCTGACTGCACGCCAGAGGCTCTGCATGCTGCCCGCAGGTCTGAAAAGTGTCTGCTGTGCAAAGATACTAGTGACCCCGTCACTAGTGACCCCCTGACGTCAGGAGAGACGGGGGTAAAAGCCAGATTGAAGTGTGGTGTTCAAAAGGGAAGGAGGTGGAAATTGAACGTAGAATCTTTTTCAAGAATTTTGGCTTTGAAAACAACGTGAGATGGCCGACAGTGATTATGTTAGAGTGGAACCTTAGACTGAGGTGGAACTGTTTTCTTTTTTATAGTAAGCTAGACGATAGGTGCAGGGGATATAAAAGACTTCATGCAGATGGCTACACGTACAGAGCCGTGCCAGTACCAGGGCCGGCTGCACACACCTTACCCTGGGCACCCACCGCTATGAAGGAACACCAGTGCCACCCGCACAGAGAGCGCCATGTTGACATACGTGAGGTCACCAGGCAGACTGCTGTCCACAGGTGGGCCCCATCCCTTCTCCGATCCCACATTCTCGTCTGACACTGACCTAGACGCTCCTCCCAGCAAGGGGGGTCTGTGCACCTTCCCCTTGAACCTGCAAGGACCTTCACATCTGCCCCTCAGGCAGATGCTGCAAATGACTCGGTACCATGGTGCTCTGCACATCCACCTGGCTCTCCTGGGTAGGAAGGCCCACAGTCCCCGC
This sequence comes from Raphicerus campestris, assembly GCA_006410735.1. Lineage (NCBI taxonomy): Eukaryota > Metazoa > Chordata > Mammalia > Artiodactyla > Bovidae > Raphicerus > Raphicerus campestris. The sequence goes on from SJYW01038292.1 coordinate 810,525, forward strand.
TGGGCTCCCAGTGGAGTCAAGGGAGTGAGCCACCTGGCAAGAAAATCCTCCAGCCCTGCTGGAGCCCCTCCAGCTACTGTGACTGAAGCCAAGAGGAGCCGCCCGCACGGAGCTCTGTTTCAAGTGCAGCTCCATGAACCAGGCAGGACTGTTCTGTCCTCAGACATGAAGCTGCGGGGCAGCCTATCAGGCCGCAGAGCTGACAGAGCCAGCGGAGGGCGCGCAGAGGTGGAACTAGGCCCAGCCCACCCCTCCTCCTCCAAACACCACCCCCTGCCTTGCACGACCCCACTCAAAGCTTACCCCCTCCCGCTCCCGCCACTCCTGAGCCTCCTTGCAGGCTCTGCCACTCAGTTCATTCACTCAGCTGCCGCTGGTGCAGCCAGAGTCCGTCCCTGCTCTCCCTGAGCAATCTCAACCCCTCTCATGACGTCAGTGACCGTTTATCTGCTGAAAACACCCCAGACTCCAGCTGCTGCCCCACTGCTCACTTGCATCTATCACACGCAATCAAACGCAAGATGTANGAGGGCACGCCTGCTCTCGGAGGAGAGGGGCAAGCAGCAGAGGGAGACGTGCTGTGTTGCCCGCCCGGGCCCCCTGAGAGCAACAGCAGACGGTGGGCCCCCTGAGAGCAACAGCAGACGGTGGACCCCCAGCCACTGCTGGTACCCACAGGCTCCCTCAGGGCAAAGCCCGGCAAATGCTCCCTCGAGAAGCCACAAGCACTCTGCAACATGCTCAGCCCTCTTCCTCAACACGCCATTGGGCATCCAGGCAGCAGCACGGGGTCTGCTGGTCACCACAGCCCAGCCTCGTCCACCACCACCCGCCTCCCCCGCAGGAGCCGCCTGCCTGACCCGAGTCCGGCCTCCTCCCAGCCCACCCCTTACCTCTCCTGAGCCTCTTAGGCCCCAAGTCTCCAGCTAAGCAAGCACGTGTGGTCTGCCCAGCCCGCCCCTTCCCTCCACAACCCTCGAAAATGCTTTCTCTCTAACAGTCCAAATCCCCCCCACTTCCACAGGGTCCACAAAGTTCTGGCAGTCCCTGTCCTCAGAAGGAGAAGTCTGGTCCCTGGGACACCTCAGGTGTCTCTGTGGGAGCCAAGGAAGCCCTGATTGGACTTTAGATTTATTTGTGTAATTATTCAATTAAAGGATGAATCTCCCAACCAGAGAATAAACTTTTCAAAAATAAAAGTGACCGCTCCTCACTGGTGTCCCTCAGGCCTCAGGACACTCGTCAGCGAGAGCTCACATCCACCTGCTGACCGAGCAGGCGGCCTGCTTCTCCCCACGGAGCCCGTGAGAGGAGGCCTCCAGGGCGCTCCTCCTCTCGCTCTCCTGACTGCACGCCAGAGGCTCTGCATGCTGCCCGAAGGTCTGAAAAGTGTCTGCTGTGCAAAGATACTAGTGACCCCGTCACTAGTGACCCCCTGACGTCAGGAGAGACGGGGGTAAAAGCCAGATTGAAGTGTTTGGTGTTCAAAAGGGAAGGAGGTGGAAATTGAACGTAGAATCTTTTTCAAGAATTTTGGCTTTGAAAACAACGTGAGATGGCCGACAGTGATTATGTTATTAGAGTGGAACCTTAGACTGAGGTGGAACTGTTTTGCTTTTTTATAGTAAGCTAGACGATAGGTGCAGGGGATATAAAAGACTTCATGCAGATGGCTACACGTACAGAGCCGTGCCAGTACCAGGGCCGGCTGCACACACCTTACCCTGGGCACCCACCTCTCTGAAGGAACACCAGTGCCACCCGCACGGAGAGCGCCATGTTGACATACGTGAGGTCACCAGGCAGACTGCTGTCCACAGGTGGGCCCCATCCCTTCTCCGATCCCACATTCTCGTCTGACACTGACCTAGACGCTCCTCCCAGCAAGGGGGGTCTGTGCACCTTCCCCTTGAACCTGCAAGGACCTTCACATCTGCCCCTCAGGCAGATGCTGCAAATGACTCGGTACCATGGTGCTCTGCACATCCACCTGGCTCTCCTGGGTAGGAAGGCCCACAGTCCCCGCTGGGCTCCCAGTGGAGTCAAGGGAGTGAGCCACCTGGCAAGAAAATCCTCCAGCCCTGCTGGAGCCCCTCCAGCTACTGTGACTGAAGCCAAGAGGAGCCGCCCGCACGGAGCTCTGTTTCAAGTGCAGCTCCATGAACCAGGCAGGACTGTTCTGTCCTCAGACATGAAGCTGCGGGGCAGCCTATCAGGCCGCAGAGCTGACAGAGCCAGCGGAGGGCGCGCAGAGGTGGAACTAGGCCCAGCCCACCCCTCCTCCTCCAAACACCACCCCCTGCCTTGCACGACCCCACTCAAAGCTTACCCCCTCCCGCTCCCGCCACTCCTGAGCCTCCTTGCAGGCTCTGCCACTCAGTTCATTCACTCAGCTGCCGCTGGTGCAGCCAGAGTCCGTCCCTGCTCTCCCTGAGCAATCTCAACCCCTCTCATGATGTCAGTGACCGTTTATCTGCTGAAAACACCCCAGACTCCAGCTGCTGCCCCACTGCTCACTTGCATCTATCACACGCAATCAAACGCAAGATGTACAAACCCACAGTCATGTTCCCTTCTTGACCTGATCCTCCTCCACGCTTGGACTGTGGTTCTCCAGACAGACCCTGCGGAATCCTCTTTGACTCCTTTCCCCTCTCTCAGACCCGGTCATTCGCTAAGCCCGGTTGCATTTCACCTCCCCAGTCTCTTCTGAATCAGCCTACTTCTCTCCCTGCCACCCACTGCCACTGCCTGCATCACTGCATTTAATGACCCTGGGTTGCTGAGATGGCCTGCTAGCCAGTAATACTTTCCAATCTGAGTTTCTGGCCTGTGTGCTGTAAATCAGAAGGAACTTAGGATACGGAGCTAATTTAATCAGAATAAACACCACTGTCCTGCTTACCTTAATCACACTCCCGATATGGTTCTGTTGAATCAAGAGATCTGTGAGTTCTGCGGTGTTCACAGGGGCTTTTAGAAAAAGCTAAGAGAGAAAAAAATTATTTTAAATTAAAATCGAAGAATGGTTTCTAATAAAACTTCTCATTTCCATATGCAAATAAAAATAGTGAAATTTCAAATGAGTTGACCAGGAAGATGACCCAGAAAAGCAACCCAAAAGGAAAGAAAAAGCTGAAGAGAATCAAAGAATTCAAGGCACAGAGATGTGAGAAGAGGCAGCGGTGGTAGTTCAGGACGTGCTGGGTAGGGTCAAGGACAGGGAGAAGCGAGGGGAGTGGGGACATCAGGCCACAGACCCTGGAGGCTCTGACGGGGAGAGAACCGAGCCCTCTGCTGCTGTGACGCCCGATGGCGGAGCAGTGAAACGGGAGATTACCTGAGAATTCCTCCAACCCCATAAAGTTGAGAAATTAATTAGAGAAAAGCTGAATAACAGCACAAGTAATTAAAAGATGACAGGGAGGGCATTTTAGAACACAGAATACTTAAATATGTTCATCAAAGGAAGAGGTCTGGGAGGAGAGGCTCACACAGGGGAGTAAGCCCTGGAAAAGGAAAAAAGCATTCTTCCCTCCAGGCAAGGCAGGCAGGCAGGAAGGGGAATTCTAAAAGAAGAAAACTGAAATCCGACAGAACTTATAGTGAACGGCCTGGAACTTCTTAGAAGAGCAGACTCCTATGCAAGGGATAAAGACCATACCTGCTGTAGCAACTTCTTAATTCCATCATAATCGTTATCTGAGATAGAATAAGCTTCAAATTCAACATTCACTTCCTGTAAATGACACACAAAGTCAGTCATCACACGTAACTCACCAAGACAATTCAGGCATGATTTTCCACTGGCTCACTGTCCTTCTCCCTCCACCTACCCCCCCCTCCCCCGTTCTTTTTGGCTCTACCTTCATCTACAGAGCATGCCAGCGAGAGGAGGAAGAAGAAAACGTTACCAAAGAATTACAACTGTCTAGGCTTCCAAACAAAAAGCAGACATCACCAAGACTGCCGTCTGCACAGACAACAAAGCACCGTCACACCATTTCACCTGACACCCAGAATAACAGAGCGCTCAGATGACCTGCTTTAATGCAGAGAAAGTCTGTCCTGAGCAAAGCAAAGGAGAAACTCTTACCTGACTGCAGTAAGTGTGAACAAAGAAAAAACACTCCCAAAGTCCCTGGCATTGCCTGGAGCTTGACTCAGCCCATGGATACAAGGCCAGGCTTCATTCACTGGGCAAATGTTTACTGAGTTCCACTCTGCACCAAGCACCATGACAGGCACTCAAGATGAAAAGCAGACATCATACCCTCGTGAAGCTCACAGTTTAGGCGGGAACACAGACATTAAGGAAATGGGCTTCCCTGGTGGCTCAGACGGTAAAGCGTCTGTCTGCAGTGCGGGAGACCCGGGTTTGATCCCTGGGTTGGGAAGATCCCCTGGAGAAGGAAATGGCAGCCCACTCCAGTACCCTTGCCTNGGGCAAATGTTTACTGAGTTCCACTCTGCACCAAGCACCATGACAGGCAGTCAAGATGAAAAGCAGACATCACACCCTCGTGAAGCTTACAGTTTAGGCGGGAACACAGACATTAAGGAAATGGGCTTCCCTGGTGGCTCAGACGGTAAAGCGTCTGTCTGCAATGCGGGAGACCCGGGTTTGATCCCTGGGTTGGGAAGATCCCCTGGAGAAGGAAATGGCAGCCCACTCCAGTACCCTTGCCTGGAAAATCCCATGGAGGGAGGAACCTGGTAGGCTACAGTCCATGGGGCCGCAAAGAGTCAGACAAGACTGAGTGACTTCATTAAGGAAATAATCATGGAAATAAACAGATCACACCTTTGTTGACTACAAACAGGTGAATGCGGAGTTAAGTAATAGGAGTCAGAAATTCAGGAAAGGCTTCCTTGCAGAGAAGTGACACTTGAGCTGGGAACTAAGGACTAGTGAAGAGAGTTCCTGGCACAGGGAACAGCCCGTACTAAGGCCCCGAGGCAGGAGCAAGTGTGCTGAGTGCAAGTAACCAAAAGGTCTGTGCAGCTGGGCAAACGGATCTCTCACCATGAAACAAGCAGCAATGCCACTGAAATATTCCATAAATTAGCAAAAGGCTTACTTCACTCCAAACCCTTAAAGGCTTTTACGTGCTAAATAAGATCAGCCTTTGAGGATCCTAAATCATGCCTTATTAGTATTACTATTACTGCTGGAGGGTAAATTACAAGCAGTATCACTGAATCAGAGGATTTACATGTTTTAAGCTTTGATTTTGTCAAACTGGCCCCCTCCCCCCCACAAAAGGCTGCATCAGTTTATCACCCCACCAACACAGGCAAGTGCCTGGCTTCTTACACTACCGTCAGTAATGGTTACTATACACATTTTCAATCACTGGTAGTCTGCTTATCCAGGTTAACGCAAGTACTGATTTCTACAACCCAAAGTTAGCTAAGCCAGTTAAAAGTGCTAAGTAAAAAACAATGAGACCACGTTCAAGGAAGGGGCCAAAGTAAAGCGCTGTTTTGTGGGGAAGCTCTGCTCCATGGAGCTTTATCGCATTACGGGCCAGAGACTATTACTGCATCTTTTGCTACCTAAACATTATCTACTGAAGATGTTTCAATATTCACTTATAAACTGCCAGCCACACGTGTTAATTTCTGCAAAAATCCTCCCGTCAGTAGTTATTATATATCTCCTGCCATAACCACAGTCCTCACCCTGCACCCCACACTTCCCCTACTCGTGTCCATCTCCCCACCACTCTCTTCCTTATTCTGATCCTGCCATACCAGCTGTCTCTCAGTCCGATAACCATTAGAACTTTGGATTTTCTTACATATGAAATGGGAACCCACCGGAGCAGTCAGAGCAAGGCAGGGAGAACAGAGCTACATTTTTTTTTTTTTCCTGGCCATGCATGCAGCATGGAGATTTTAGTTCCGCAACCGGGGATCAGACTCAGGTCCCATGCAGTGGAAGGGGAGAGTCTCAACCGAGACAGTAAGGAGAGTCCCCAGACCTCTGTAAAGATCTCTCTGCTGTGGATGGAGGAGAGACTGGAGTTACAAGAATGAAGCCAGTTAAAACGTACTACAGAAGCCCAAGCAAGAGACAGTCAAAGAGTGGCCTGTGACCGGCACAGAATCACTGATGAGAAATGTCTGGCTANATGCCATGCAGCACGGAGATCTTAGTTCCGCAACCGGGGATCAGACTCAGGTCCCATGCAGTGGAAGGGGAGAGTCTCAACCGAGACAGTGAGGAGAGTCCCCAGACCTCTGTAAAGATCTCTCTGCTGTGGATGGAGGAGACTGGAGTTACAAGAATGAAGCCAGTTAAAATGTACTACAGAAGCCCAAGCAAGAGACAGTCAAAGAGTGGCCTGTGACCGGCACAGAATCACTGATGAGAAATGTCTGGCTACTGATAGTAAAGCCAACAAGATTCTGAGGATAAGGGAGGAATTACACCTAACTTTCAGGTTTTGAACTTGAGCAGCTCATGAATTTGGGAACCATTTATGAAAGCAGATAAGTTAGGGGGTGCCAGGTGATAAAGAGCCAGGAATGGCTTTCTTGACATAAGAGAAGCCATTCTGGCCTCATCCATTTTGTACTCTAAGCCTGGCCACAGTGCTTGCCCTCAAACAGGTCTCAGTAATTAATTATCTGAAGGATACAGAGGAACAGAGAAAAGGTAATTAAACAACACTGCAGTGATAAAAGTCCCAGTTCCTCCTCAAAGGATAAACATAATAGTATCTGAGATCTGCAGGAACTAAGGTCCCCACAAGGTGGAGGATGGAATGAAAATGGTGACCCTTCTGACTTCAATTAACTAAAGCTGGGACTCAGTCTACCCTTGCCTCAATTTCAGGCTTAATTCTCCTCTGCTTAAGCCCTTGAATGAATATACATATACCCTTAACTTAAAAAATGTTCTTTTCATCACAGGGGATTGAAATGCAAAAGTAGGAAGTCAAGAGATAATAACCAGCAGGTTTGGCCTCGGAGTACAAAATGAAGTAGAGTAAAGGCTAACGAGTTTTGTCAAGAGAACATCTCGGTCACAGCAAACNGGGATTGAAATGCAAAAGTAGGAAGTCAAGAGATAATAACCAGCAGGTTTGGCCTCGGAGTACAAAATGAAGAGTTTTGTCAAGAGAACATCTCGGTCACAGCAAACACCCTCCTCGAATAACACAAGAGACGACTCCACACATGGACATCACCAGATGGTCAATACCTAAATCAGACTGATTATATTATTTGCAGCCAAAGATGGAGAAGCTCTATATAGTCAGCAGAAACAAAACTTGGAGCTGACTGTGGTTCAGATGATGATGCAAAATTCAGGCTCAAATTGAAGAAAGTAGGGAAAAGCACTAGGACATTCAGCTATGACTTAAATCAAATCCCTTATGATTACACAGTGGAGGTGATGAATAGATTCAAGGGATTAGAGCTGGTAGACAGAATGCCTGAAGAACTATGGATGGAGGTTCATAGCACTGTACAGGAAGCAGTGACCAAAACCAACCCAAAGAAAGAGAAACGCAAGCAGGCAAAGTGGTTGNCCTTTCTGTTGTTCAGTCACTAAGTCACGTGCGACTCTGCGGCACCCCAGGTTTCCCTGTGCTTCACTCTCCTGGAGTTTAATGAGTCGGTGATGCCATCCAACCATCTCATCTTCTGTCACTCACTTCTGCCACTTAGTGACGTACATCCCTGAACCCCCAGATTGGGAGGTGTGTCAGCCAGGGTTCAGCAGAGAGAACAGTAGGGGATATAGTCAGGAGACTTGGTGCAAGGAATCGCCTTGCGCAGCTGTGGGGGCTGGCGAGGAAAGGCTGGAATCCATGGTGCAAGCCGACGAGAAGGGCAGGCCGGGCTCGGGCTCGGGCTGCAGACCTGCAGCTGCGGTCACAGTGGAAATCCTTCTTCCTTGAGGAAACCTCAGTTCTGCTCTTTAGGCCTTCCTATTGACTGAAGCAGGCCCTCCCTGATGCCCTAGGATCATCTCTTTTACTAAAAGCCAGCAAATGGCGAGTGGATCACCTGCCCAGCAACACCTAGGTTAGCATTGCTGAATAAATGGGAGAAAACGAGCCCGGCCAAGTTGGCATCTAAGAGTGAGCATCCTGGAAAGGGGGATTTCTGGTTTCTGTGTGAGACGCGTGGTGAGTAATTTCAGGAAATGATAGACACTATGCTACTGCCTCTTTCCCCAAGTCCCCCCGCTCTCCAGCTAAGTGCTGGAAAGCAGCAGTAATTGCACTTGGCTTCATAATTATTAGTAGTTCACCCACGATTGGTTGCTTAGATACAAAGCAATTCATTTGGAGCCAGAGTTTCCTAAGATGTCCCATAGATGTTATAAGTTTCCAGAAATTCGTTCAGTGATTATTTATTAGTAATGGCTCCCAGTATTAACACATTTCTGCTCCAAACAATATATTCTCTTTGACAATTATCAACCATTGTATATTAATTAAGTAATTGCTAGTCTAATGCTACTTGTGGGATGTAATCTGCGTTTCCAGCAGAGTTTGTTCTGCAGGTCTTTGGCAGCTTTTGTTTTGAGACCTTTGGATGGTTATAATGTGCTTTCTCCTCCTTTGATAACAGGAGGAATTTAATGTTTATTGTAAAAATAAAATTGGATGATACAGAAAGAGATAGAGGAGAAAATAATCACCCTAACCTAGCAGCAAAGAATATTCTTTCACGTATATATGTATATAAAATCTGTAAGATCGCACATGTTATGCAATTCTGTATCCTGCCTTTTTAAACTTAACATCATTGTGTGTTTAAATAACCTATGTAATTAAGTTGTTTATGGATATTTTAGTGATTTTTTTGTAGACTTGTACCATGATTTATTTAGCCATTCTCTCCCTTTTGGACATTTACATTGTTTCTAACTATTTGCAATTATAAAGCATACCAGGATACAAACTTGCAGCTAAATTTTGAGGATCTAATGAATAGCGTGGTGGTTATAATCAACAATATTGTGTTATCAGCTTCAAAGCTGCCAAGAGACTAGATCTTAATTGCTCTTACCACAGAAGAGAAATGATAATTTTATCAAGTGATAGAGATGTTAGCTAATGTTACAGAGGTAATTGTGTCACAACATATAAATGTATGTATTCACACTGTACACGTTAAATTTGCCCTATGTTATATGTCAATTAAAAAAAAAAAACACCAGGACGGACACCTTTATGTTAATCTTTGCAGACATTTATGCGTAACACCTTAGAATTTATTCTAAAAGTGAAACTATAGGAAGAAAGGGTATGAAGTATGTACGCCTTTTGATATATATCAACAGGCTCTTTTCCAGGTTTCTCAAAGATTTTTGAAAGATTATCTCATGGTACTTGACCACATTGTAAAACATATGAGAAGAATCAATAGAATCATTTCCTAAAGAACTTATAAGCAACTGAGTAGATTTATCAAGAAATGGAAGTAATTATTCCTTTCCTTAAAAGGTACTCATTTCTCTTATTCATTATTGATTCAACCCCAAATTTGCATCACTTCTCTTCTGTGAGTCTCCAGGGTTCCGCTAGGATACTACCTTTCCCCAGTGGCTTTAACCTGCCTTTTCAAGTGATATCAAGTGCCAGCCTGCCATCCGCAGGCCTTATCGGTGACAGGGTCTTCAGAAGGAACAAGCCCATAAACGCCAAGTCATTGTGGGGGAGGGAGAGGCCCGCCAAGCTGCTGCTGATTCCCTGCGCCCTGCCCGCCCGGCACGCTGACCCTGCTCAGGAAGAGCTTTGGAGATCGAGTTAACGCCCCCTTTCCCTGCCCCGTAGTGCCCTGTAAGGACTGCCAGGCCACAATGAAGGTTCTTTTGCTGAAAGACCCCAAGGAGGACGACTGTGGCCAGGACCCCTACGTCAGGGTAAGTTCTTGGCGCACCCAGTCCCAGAACGCCTGGCCCTGGCTTGTGTTGAAGTCAGCCAAGGGTGGGGTGATCTGCTAACTGTTGAGGAGTGAGCATAGTGTAAATTGTGAAACAGGCTCCTTTTCCTTATTTTCCAAAAAAAAACCCCTGCTGGCTCCAAGCTGTATCCTTTTATTTGCAGGAGCTGGGATTATATGGGCTCGAAGCCACTTTGATCCCTGTTTTATCATTTGAGTTTCTGTCTCTCCCCGGTCTGTCGGAGAAGGTAAGGTTCGCCAGCCTCTGAGCACCATCGGTTTCCAATGAGACACCTTTGGTTTCCGTGGCATCCTTCCCACCCCGAGTGGGAAGGACCCGTTGATGAGCACTCGGTTTATGAGCAGTCGTCTCACTGTCTGGCAACGTGAACTCACCTGCCCCAGGTCTCAGCTGCTGTTGGATCGTCAGCCTGATCCTCTAGCAGCCGCTCCAAAGAGCCGCCTGACCCAGAGGCGGCCCACGGCGGGTCCCCGCCAGCCTGCTCTCAGCTGCGCAGACCCTTCCCTTTCCGTCTCTCCTGCAGGCCGCCACCCCCCCCCCTCCCCGGCTCAGCGAAGAGCCCAACAGCTGTTGGGCTGGGCACCTTGGCCGGGCACCTTGGCCGGTCCCGCTGCAGATAAGAGGGAGGGTTGGGGCTGCTGCCCTCGGGTTGGGGTGATAGATTACCGCCGGGGACAGCCCCATCGGAACAGTTACAGCTAAACATTCGGTGCCCAGCAGCCTCCACCACTGTGCACCCGCCACCAGATAACCTCNTCCCCTGAAGAAGGAAATGACAGCCCACTCCAGTATTCTTGCCTGGAGAATCCCATGGACAGAGGAGCCTGGCGGGCTACAGCCCGTGGGGTCACAGAAGACTCAGGCCTGATTTAATGACTGCATAACAACTGGGTAGCTGTCATTCATTATCTCCTGTGAGTCGCTCTGTGCCTTGGGAGGGCAGAGGGTATTCCCGTTTAACAGGAGAGAAAACAGGATCACGTTGTGGCCAGTCAAGCTGGGACCAGAACCCGACTCCCTTGGCCCTTAGCCCTGTGCTTGTTCGCTGACCCTGCACTTCCCTCCTTATGTCGCCCCAGGGCAAAAAAGGAAGAGAAAGAGCAAGCAGAACAGTACATCCATCAACAAGACATCTCCACTGCTACTAAGTCCAGACTCCCTAACAGGGCCCGACGAGGCCATCTCTCCACTCTCCCCTGCACACTCCAGCTGCCCCAGGCCTCTCCCCACCCCTCAGGCTTGAACCTATGCAGCCTCCTGTCTGAACATGATCCTCCAGGAACATTGGGTCCTCCAGGAAGCATTCTGGGCTCTGCATGGGTAAGGATGTAGGTAGGTCCCCCTGCTCTAACAGAACCAATACCATTGGCTGAAACAGGATAGTCTTTCCTCTGATGTAAACACTCTGGCTGACTGGTGGCTCTGCCATGCAAAGAAGTCCTGCTCGTTGCATCATCCCCAGGGCAAGACCCTGCAGCTCTTACTGGCCAATCCCATCCATCCTCCACCCAGCAGGGAGGCAGGAAGGGAAGGGCAGGAAGGGCACTTCCTGTCCAGGCAGCACCGGCATTGTGTGCATCACTCCCACGTCCATCCTCTGGACCAGCACCTCCTCACCTGACCACATCCGACTACACGTATTTGTCCCGGGCATCCACGTGCCTGACTTTATGAAGGGCTCCTGTCTGTGAGGGAGGAGGGAGGAATGGATATTTGAGGATCCGGTAGATCCCCACTTCTCAGTGAACCAGAGTCTCCCTGGTCCTTGCACTTGAGTCACGCCTGCCCTTCTCCCCTGGGGAAGGCCCAGGCCCCTTTCTGTTGTTCAGTCACTAAGTCACGTGCGACTCTGCGGCACCCCAGGTTTCCCTGTGCTTCACTCTCCTGGAGTTTAATGAGTCGGTGATGCCATCCAACCATCTCATCTTCTGTCACTCACTTCTGCCACTTAGTGACGTACATCCCTGAACCCCCAGATTGGGAGGTGTGTCAGCCAGGGTTCAGCAGAGAGAACAGTAGGGGATATAGTCAGGAGACTTGGTGCAAGGAATCGCCTTGCGCAGCTGTGGGGGCTGGCGAGGAAAGGCTGGAATCCATGGTGCAAGCCGACGAGAAGGGCAGGCCGGGCTCGGGCTCGGGCTGCAGACCTGCAGCTGCGGTCACAGTGGAAATCCTTCTTCCTTGAGGAAACCTCAGTTCTGCTCTTTAGGCCTTCCTATTGACTGAAGCAGGCCCTCCCTGATGCCCTAGGATCATCTCTTTTACTAAAAGCCAGCAAATGGCGAGTGGATCACCTGCCCAGCAACACCTAGGTTAGCATTGCTGAATAAATGGGAGAAAACGAGCCCGGCCAAGTTGGCATCTAAGAGTGAGCATCCTGGAAAGGGGGATTTCTGGTTTCTGTGTGAGACGCGTGGTGAGTAATTTCAGGAAATGATAGACACGATGCTACTGCCTCTTTCCCCAAGTCCCCCCGCTCTCCAGCTAAGTGCTGGAAAGCAGCAGTAATTGCACTTGGCTTCATAATTATTAGTAGTTCACCCACGATTGGTTGCTTAGATACAAAGCAATTCATTTGGAGCCAGAGTTTCCTAAGATGTCCCATAGATGTTAAAAGTTTCCAGAAATTCGTTCAGTGATTATTTATTAGTAATGGCTCCCAGTATTAACACATTTCTGCTCCAAACAATATATTCTCTTTGACAATTATCAACCATTGTATATTAATTAAGTAATTGCTAGTCTAATGCTACTTGTGGGATGTAATCTGCGTTTCCAGCAGAGTTTGTTCTGCAGGTCTTTGGCAGCTTTTGTTTTGAGACCTTTGGATGGTTATAATGTGCTTTCTCCTCCTTTGATAACAGGAGGAATTTAATGTTTATTGTAAAAATAAAATTGGATGATACAGAAAGAGATAGAGGAGAAAATAATCACCCTAACCTAGCAGCAAAGAATATTCTTTCACGTATATATGTATATAAAATTGTAAGATCGCACATGTTATGCAATTCTGTATTCTGCCTTTTTAAACTTAACATCATTGTGTGTTTAAATAACCTGTGTAATTAAGTTGTTTATGGATATTTTAGTGATTTTTTTGTAGACTTGTACCATGATTTATTTAGCCATTCTCTCCCTTTTGGACATTTACATTGTTTCTAACTATTTGCAATTATAAAGCATACCAGGATACAAACTTGCAGCTAAATTTTGAGGATCTAATGAATAGCGTGGTGGTTATAATCAACAATATTGTGTTATCAGCTTCAAAGCTGCCAAGAGACTAGATCTTAATTGCTCTTACCACAGAAGAGAAATGATAATTTTATCAAGTGATAGAGATGTTAGCTAATGTTACAGAGGTAATTGTGTCACAACATATAAATGTATGTATTCACACTGTACACGTTAAATTTGCCCTATGTTATATGTCAATTAAAAAAAAAAACACCAGGACGGACACCTTTATGTTAATCTTTGCAGACATTTATGCGTAACACCTTAGAATTTATTCTAAAAGTGAAACTATAGGAAGAAAGGGTATGAAGTATGTACGCCTTTTGATATATATCAACAGGCTCTTTTCCAGGTTTCTCAAAGATTTTTGAAAGATTATCTCATGGTACTTGACCACATTGTAAAACATATGAGAAGAATCAATAGAATCATTTCCTAAAGAACTTATAAGCAACTGAGTAGATTTATCAAGAAATGGAAGTAATTATTCCTTTCCTTAAAAGGTACTCATTTCTCTTATTCATTATTGATTCAACCCCAAATTTGCATCACTTCTCTTCTGTGAGTCTCCAGGGTTCTGCTAGGACACTACCTTTCCCCAGTGGCTTTAACCTGCCTTTTCAAGTGATATCAAGTGCCAGCCTGCCATCCGCAGGCCTTATCGGTGACAGGGTCTTCAGAAGGAACAAGCCCATAAACGCCAAGTCATTGTGGGGGAGGGAGAGGCCCGCCAAGCTGCTGCTGATTCCCTGCGCCCTGCCCGCCCGGCACGCTGACCCTGCTCAGGAAGAGCTTTGGAGATCGAGTTAACGCCCCCTTTCCCTGCCCCGTAGTGCCCTGTAAGGACTGCCAGGCCACAATGAAGGTTCTTTTGCTGAAAGACCCTAAGGAGGATGACTGTGGCCAGGACCCCTACATCAGGGTAAGTTCTTGGCGCACCCAGTCCCAGAACGCCTGGCCCTGGCTTGTGTTGAAGTCAGCCAAGGGTGGGGTGATCTGCTAACTGTTGAGGAGTGAGCATAGTGTAAATTGTGAAACAGGCTCCTTTTCCTTATTTTCCAAAAAAAACCCCTGCTGGCTCCAAGCTGTATCCTTTTATTTGCAGGAGCTGGGATTATATGGGCTCGAAGCCACTTTGATCCCTGTTTTATCATTTGAGTTTCTGTCTCTCCCTGGTCTGTCGGAGAAGGTAAGGTTCACCAGCCTCTGAGCACCATCGGTTTCCAATAAGACACCTTTGGCTTCCGAGACATCCTTCCCACCCCGAGTGGGGGGGGGGGCCCCCCCTGCCTGCTCTCAGCTCCGCAGACCCTTCCCCTTTCCGTCTCTACTGCAGGCCACGCCCCCCGGCTCAGCGAAGAGCCCAACAGCTGTTGGGCTGGGCACCTTGGCCGGTCCGCTGCAGATAAGAGGGAGGGTTGGGGCTGCTGCCCTCGGGTTGGGGTGATAGATTACCACCGGGGACAGCCCCATCGGAACAGTTACAGCTAAACATTCGGTGCCCAGCAGCCTCCACCACTGTGCACCGGCCACCAGATAACCTCCCCAGGGCCTCCATTCTGGACGCGTGGGCCGAGAGCCGGGGGCTTCACCGGGTGGGTGTGCCCACCCCTGCCCACTGGGCTGCCCCCTACCCCCCCCTCTGCCCCCATGCTCTGCATATTGGAGTCTGGAGCACCTCTCTGCTTTCTCCCTTCCATTT
>SJYW01038292.1:825570-867516 GCA_006410735.1 Raphicerus campestris
CATAAGCAGCTTTAACGGAAGCAGAGCTCATCATCTGAGCTCGTTGCTAGGACCCTGATGGTCTGAAAAATGCTGGAAACAGGAGCCTGTCTGTCTCTCCCAGGTAGTCTGTTTCCTGAGGGGGTGTCTGAGCTCCGTCTGAAGCTCTGGTGGTGCAGTGAGTGAGTGTTTTGGCACCGTGGAGACACGTGCTCAGATCACAGCTCCGCCCCTCATCCTCTCCAAGCCTCTGTGTCAAACCTCTGTGTCTTAATCCGATCAGTTTGAGACTTTGCACCCATCACAGGGTATCGCCACACGTTGGGTGCAGGAATGTGTGTAAGACAGCCCACTGCCTGGCTCAGAATACGTGGTCAGTAGATTTTGTCCCCATTTTTATCCTCAAAAACCAGGGCTTCAGCATTGATAGCGCTTCTTGAGTATTCCAGTTTATTACGGATGCAGGTCCAGTCTGCGGTCCTGCCTACACCCCAGCCATGCCCAGGCTGAGTCACATCCCCTCTGCTCCCTTATGCCTGCCACCCGGCATCACACTGACGCATCCCTCCCCAAGACTGTGAGCTATTTGAGGGAAATGCTGTGAATTTACCTGTGTGACCTTAAAGACCTGGGGTAGTTCCAGGCACATAGTGAGTTCTCATGTCTTGAGTGGATGCAAGGATGGAGAGATGGATGGATGGATTTAGTTTGCCTACTACTTCGGTGAAGATGTGGGATCTTGGGCAACGCTGAACTTGGCCATCATATAAAATTCCTCTGCCGTTGTTTGGTGTGCAGCTGTCTCATCCCGAAGGTTACGGGGGACTCGTTTTCACCAGCCCCAGAGCGGTGGAAGCCGTGGAGCGGTGTTTGCAGAAAGACACTAAAGCCGAAGGTGAGGGCGGGGTCTGCCGTGAATCCCTCTGGATATCACTCTGGTTTCTCCCATCGGTGATGCTTAGTCTAGAAAGAGCTGGACCTCACGTTTGAAACAGCACAGTGACTTGTAGTTCAAAACGTATTTAGGCACCGAGTTCCTTTGTGTCTGTGTCACCTTTGGAGGGAAGATGAGATTCCTTCTTCTAGGCTGTTTCTTGGTGTCCCACCCAGAATAGCTTCACCCGGGAGCCTTCTGATGGGAGTGAGCACTTAGAGGTGCCGAGTCCCCAGGAAACAGGACCGTGCTGCCTCCTAAACGCCCAGATGGGTGTCAGACCTTAGGAAGGAAAAACTAATGTTTCCTTCCTAGGAATCTCCTAAAAGGGTGTTGAATGCCAAGTGGCCTTGTGATACCTTTTTTTTTTTCAGTATTTCTTTAACCCATATTTAAAAATGTTTACTTCTGTCGTAAAATGATAACATTCTCTATAAAACTGGGTTTGTTTCTAAACCTGAAATGTATTAGCTCTACTTTGACCTAATGGATAAATGAGCCTTCCTATCTGAGATGACAGTTTGTTGACTGCTTTGGTTTATGTCCCAAATAAAATCACTTGTATCAGATGGCAGAGGATGGGGTGGTTAGATAGCATCACCAACTCAGTGGACATGAATTTGAGCAAATTCCAAGAGATAGTGAAGGACAGAGGAGCCTGGCATGCTGCAATCCATGGGGTCGCAATGTGTCAGACAGCAAGTAAACAGCAGTTGCTTTATTAGAGATTTAAATTGCCTCTTTTTCACAAGCAGTAACTTTTTTATCTAGAAGTCTAGATTTGGGAGGAATGCCCTGGTGGTCCAGTGGTTAGGGCTCAGTGCTTTCACTGCCGTGGCCATGGGTTCAATCGCTGGTATGGGAGCCAAGATCCCACAAGTCTCACGGCGTGGCCAAAGGGAAAAGGGTAGAGTTTTATATTTTATTATCACTAAGCAGATTCTTCATTATGTCTGTTTACTAGTATGCATTAAAAATGCTTCTCGTGCCAGCCGTGGAAATGACTTAACATTTCAAGCAAGGCATACTGACACATTTGGCCAAAGTGATTTTTTAAAACTTGCCTGCAGACTATGAATAGAATGTAAAAATGGATTTTCGCTTGAGACGCTGTTCTTTATATCTGGTCATTAACAGTTTGCCTTGCTCACAAGTGTTTCAGGATGAGCAAACAGCTGCAGGCAGCAGTCTAAACGGCCACCGTGGTATTTGCAGCTCACATCGAATCTCATGTTTTACAGTCTGGAAAAAGTCTCTGAAAGAAAAATGGAATGCTAAGTCGGTGTACGTGGTGGGAAATGCTACTGCTTCTCTAGGTAAGCGGTCAAGGCCCAAATAAAACACCAAAGAATGACTGTGATATTGTGATTATAATGAAAAATGTATATTTGGTCTTTATCCCTATTCCTGGCCCAGGCCTCCTAAAACCCTTGGAATTTCCCAAGTGATAAGAAAAAAACAAGGTGTCTTTTGTTATTCATAACATCTCTTTCAACTCCATCTGAGTTGACGCCACTGAGGGGACTTTTGGGAAGCCCTTAGACTGGAGGCTAGTTGCCATGGGATTGCAGTGGGAACTTTCAGATCCTGCCCTCCCTGCCCCCGCCTCCAGGGAGAAGGATGGTGGGGGGCCTGGAGGTTGAATTAATGACCAGTGACCAGTGATTTAGTCGATGGTGCCCATGCAACGAAGCCGCCACAAAAATCCAAAGAGCAGTTTCACAGAGGAGCTGGGAGGCCCAGGCCCCCCCGAGCCATCCCTGCCTGATGCAGCGCCTCCACCTGGCTGTTCATTGACGCCCTTTGAAATACCCTTCGTAAGAAGCCAGCAGCAGGAAATTGCACCTTTTCCCTGAGTTCTTTGAGCTGTTCTAGCAAGTGACCCAACTCAAGGAGTGGGCTGGGAGACCCCCCTACTCAGAGCCAGTCTGTCGGAAGCACAAGCAGCGACCTAGGTCTGAAGGCGGGCGGTGTGATCCGGGGACTGAGCGCCGGATCCTTGGGATCTGATGCTGCCTCCTTGGAGAGAGCATCAGATGTGAGTTAGGTTGTCGGACACCCAGCTGAGAGCCGCAGCACTGCTGGGTGTGGAAAACCCACCCCTGGGGCAGCCAGCGTGCAGAGGGATGAGTGTGGTGGAAGGCAGAGGAGAGAGGGGGGCAGGAGCTGTCCTCCTCGCTCACCTGACTTAGTTCATGGAGCCCCAGGTTTCAGTTTAAAACATTCTTTTCCTTACTCAGTTTATAACAAGTAATTAGTCCACTACATAGTGACGCTGATAAGACTGCAATGAAATAAATATATTCAGATATGGCTAAATGGCATTGAAAATCAGTTCCCATGTTTTGAGAAATACTTGGTCTGCGTGTATTCAAAGGCTTTACCAAATTATTTTGGTAATCTATCCAAAGGTAGTAATCCCAAATAGGAGAAATGTTTTTATCAGCTCAGCGACTCTCTGCAACCCCATGGACTGCAGCACGCCAGGCTTCCCAGTCCATCACCAACTCCTGGAGCTTGCTCAAACTCATGTCCACTGAGTTGGTGATGCCATCCAACCATCTTATCCTCCATCATCCCTTTCTCCTCCTGCCTTCAATCTTTCCCAGCATCAGTGTCTTTTCAAATGAGTCAGTTTTTCGCATCAGGTAGCCAAAGTATTAAGAGTTTCAGCTTNCATCCCTTTCTCCTCCTGCCTTCAATCTTTCCCAGCATCAGTGTCTTTTCAAATGAGTCAGTTTTTCGCATCAGGTAGCCAAAGTATTAAGAGTTTCAGCTTCAGCATCAGTCCTTCCAATGAATATTCAGGACTGATTTCCTTTGGAATGGACTGGTTGGATCTCTTTGCTCTCAAAGGGACTCTCAAGAGTCTTTGCGGGGGGAGGGTTGGGATACACAGCTCTATCATAGTGTTACTTATAATGTAAAAAAAATGAAAATCCCCAAGTGTCCACTAACAGGGAAGAGTCCAATTTAAATTATGATAGATCTGTGTGATGGTTGTGTAGTTTCTTCTTTTAGATATACGTCTTTATTTTGAAGGGAACTTACAGGAAAGGTATAAATACATGGCAAAGAACTGAATTTTTCCTGAACCTTTTGAGAGTAAGTTGCTAATTTGACCCCGCATCACCCAGAGCCACAGGTCTGGGGGCCCCAGGTAAGGGGGCGCCGCGGGCTGGGACCCAGCTCCCTCTCGGGTGCACGATGCCTCCTCCCACCTCCCGCTCCAGCTTCCAAGGGGAGACACTNCTAGGGTAATGGCAGTCCTGTGACCACCGACGGGCACCAGGCATGGGTCTGTGCCAGGCACGGGCCAGGTGGCTACACGTGCTGCTCATCTAATCCTTGGAGCAGCCAGACGAGCAAAGCTGGTAACCTTTCTGCTTCGTGGAGGTGGGGACGGAGGCCCACAGGGCGTGGGTCACCCTGAGGCCACTGTCCTGTGGAGCTGCCGTTTGAACCTGACCCCCTGGCTCCGGGACCCGGTCTGGACTGCTCTGCCTCCGTGGGGGGCCTGACTGGCCCTCTTCCCTCAAGAGAGCTGCTTTCCAGGCTTTGCTCTGTGCTCCCACCTGGCCCTGCACCCGCCGGCCCCTGCGTCTGCCCCCC
The DNA here is from genome assembly GCA_006410735.1 of Raphicerus campestris. NCBI lineage: Eukaryota > Metazoa > Chordata > Mammalia > Artiodactyla > Bovidae > Raphicerus > Raphicerus campestris. Next base: position 830,096 of record SJYW01038292.1, read on the forward strand.
CGCCGAGGCCTGTGGCTCCGCTGAGACCCCTCTGTCTTCTCCCTGCAGTTCGTGGCCATCGGCCCCACCACAGCCCATGCCCTGGCCGCGCAGGGCCTGCCCGTGAGCTGCACCGCGGACAGCCCCACGCCACGTGCCCTGGCCACCGGCATCAGGACGGCGCTCCAGCCCCACGCGTGCTGAGTGTGAGGCCCTGGCACCCTCCCCGGGCTGGGCTGCTGCCTCCAGGTGGAGCCAGGCATTGACAGGGGCTCCCGGGAGGCTGCTGCCCTCATGCTCCTGCCCCTGCCCAAGGAGAACACCCCCTGCTCCCCGCCCAGCACCCGGGACTGGACAGGCCGTGGGGCCAGCATCAGGCGTGCAGGCACCTGGCGTCCCCCTGGGGCAGCCAGCGCGGACCCTCGCCCGGCGCACATGGCTCCTCCACAGCAGGAAGGAAGCCAAATAAAGCTCACTGGCCACTCTGGCCGACCACGTGTTCTTGTCACTTGCTGTGTTTGGGAAAGAAGCAGATACGCCCTCGTGCTGAGAGCTGACAAACCGGGCGTGAAGAATAAAGGTTGCTGTGTGTGAAGTTTTATCCATCTTGTGAAAAGAACCTCTGGGCTTCCCAGGTGGCGCTAGTGGTAAAGAACCCTACCCAGGCGGGAAAGGCAGCAGGCGGTTACATCGCTGGGTCAGGAAGATCCCCTGGAGTAGGAATGGCATCCCACTCCAGTATCCTTGCCTGGAGAATCCCAGAGCCAGGGGAGCCTGGCGGGCTACAATCCATGGGGTTGCAAGGGTCAGACACGACTTAGCAACTCAACCANGGAAGATCCCCTGGAGTAGGAATGGCATCCCACTCCAGTATCCTTGCCTGGAGAATCCCAGAGCCAGGGGAGCCTGGCGGGCTACAATCCATGGGGTTGCAAGGGTCAGACACGACTTAGCAACTCAACCACCACCACCAAGGGCTAGTCAAGACATTCAGGCAAGGCTTTACTGGGGCTCCGGTGGCTACAGGAGGGAGCAAAAACAAGTTTCACTCGCTCACTCCCCGAGCTGGGGACGAGCTGGTGGCTTATGCGGGATGAGGGTAGAGGTGCGTGCGGGGGTCAGGCTGGAGGGGGCTTAGGTGTCCTGCCTGCCCCTGTGGGGGAGTCCGGGGCAGGGGGCACGTGCAGTGCCCTGCTCTCGCCCCGGCTGTGCGTGCGTGCAGTTGCTTTTAGTGCCTTATTATATTCTTTGTACTGTGTTGCTCCAGGAGACGTTTGTCCAGGTGCAAGCCCTGCAGGAAAGAGTCCCGCGTCCCAGGCCCCAGGCTCAGTGCCACCAAAGACGGTCCTGTGGGCTCAGCCGTGCCTGGACTGGGTCAGCCGGTCCTGATCACATGCAAGGTCCAGTTGCTATAGAAGTCTCTTACTGATTTTGTACTTTTAGCTAAGGCAGGGTTGCAAGCACAAGCCCTTAGGTTTATAAGCAGGATTGAAAATTATACCTAAAACTCCCTTTTAATATTGCTAAACCACAGGGGTCTGCTTTAGTATCTTACTAAGGGCGATGAACAGTTTTCCTTCCCTTAATTTTTTCTTCTCTTTGTATATTCTCGAGGATTGAAGCCACGCCGCCGCCCTCAGAATCTGAGACCAGAGATGTGAACGGTGGAGGAGGCAGAAGGGAGTCTGTTGTGACCTGGGCAGAACCCTGTACATACCTCACTTCTAAGTGAATTTGTGCAGGACAGTGAGCTTGGAGGGGAGGGGGTACTGAGGGGTGGTAGCTGCCTTTTAGAAACCAAGATAGAATTAGACAAAACTGCTCCCCACAACCACTTCAGGGTTCTGGAAACTGACCTGAGTCAGGCAACAAATTGAGAAGCATTTATTCCTTGTTTAAGTTTTTTTAAAAAATACTTATTTTCTCATATTTATTTTGGCTGCGCTGGGTCCTCATAGCTCTGCAGCGTGTGGGGTTGTAGTTTGCCAACCAGGGATCAAGGCCACATCCCTTGCATTGGGAGACGGGTTCTTAACCACCGGACCACCAGGGAAGTACCAAGAAGCAATTATGCTTGAAAACCTGCTCCTGGGTCAGACCAGCAGGAATGGTCTCAGGCAGTGGCCTGGAGATGCACCCTGCCCCTGTGCACCCCTGCAGGGATCAGCAGCTTTGCTGCCCTCAGTTCAGGTAACAGGCAGAAATCCAGGGCTTTTTCAGCCGAAGGCGGTGAACCCCGTAGGCAGTGAATGGGGAATCCTGCAGTTTTGCTGGTCTGAGCTCGAGGTCCCGGTTGGGATGAGCAGCAGACCCCTCAGAATGTAATGGGGCCCTCGTGGGGACCAGAGCGCCCCAGAAGGGCTGGCTTAACCAGCTGGGGTCGGGGGCGTGCCCATGTGCACTTGATGCAGACCCGGGGAACTCGGGGTGCGGGCCGAGGCCGGGGGGGACTCGCAGGGTGACGGGCACGTCCTAAGACTGATCCTGGCGTTGGCTGCACAGACCAAACACTTGTCCCTGAGGACTGAGTAAAATAGAGAACACTGCCTTATACACACGTTTTTCTCTATAACGTCAAAGTGAAATAGATCAGACCCTGAGTCAGGAACCGTGGCTGCACGTCAGAACCATGCCCAGTGCTTCTGAAAAGGGAGCTGCTCCCCGGCCCCTCCCCGCCCCGCCCACTTCTACTTAATTGTTTCCTAGGGGAAGGCCTAAGTCACAGGCGGTTTAGAAGCCCTCCAGGTGAGTCCTACCTGCAAGCTCATCCTAAAACCATCGCACCTGGTCAGGGTGCGGTCCCTGGCGGACCCTAGAAGCTGGGGGATTCTGAGACGGGCGCTGAGCGACGGAGGAGAAGAGGAGACAGGCATCTGAAGGCAGATGGGGAGACAAAGGCAAGAAAGTGCCCGTGGGTGGTGGTGGGGGGGCTGCCAAAGAGAGGCCAGAGCGGGGAGGGTGAGCGTGGTAGGGGCAGGGGACAAGGACTCGCTAAATGTCTTCTGTCCAATGGCAGCCCGATGTGACCTTTTCGAGAGGAGGTGGCCAGGGTTTAAGGTGAGGCAGGACAGGTTGGGTTAAAAATGGAGATGGGTTCAGGGTTAGGAAGGGTTGCAGCCGACCTCGTCCATCAGACACTCGGGAGCCAGGCAGTGAGGGTGCGGGTTCCCGGCTGGGGCTGTGAGCGGGAAACCCACGCGTTGGCAGCTGGGCTGGGGTGGGTCTCCTGTTCAGTTCAGAAGGTGAGGGCTGAGTAGGCAAATGTGAATTTATAAAGTGACAGGGGGAAAGGACCCGGGTCCCGCAGTTAATGGGGGCAGCAAAAGTAGAAACCCAATAACTTTCAACTCAGGAGAGTGAAACCCAGAGAGGCCCCATGCAGTCCCAATCCCCCTTGCCCAGGGGGTGACCGCTCCTCTTAAGGGTGACCGCACCCTTGCCCAGAGTTAAGCTGGGTCATCGTCTGTGGTCTGGCGGCTAGGAGAGAGGGAATGGCAGCCTCAGGACAGGAGCTCGCCAGGCACAGTTCTCATCTGGGAAGGGTCAGCATTGAAATGGGATGTGCAGGGTGCCTCCCAGGCCCAAAGTGGCAGCTGGGAACCGGCATGAGGCCTGCGTCCCACGCAACCCTGATAGAGCTCCCGCCTCTTAAGCTCCCCGTGTCCTTCTTAAGGATCAGAAGGGACAGAACATGAGGTAGGAGAGGAGAGAGTAGGGAGAAGGCATTCAACATGGGGAGGGTTTCCTGAATTGTGTCCCCCAACCCCGACATGGGCCCTCGTGTGCCCACCCCAGCCGACTCCCAGAGTGCTGGTGAAGGAAGACCTTTGAGGAGAGAGTACAGCATTGGGCAGGAATCCAGGTACTGAACTAGGGCTGGGCCTCGGGCCCTGGTGGTCAGCAGTGAATTGAAGATGTTTCCTTTGGACCTCTTAGCCCAGCTCCTAATTACAGGATGTGTTCTCAGGCACCATTCCACATTTTAGGGCCTTTTAACTCATTCATTACATATAATAACTCACTCAATGAGTTAAAATAATAGCCCCATGCCAGCTATTATGTTAAATGCTGATGCAATTATGTTAAATGTGAATGGGTGGTAAAATAAAGACATTGTGATATATATGGGTTTTCAGAAAATAAACTAGCAGGAAATTATTTTACTAAACATCCTAATGTGTGACATACTCTTACCAGTAAGCAAAATTAATGCTGTTCATGATTTCCTGCTGAGTCTGAGAGGTTTATCTGGTGCAAAGGCAACAGGGCTTATTGCCCCTGACACCTAACTAGTCTGGGCTGTGCGCGGGGACCCCCGGGGTGAGAGGCAGCTCCTACCGTCGAGGGACCGCGGACACAGGGTTGGGGCAGCCCGGCTGGCTGTGCTTCCCAGGGCAGCACTGTGGCCAGGAGACGCCGGGCCCCACCTGTCTGGACTGAGGGCCCCGGGCATCTCTCTCCGAGACTGTCACTGGGGCTTCGGCGCTGGAGCTGGCGGGACCTCAGGTTGACCTGCCTCCAGAGCGGGTTTCTTAGCTTTGGCGTCAGCGTCATGGCTCGTTACATCTTCCTTCAGAGATTTTATAAGAAACATTCGATTACTTAAAAAAAAAAAAAAATCCATTTCTTGCACTCGTCAGAGGTCCTCAGCTAGGCAGTGGCGACACGTGACCCCAGCCCTCCATCGTACCTCTCCGCTCCTCTCCCGAATTCTTACCCAACCCTCTCCTCCTCCAGTGTTCTGTCCGTGAGAAGGGACATGGCACCGATCTGACGGGTCTGGCCCGACAGTGTCTGCATGGGCTCCAGGCAGGAGGTGCAGGAATGACGCACGGGGACCACTCAGACACCCAGCCTGGGCTCCGGGGTCCCCTCCTCCTCACAGGGGCAACTTCCCCAAGCTGGAGACATTCCCTGTACCTGCTGTAAAGCTGCTCCTCGACGCCAGATAAAGTAAAAACTGTTTCGCAAAGAGCTGCAGGCTAATGACCTGCAGCCCACGGTCAGATCAGCCGGGATCTCCGCAGAGCTCAACACCCTCAGAGTCCTGTAGGCCCATCTCACCATCACCAGGACCACAGACACTCCCAGGGCTCGCCGACTCAGGCAGGGGGAGATCAACTCAGCCCATCCTCCAAATGAGCAGAGGCAGAGAACTCATCACAGCCACCCCTACAGTCCCCAGTCTGCAGGGCCTGGACAGACAGTGTAGGGGGCAGCCAGCCAGTGTGAAATCAACCTGCTGAGGGTTAACCCAATGAGGCTAAGTGACAGCAAAGCAGCACAGCCCCAGCGGCTGAGAGCATTCCACTTGTGAGCTTACAGCCCCAGACTGGAAGGGGTAGAAAACCAGATTCTACCCTCCCGCTGTTCCTGACCTCACCCAGGGTGCAGCCACAGGGCCGGGGATGACCCCGCTCAAGCACGGAGCCCCAGGATCCCATCTGGTGGGTGGGGAGTGGGGGGCGGTGTCAGCCACTCTTACCGTCTTCTCTCCCTGCATTGACTTTGTCAGTTTGTAGCTAAGACAGATGATAAAGCACATCAGCAGGCTTGCGGCCATCAGGAGGCCACCCGCAACGCTGATCATAATCTTGAAGTCAAGCCTCTCAAGTACCATCTTGTGGCCAAGCGCACACCTGGGCAGAAAAGTGCCGGGAAGCACATAAAATGTCCCCCTACCCGGGGAAGCACGTGAATGTCCTCCGACCCCGCCTCCCCCCACCCCCAGCCGCTTAGCAATCAACCTCCATGGGCTTCCTTCAGTGGAGGGGGAGTTATCCCAAGCCATAGAGCCTTCTGCGTGTAAAACGCGGGAGGATCTCCCTAAGCTGGTCCAGGGTGGGTGGAAGGTTTACTCCAGAGAGAAGGAAGGACCCACGTGGGAAGAATCTTTCTGTTTCACGGGCAGTGACATGCAGCTAGACTTGACGAACAGGCCTGCACTTGGGCCCTTGGCTTGGCTCCCAAGCCCTGTGCGCACCCTAAGTCCCTTCAGTCCTGTCCAGCCCTCTGTGACGCTATGGACTGTAGGCTCCTCTGTCCATGGGATTCTCCAGGCATGGATACTGGAGTGGTTTGCCATCCCCTTCTCCGGGGGATCTTTTCAGCCAAGGGATTGAACTGAGTCAAGTCTCCTGCATTGGCAGGTGGGTTCTTTACCTAGGAAGCCCCTGAACTTTCAGAATCAAGTTTACAAGTCTCCTATGGGAATAACTAAGGGAATGTCTTTTTTTTTCCCAAAAAAGATGTTATGTGTACACTGCTGAGAATACACGAACCCATTTAGTAAATGATAAGTATTTTAGGGGGAAAAAAATGTCAATTTTTCCCACTGACAAATGGGTCATGCCACCTCAGTATTTAAGGAGATTCTAGAAACTCCCTTCCAGACCCTTCTGCAGGCTCAGAGGTGGAGTGTCCTGCACAGAGGAGCCAGCCTCTCCAGGAACCAGGAGCCCCCATCCCTTGTTCTGTCTTTATTGTCGACCACACACCTTGCTTGGCTATCTTTCCTCCAAAACCCAACCGCGTTCCTCCAAATCCAGTTTACCTGGAACGAGCAATTTAATCAAACACTCTGGGCCTTGAGAAGTAGGTCCCTTCAAAGGCTTGGTAATCCCTGGAAAGAAGAGAAGTGACTCCCGGAGAAAAGCCAACAATTCGAATGGGAGCAACACCTCCCTGAGTCCAGGCGTCCTGAGCTGCGTGAAGCCAAATAAAAGCAAATGAATCGTGGGGAACACGACGCTTCAGTAATGAATCCCCCCACCCCTACTTCTGTGACTCTTGGAGGGACCTCACTGTCGCCACAAGGAATACCTGACTTCCAGACGCGCTGNGGCCTGGAGATGCACCCTGCCCCTGTGCACCCCTGCAGGGATCAGCAGCTTTGCTGCCCTCAGTTCAGGTAACAGGCAGAAATCCAGGGCTTTTTCAGCCGAAGGCGGTGAACCCCGTAGGCAGTGAATGGGGAATCCTGCAGTTTTGCTGGTCTGAGCTCGAGGTCCCGGTTGGGATGAGCAGCAGACCCCTCAGAATGTAATGGGGCCCTCGTGGGGACCAGAGCGCCCCAGAAGGGCTGGCTTAACCAGCTGGGGTCGGGGGCGTGCCCATGTGCACTTGATGCAGACCCGGGGAACTCGGGGTGCGGGCCGAGGGGGGGGGGGACTCGCAGGGTGACGGGCACGTCCTAAGACTGATCCTGGCGTTGGCTGCACAGACCAAACACTTGTCCCTGAGGACTGAGTAAAATAGAGAACACTGCCTTATACACACGTTTTTCTCTATAACGTCAAAGTGAAATAGATCAGACCCTGAGTCAGGAACCGTGGCTGCACGTCAGAACCATGCCCAGTGCTTCTGAAAAGGGAGCTGCTCCCCGGCCCCTCCCCGCCCCGCCCACTTCTACTTAATTGTTTCCTAGGGGAAGGCCTAAGTCACAGGCGGTTTAGAAGCCCTCCAGGTGAGTCCTACCTGCAAGCTCATCCTAAAACCATCGCACCTGGTCAGGGTGCGGTCCCTGGCGGACCCTAGAAGCTGGGGGATTCTGAGACGGGCGCTGAGCGACGGAGGAGAAGAGGAGACAGGCATCTGAAGGCAGATGGGGAGACAAAGGCAAGAAAGTGCCCGTGGGTGGTGGTGGGGGGGCTGCCAAAGAGAGGCCAGAGCGGGGAGGGTGAGCGTGGTAGGGGCAGGGGACAAGGACTCGCTAAATGTCTTCTGTCCAATGGCAGCCCGATGTGACCTTTTCGAGAGGAGGTGGCCAGGGTTTAAGGTGAGGCAGGACAGGTTGGGTTAAAAATGGAGATGGGTTCAGGGTTAGGAAGGGTTGCAGCTGACCTCGTCCATCAGACACTCGGGAGCCAGGCAGTGAGGGTGCGGGTTCCCGGCTGGGGCTGTGAGCGGGAAACCCACGCGTTGGCAGCTGGGCTGGGGTGGGTCTCCTGTTCAGTTCAGAAGGTGAGGGCTGAGCAGGCAAATGTGAATTTATAAAGTGACAGGGGGAAAGGACCCGGGTCCCGCAGTTAATGGGGGCGGCAAAAGTAGAAACCCAATAACTTTCAACTCAGGAGAGTGAAACCCAGAGGGGCCCCATGCAGTCACAATCCCCCTTGCCCAGGGGGTGACTGCTCCTCTTAAGGGTGACCGCACCCTTGCCCAGAGTTAAGCTGGGTCATCGTCTGTGGTCTGGCGGCTAGGAGAGAGGGAATGGCAGCCTCAGGACAGGAGCTCGCCAGGCACAGTTCTCATCTGGGAAGGGTCAGCATTGAAATGGGATGTGCAGGGTGCCTCCCAGGCCCAAAGTGGCAGCTGGGAACCGGCATGAGGCCTGCGTCCCACGCAACCCTGATAGAGCTCCCGCCTCTTAAGCTCCCCGTGTCCTTCTTAAGGATCAGAAGGGACAGAACATGAGGTAGGAGAGGAGAGAGCAGGGAGAAGGCGTTCAACATGGGGAGGGTTTCCTGAATTGTGTCCCCCAACCCCGACACGGGCCCTCGTGTGCCCACCCCAGCCGACTCCCAGAGTGCTGGTGAAGGAAGACCTTTGAGGAGAGAGTACAGCATTGGGCAGGAATCCAGGTACTGAACTAGGGCTGGGCCTCGGGCCCTGGTGGTCAGCAGTGAATTGAAGATGTTTCCTTTGGACCTCTTAGCCCAGCTCCTAATTACAGGATGTGTTCTCAGGCACCATTCCACATTTTAGGGCCTTTTAACTCATTCATTACATATAATAACTCACTCAATGAGTTAAAATAATAGCCCCATGCCAGCTATTATGTTAAATGCTGATGCAATTATGTTAAATGTGAATGGGTGGTAAAATAAAGACATTGTGATATATATGGGTTTTCAGAAAATAAACTAGCAGGAAATTATTTTACTAAACATCCTAATGTGTAACATACTCTTACCAGTAAGCAAAATTAATGCTGTTCATGATTTCCTGCTGAGTCTGAGAGGTTTATCTGGTGCAAAGGCAACAGGGCTTATTGCCCCTGACACCTAACTAGTCTGGGCTGTGCGCGGGGACCCCCGGGGTGAGAGGCAGCTCCTACCGTCGAGGGACCGCGGACACAGGGTTGGGGCAGCCCGGCTGGCTGTGCTTCCCAGGGCAGCACTGTGGCCAGGAGACGCCGGGCCCCACCTGTCTGGACTGAGGGCCCCGGGCATCTCTCTCCGAGACTGTCACTGGGGCTTCGGCGCTGGAGCTGGCGGGACCTCAGGTTGACCTGCCTCCAGAGCGGGTTTCTTAGCCTTTGCGTCAGCGTCATGGCTCGTTACATCTTCCTTCAGAGATTTTATAAGAAACATTCGATTACTTAAAAAAAAAAAAATCATTTCTTGCACTCGTCAGAGGTCCTCAGCTAGGCAGTGGTGACACGTGACCCCAGCCCTCCATCGTACCTCTCCGCTCCTCTCCCGAATTCTTAACCAACCCTCTCCTCCAGTGTTCTGTCTGTGAGAAGGGACATGGCACCAATCTGACGGGTCTGGCCCGACAGTGTCTGCATGGGCTCCAGGCAGGAGGTGCAGGAATGACGCACAGGGACCACTCAGACACCCAGCCTGGGCTCCGGGGTCCCCTCCTCCTCACAGGGGCAACTTCCCCAAGCTGGAGACATTCCCTGTACCTGCTGTAAAGCTGCTCCTCGACGCCAGATAAAGTAAAAACTGTTTCGCAAAGAGCTGCAGGCTAATGACCTGCAGCCCACGGTCAGATCAGCCGGGATCTCCGCAGAGCTCAACACCCTCAGAGTCCTGTAGGCCCATCTCACCATCACCAGGACCACAGACACTCCCAGGGCTCGCCGACTCAGGCAGGGGGAGATCAACTCAGCCCATCCTCCAAATGAGCAGAGGCAGAGAACTCATCACAGCCACCCCTACAGTCCCCAGTCTGCAGGGCCTGGACAGACAGTGTAGGGGGCAGCCAGCCAGTGTGAAATCAACCTGCTGAGGGTTAACCCAATGAGGCTAAGTGACAGCAAAGCAGCACAGCCCCAGCGGCTGAGAGCATTCCACTTGTGAGCTTACAGCCCCAGACTGGAAGGGGTAGAAAACCAGATTCTACCCTCCCGCTGTTCCTGACCTCACCCAGGGTGCAGCCACAGGGCCGGGGATGACCCCGCTCAAGCACGGAGCCCCAGGATCCCATCTGGTGGGTGGGGAGTGGGGGGCGGTGTCAGCCACTCTTACCGTCTTCTCTCCCTGCATTGACTTTGTCAGTTTGTAGCTAAGACAGATGATAAAGCACATCAGCAGGCTTGCGGCCATCAGGAGGCCACCCGCAACGCTGATCATAATCTTGAAGTCAAGCCTCTCAAGTACCATCTTGTGGCCAAGCGCACACCTGGGCAGAAAAGTGCCGGGAAGCACATAAAATGTCCCCCTACCCGGGGAAGCACGTGAATGTCCTCCGACCCCGCCTCCCCCCACCCCCAGCCGCTTAGCAATCAACCTCCATGGGCTTCCTTCAGTGGAGGGGGAGTTATCCCAAGCCATAGAGCCTTCTGCGTGTAAAACTCCGGAGGATCTCCCTAAGCTGGTCCAGGGTGGGTGGAAGGTTTACTCCAGAGAGAAGGAAGGACCCACGTGGGAAGAATCTTTCTGTTTCACGGGCAGTGACATGCAGCTAGACTTGACGAACAGGCCTGCACTTGGGCCCTTGGCTTGGCTCCCAAGCCCTGTGCGCACCCTAAGTCCCTTCAGTCCTGTCCAGCCCTCTGTGACGCTATGGACTGTAGGCTCCTCTGTCCATGGGATTCTCCAGGCATGGATACTGGAGTGGTTTGCCATCCCCTTCTCCGGGGGATCTTTTCAGCCAAGGGATTGAACTGAGTCAAGTCTCCTGCATTGGCAGGTGGGTTCTTTACCTAGGAAGCCCCTGAACTTTCAGAATCAAGTTTACAAGTCTCCTATGGGAATAACTAAGGGAATGTCTTTTTTTTTCCCAAAAAAGATGTTATGTGTACACTGCTGAGAATACACGAACCCATTTAGTAAATGATAAGTATTTTAGGGGGAAAAAAATGTCAATTTTTCCCACTGACAAATGGGTCATGCCACCTCAGTATTTAAGGAGATTCTAGAAACTCCCTTCCAGACCCTTCTGCAGGCTCAGAGGTGGAGTGTCCTGCACAGAGGAGCCAGCCTCTCCAGGAACCAGGAGCCCCCATCCCTTGTTCTGTCTTTATTGTCGACCACACACCTTGCTTGGCTATCTTTCCTCCAAAACCCAACCGCGTTCCTCCAAATCCAGTTTACCTGGAACGAGCAATTTAATCAAACACTCTGGGCCTTGAGAAGTAGGTCCCTTCAAAGGCTTGGTAATCCCTGGAAAGAAGAGAAGTGACTCCCGGAGAAAAGCCAACAATTCGAATGGGAGCAACACCTCCCTGAGTCCAGGCGTCCTGAGCTGCGTGAAGCCAAATAAAAGCAAATGAATCGTGGGGAACACGACGCTTCAGTAATGAATCCCCCCACCCCTACTTCTGTGACTCTTGGAGGGACCTCACTGTCGCCACGAGGAATACCTGACTTCCAGACGCGCCGTCTTGTGCCAGAGCTCAAGGGAGGGACGGGTATGTTCTGGGGCTTTGAGACCCATCGGGCTGTGTGACATCAGCCCTCAGAACACCAGCTTCTGGTCACAGAGTTCTCAGTTCTGTCCTGGGTTTTGGTTTATTTTCACCTCCCAGGAAATGCAGAATGTCTGGATAACAATTTTTGTCATTTTGGTCCAAGTCCAGAAGCTTTGCACATTGTTTCCCCTAGAGAAAACGTTTAGGGTTTGCCTTCTAATCAAGACATAGTTTGAGATTTCAATAAAAAGCTGGAAGAAAACCTGCCACGTATGGAGGCGAACAGCGTCCTAAGACCTGCAGAGCTCTGGCCACACGGTGGATACATGGTGTAGCCACTTAGATCTGTGTTCACTGACATACATTGATCTAGTTAAATCAGTTGATAAATGTAACTGACATAGATACGTGACATATGTAACTACGTAGTTTTATAAATGGCTATACACGACTGAGTGACTTCACTTTCACTTTTCACTTTCATGCATTGGAGAAGGAAACGGCAACCCACTCCAGTGTTCTTGCCTGGAGAATCCCAGGGACGGGGGAGCCTGGTGGGCTGCCGTCTATGGGGTTGCACAGAGTAGGACATGACTGAAGCGACTTAGCAGCAGCAGCATATATAAATAAAACCTAATTGACACACGTCAGAGCCTTATGTATGGTTCTGTATGTTGTACAGAGAGCAAGCAACAGACAGTATAGTTAAGAACTGTGTACTGACATTAACAAAGTGCTGGGCGGTGAGAAGACACTAGAGTTTGGTTCTGGTCCTGATCGCATTTCTCTGATCACAAGGTACGGAGAGCCTGCCAAGCCAGTCCCGCTAGAAGAGAGGGCTCATTTAGCTACAGGAGGCATCTCGCAGAAGCCCAAGGGACAGGAAGGGAGTGGGATGGGCCTCCTGGGCACAGCTCCAGGGCCGTCTCCCTGGGCTTCGGTCTCTGTGAATGTCGCTTGTCATGGCCACAGGGGAAGCACGTGAATACGAGCCGCCTGCATGCACGACACTCTGTAGCTTCACTCCACCTTTCATCTTCGTGCTTTTTGTTTCACAGAAAGTTTTTAGCTTCCAGGCAAAAGCTAATTTCACATTTAATAAAGAATGAGGCCACAGTTGAACATGTAAATGCTGTCTGGGTAAACGTGATGATGATAAAGGGTTTGAATTATGGTGCTGGGGAAGACTCTTGACAGTCCATTGGACTGCAAGGAGATCCAACCAGTCAATCCTAAAAGAAATCAACCCTGAATGTTCATTGGAAGGACTCATGCTGAAGCTCCCATACTTTGGCCACCTGATGCGAAGAGCGACTCACAGGAGATGCTGGGAAAGACTGAGGGCAAGAGGAGGCGGGGCGACAGAGGATGAGACGGTTGGATGGCGTCACTGACTCAGTGGACAGGAGTCTGAGGAAGCTCTGGGAGACGGCGAGGGGCAGGGACGTCTGCGTGCTGGGACCACAGTGCTGCAGAGTCAGAGATGACGCAGCCACCGAGCGCAGCCATGGTTACCACTAGGTTTTAAGGCACAGTGATCGAAGGTCAGATGCTTTTCTTTTTCTTCAGTTGCTCTGTGAGGGGAGGTGGGGAGGGGGTTGGCTGAGATTTCGGACCGAGAATCAAAAGGAAGGCCTCAGGGTTGGGTTGGAACTTGGCTGCTGGACAGCTGAGCCCTGGGGAGGGACGTTAAGGCCCTCACCCCAGGTGAGGTGGGCTCGACATGCAGGCCAGCTGGGGCCTGTGGAGCTCCAGGGTCGGGGGGTGGGCTTCATGGGGCAGGGTCTGCTGCAGCCGCCAAGCAGGGAGGAGCAGTGTTTTTTTGTGGGGAGGCAGAAGGGAGGGAGGTGGGGGCCTGCAATGATGAAGAGAAGGCAGCAGGGGCTTTCCTAAGCCCCGGTGCTCAGGGCAGAGGCAGGCTCCTTGTGCCAATCAAGTCCCCAAAGGCTAATTGCCACCACGACTCTGTGGGCACCGCTTTTCCTCCCCTGGACACCCAGAAATAAGTCGTGGGCCTTCTTGTTCCGAAGCCTAGTAATAGAACCACGTTGCTTTATTTGAAGTCACTTTGTTTATTTATCGGGTGTGCTGGGTCTTTGCTGCTGTGTGGACTTCCCTCTAGCTGCAGCCGGTAGGGCCTGCTGTCTAACGTGGTGTGAAGGCTCCTTGCTGCAGCGGCTTCTCCCGCTGTGGAGCACGGCTCTGGGGCACTGGGGCTCAGCAGCTGAGGCTCCTGGACTCTCGAGCACAGGCTCAGCGGTTGTGGCCCACGGGCTGAGTTATCTATGGGATCTTCTCAGACCAGGGGTCGAACTCATGTCTTCTGCATTGGCAGATGGATTCTTTACCACTGAGCCACCAGGGAAGCCCCTGTATATATTTAATATTTTATATATTAATATAAATAGTTTATTTTACATAATATATAAATGATATTTAATACATTAATATAATTATATAGTATAATAAAATAAATATGNTGTCCAACTCTTTGTGACCCCATGAATTGCAGCACGCCAGGCCTCCCTGTCCATCACCAACTCCCAGAGTTCACTCAAACTCACATCCATCGAGTCTGTGATGCCATCCAGCCATCTCATCCTCTGTCATCCCCTTTTCCTCCTGCCCCCAGTCCCTCCCAGCAGCAGAGTCTTTTCCAGTGAGTCACTTGGGTGGAATTCCGGAGTCCCAGTCAACCTGGGCTCTCTGAATTGGGATGAATTGCTTCAACTCTATTCTAGTTTCCTCATTTGTAAAAATGGGGCTAGTGGTGGATCTAGGTGATTCTAAAACTCTGGATTAAAGAAGAATCCAATAATAAGCATCATGATTTTTTTTTCTTTAAAAAGAGAGGTTATATTGATCAGGATAGGAAAATGATTCGTGACAACCCATGGGCTCCTAATGTACAAAAGAAAAATCTTTAGACTACAAAGGAAGGAGAAGAAAAATAAGATGTTTATGTGAAAAAGACGACATGCTTTTTGTTGTTTTTGCTTTTTATGAGCCCTCATGGGCTTGGAGCCAATCACACTCTAACTGCAGCAAGGACATACGATAGAATCGATTCCTGGGGTCAAATCTAGAGGTGATTCAAGACCCGTGGGACCATTCAGGTGAGCAGAGGCCTCTCTCAGCCAGGTGTGCAAGCCCTGCTTTCTCTTGGAACCGTGGCAGAGCATCGTGGTTGGCTGGGAGCCCTACTGAAAGCTGTCTCTGTTGTTTCCTATCACTGGACAGTAATAAACTACATTAAAACCTGTTTGGCTCTCAGAAAACCAATACTGGAGATACGACAGTGATAAGGATCAGGCCCACTCAGAAGATGAACGAGGGAGAAGCTACTCCATATTGATTTCAGAAGGATTCCCTCACATCCCAAATCCCTGGACGTTGCCTTTTATGACGGAAGAAAGCAGTTCATTTACCTCTTCAGAGGGTTCTTTGGAATAGAAGACTTTCCAGTCTGGTGTTTTCCGTTGTCCTTGAGTGGAATTTGTCAGATGCCCAAGCTCTTAGACGCTGTCCTCCGTTCCGCAGATCTACACATATGGCCAGCTTCCCAGGTGGTGCACTGGTAANCCAGTGAGTCACTTGGGTGGAATTCCGGAGTCCCGGTCAACCTGGGCTGTCTGAATTGGGATGAATTGCTTCAACTCTATTCTAGTTTCCTCATTTGTAAAAATGGGGCTAGTGGTGGATCTAGGTGATTCTAAAACTCTGGATTAAAGAAGAATCCAATAATAAGCATCATGATTTTTTTTTCTTTAAAAAGAGAGGTTATATTGATCAGGATAGGAAAATGATTCGTGACAACCCATGGGCTCCTAATGTACAAAAGAAAAATCTTTAGACTACAAAGGAAGGAGAAGAAAAATAAGATGTTTATGTGAAAAAGACGACATGCTTTTTGTTGTTTTTGCTTTTTATGAGCCCTCATGGGCTTGGAGCCAATCACACTCTAACTGCAGCAAGGACATACGATAGAATCGATTCCTGGGGTCAAATCTAGAGGTGATTCAAGACCCGTGGGACCATTCAGGTGAGCAGAGGCCTCTCTCAGCCAGGTGTGCAAGCCCTGCTTTCTCTTGGAACCGTGGCAGAGCATCGTGGTTGGCTGGGAGCCCTACTGAAAGCTGTCTCTGTTGTTTCCTATCACTGGACAGTAATAAACTACATTAAAACCTGTTTGGCTCTCAGAAAACCAATACTGGAGATACGACAGTGATAAGGATCAGGCCCACTCAGAAGATGAACGAGGGAGAAGCTACTCCATATTGATTTCAGAAGGATTCCCTCACATCCCAAATCCCTGGACGTTGCCTTTTGTGACCGAAGAAAGCAGTTCATTTACCTCTTCAAAGGGTTCTTTGGAATAGAAGACTTTCCAGTCTGGTGTTTTCCGTTGTCCTTGAGTGGAATTTGTCAGATGCCCAAGCTCTTAGACGCTGTCCTCCGTTCCGCAGATCTACACATATGGCCAGCTTCCCAGGTGGTGCACTGGTAAAGAATCTACCTGCCATGAAGGAGACATTAGAGACACGGGTTTGATCCCTGGGTAAGGAAGATTCCCTGCAGAAGGAAATGGCACCCCACTCCAGTATTCTTGCCTGGGAAGTCCCACGGACAGAGGAGCCTGGCGGGCTCCAGTCCATGGCGTCACAAAGAGTTGGACATGACTTGGTGACTGAGCACATTTATATATACGGCCGTGGCAGATGATCCCCCCAAATGGAAAACTGTTAACAACTTCAAGCCCCCAAATTTGGTGCAGCCACAGGTTTGCTTACCTCGTTGCTATAATCTAAAAACCAATGACTTCCAGAAAAGCCAGCCTTAACTTTCTTTGCAGGTGTTTGCATTGATGTGAATAGAAATCCTGTTCTTGATCCTTATCCAATGAAGATTACTGAGGCTTTCCCCAGGAAGAGAGCCACAAAACCATGCTCTTCATCTAGATTCAGTGGACTGCTCCTGCAAGACTCACCAGTCTTGTTCCTCGAAAGCAACACTTACTGAAAAGTTGAAGACAAACAGCAGATTCCTGACTCCTTTCAAATGGCTTATTTCTGTCTCAGAGCAGTGGCTTGACGTTTGTGACGTCGAGCCCCCCAACCTGAACTTGTAAGGAGAAAAATGGGCAAATGGAGAGACAGAGCGTTTCTAGGAGAATAAGTCTGATTTTTACTAACTGAAACAAATATGGCTCCTTAAAACTCAGTGGGAAAAGCATTACAAGAGCTGTTAAATTACTTGGTTGGAAAATCCAATTTCTCAGGTAGAAAACATAATTCATCAAGGAATTTCACCAAAGGTTAAAGAAAAGCATCCCAAGAAATTCGTCTGCCTTCCACTTTATCTAGGGCTCTGTAGCCACGTTCCTAACACTCACCGTCTTGTCCCTCCACCCACACTGGCCCTGATTTCATGGGGAGACAGAAGGCAGCCACAGCCATGGCTCCAATCATGGAAGATGCCACTCACCCCGAAACGCAAGGACATGGAGATGATTCTGTGCTCGTGGTATACTCTTCACTCGGCTGTGTCCAACTCTTTGCAACCCCCAGCCTTCCTCTGTCCATGGGATTTCCCAGACAAGAATACTGGAGTGGGTAGCCATTCTCTTCTCCAGAGGATCTTCTTGACCCAAGGATTGAACCTAAGTCTCCTGCACTGCAGGTATATTCTTTACCACTGTGCCACCTGGGAACTCAATAACCCCCCAATTAGGTAAACTCAATGGATGTGTCCAGGTTTAATTAACAGTCTTATTCCATATGTGTGTGCTTATCACCAGGGGAGACAAGAGTGACAGCTATCCTGATATGAGATGTTGTAGATTTTGTACAACGAGTTTACAATTTAGGCCAAATTTTCAATGCTTCAGTAATTCATTTTTGAAAAATTGATGTGTAAATCTGTCCCAAGGACAATGCAAACTAAGCAACTACAGGGAGCTTCCCTGGTAACCCAGGGGCTGAGAATCTGCCTGCCCACGCAGGAGACAGGGGTTCGATCCCTGCTGGGAATTTTCCACATGCCTCAGGGCAACTAAGCCCCTAGAGCTATTAAGCCTGTGCTCCAGAGCCCAGGAGCCCTACAGCCTGTGCTCTGCAACGAGAAGCCAGCGCAACGAGAAGCCGGAGTACAGAAACCAGAGAAAATGCTGTGCAGCAACGAAGACCCAGCACGGCCAAAAATAAATATAATTGTAATAAAGGAAATGGAAAAACAAGAGATAATTCTACCGAGTTATGACAGATGTCAACTCACCAGTGAAAACACCTGGAAATCTTGGTGTATGAAAAAGCAGTCTATAAAAATCCAGCTTGAAAGTCACTCAGTCGTTTCTGACTTTGCGACCCCATGGCCTATACAGTCCATGGGATTCTCCAGGCCAGAATACCGGAGTGGGCAGCCTTTCCCTTCTCCAGGGGATCTTTCCAACCCAGGGATCAAACCCAGGTCTCCTTGGTTGCAGCCGAATTCTTTACTATCTGAGCCAACAAGGGAAGCCCAAGAATACAGGAGTGGGTAGCCTATCCCTTCTCCAGCTGATCTTCCTGATCCAGGAAATCAATCCAGGGTCTCCTGCACCGCAGGCGGATTCTTTACCAACTGAGCTATTGGGGAAGCGCAAAACACAAGTTTATTCCAGAGAATTTTCTAGCCCAGTTCGGGATTTCTTCAGAGGGGTGTGGCTGGTGAGTGGAGGGGCGGCATGGTGAGACTCACATGCAGATGCTGCACAGGGTGGTGGGGGAGGGCTGTTGGCAGCAGCACCTCCTCCCGCCCTTGGGCCAGGCCAGCAGCGACGGCCGGGCAAGCTCTCATCTACAGGGGCATCACGCACATATATGCAGACCGGCAGCCCCAGGGGAAGGAGCACATGCCTGACTTCTGCATCATGTCCTCTCTCGAAGCTGAGCTCAGTTAACTATGACAAGGACAGCCTTGCATGCTCCAGGCAGTGGAAGAAACAGTACTGGACAAGAGCCAGGAGGCAGCAAGTAAAGAGCATAATATGCCAGTGAGAATTCAGGGGGTGGCAGAAATTTTACTTATTGTTTTAATCATCATTTTGTGAAATGTATTAGGTAAACCAGTTCAAATCAAAACTCAGTGTGAAGAATGTGAAATGGAAAACTACAAAGATATTTTAAATAAATAATTTATTTATTCAAAATAGTTTTCTTAACCTTATTCACAGTTTCAAGTTTAAAATGAAAAAAACAAAATAAAGGGGTGGGGAAAGGGGGGAGGTACCTATCCTTGATCAACTGTCTTACAAAGTCAAAGAAAAGCAGATCTGCTCAGAGCATGCACTACAGACAGACTTGCACAATGGCCGGTCTTGGAAAACCCCGCACTGAGGCTTGGGAAGGGTGGGCTTTTCCTGGTGACTGAGGAAACCCTGCAGACGCAACGGAAGTTTCTGTAGCCCACCGGAACCACTGCCACCATTCGGATAGAAGTTCCCTGACCACAGCAACATTTCTCCAAGGTAAGTATCTCTTAAACCCACATAGCTTAACATACTTCAAACATATTTAAAAGTGTTAACTGCCTCACAGCGAGCCTATGGATACTGAGGCGCCACGTCCTGAGCGCGGGAGCTCTAAGTCTGACTGTGATGCTGGCGCCTCCAGTGAAGAAGCCAAAGAACTCTGCCACGGGTGTTTGTCGTGGGAAATGAGAACTCTGTGTTTCCACCGCTGTGCCTGTTTTAAGTGGGTATTTCCCTCGTGTTTAATGACACGGAGCACCGGATGGAAACGCTAGTACCCGAGCGCAGAGGCACTGGCAGCGTCTGCGGACGCGGCCCCGGGCGGGGGTCACTGGACGGCGGCGCCGCCGCCTCCGCCGCGAGCCAGCTGGTCCAGCAAGAGCGCGAGCAGGTCGACTCTTTCCGAGAGAGAGGCATTTTTGTTCGCGGTGGCTCTCAGGAGCTGGGAGTAAACCTGCTTGTTGGTTTTGAGGAGGACGTCTTCATCAAGGATACTACTGGATTTAAAAAAAAAAAAAGAGCAAGAGATGAAGAAAATCGTGGTGCCCCCCAAGAACAGTAAGAGACCCAAAACCAGACACTGATGGCCCTGTCGTCACTTTCCATGGAAGCAGGGGTCCTATTAATGCCGACTTCATACTTACTTTCCCAAATCGACTGTTCACGGGCCTGTTTTTAAACACTTATTTCAAGATATCAATTAAAGCCAATGATTATTCTTTTCATTAATAGTCGGGTGTGTACCAAATACCAGGAACTGCTCCTGGTCATGAACAAAACAGACCTGGATTCCTAGCCTTCATGGAATCCATTCTCCTGAGGGAAAGCTGGGCAGGTATAGGCGGATCTGGGTAAGGTGCGGGGAAAGAAACGTCCACGGGATCCACATTCTCCTGAGGGAAAGCTGGGCGGGTATACGAGGATCTGGGTAAGGTGCGGGGAAAGAAACTCCCACAAGCCATTTACTGTACCTTGTTTTCTTCTTAGTTGAAGATAGCAGCTTGATGGACTGAAGGAGAAGGAATGACAAGCGAGATTCAAATATACTGAGCAGTTTTGTCACTTCTTCTCGATTAAGACTAGGAGAAGAATCAGCCGCTGGAGGGGTCTCTTCACTCTTAGGCTAAAAACAACAAAAAGTGATTTCAGCTCAGTCACCCCACAGTTACTGCTTCATACCAAAGTGTTGGAGCCACAGTTTGAATAATCCAGCAAACGTTTTAACCAAAACCAAAGAGCAAATCGAGGGGATTTTTGTCCAGGGACAGCCCTGTTGGCTGCCTTGTCTTGCCCTTCTCCGCCTCCCGTGAGAACATTCTGATAGACCAAACCACGTGAAAAAACCGTCTCAGGCCTAAATGGCACTTATGTAGAAAAACTAAGCTTGAATGAAAAACCCTCCTGACTTTCCAACACCACATGCTCAAGGAACAGATGGAAACTGGCCCCGTGTGGTTTGAGAACCAGAACCGGAAGTTTGCAGGATGGAGGCACCATGGGAACTCAGGGAAGCTTTCAGCCACAGAGAAGGCAGCATGAATACACGGATGCTGGGGAAACCGAAAGGCCTTCCCAGGGGGCCGGCGTAAGCCCACTCACCCTTCACCGTTCAGCTGCAGGCAGTTTAGTGGAAACTGATACAGACTTTTTTTTTCCTCTTTATTCCCAAAGCCTTATTATTAATCAAGGTCTATGTGGTTATTTAAAGAAACAATTTAAAATAAAAAAGATACACTTGCAAGTTAAACAAGTGTTTAATAATTCCACAGAAAAAATAAATCCGTTAACGTGTTTTTATGCAGTGTTAGTCGCTCAGTTGTGTCCGATTCTTTGACCCCATGGACTGTATCCTGCCAGGCTCCTCTGTCCATGGAATTCCCCAGGCACAAATACTGGAGTGGGTTGCCATTCCCTTTTGCAGGAGATCTTCCCAACCCAGAGATCAAACCCGGGTCCTGCATTGCAGGTGGATTCTCCACCATCTGAGCCACCAGGGCAGTCCCATGCAAAGCGTATGTATTTATGTATTTGTACACATGCGTGCACGCATATGCCCACTGTACACACTCACCATGCAGCACTGACTTTAGGACACATAAAAACTGCTAAGTCTCTTTTTCCATTTACCTGCTCAAATTCCTCCACAAGCTCCTTTCTGATAAGCTGGAATGCATGCTTAGTCCTCACCATTATATCAAGGGCCCCAGATAGCGTCTTTAATTTCCCAGCATTGCTATTCTGACCTAGAGCGGCAAACACGAAAGGATCATTCCTTTAAATATAGAGAAACTCATCCAATGTGTTAATGAAAATTCTGATTTTCAAACACTGTGAGGGTAGCTCATGAAAATCCCAAGAAATCTTCTAAATCCAACTTCTGCTTAGTAATTATCAATAAACAATAAAATTATCAATAAACAGTCACTGTTTTCTTGCCTCATTACCTGGTTTCAGACTCAAGAATAGTAAACATTTTTTTAAAAAGGAATTAACCATACTGATCATCATAGCAAATCTGTTCCTAGTATCTACTTTTTAAAAAAAAATAAAAATGAATCCTGCTCATTCTAAGGAATTCAAACATGGAAAATTCAAAGATGCAAACTAGAAAAGACCTCCCCAGACCACCCCCAGAAAGAGGGACTTGACATGCAGCCATGCATATGTTACCAAAATTTAAAAAGATGCTTCTAGTAAAAGGTATTTCTTCCTTTTTTTTTTTTAAGATCTTTTTGATGTGGACCAATTTTAAAGTCTTTATTGAATTTGTTACAATATGGCTTCTGTTTTACGTTTTGCTTTCTTTGGCTGTAAGGCACGTGGAATCTTAGCTCCCTGACCAAGGACTGAATCTGCACCTCTGCACTGGCATTGGAAGGCAAAGTCTCATCCACTGGACTGCCCGGGAAGTCCCCCTGGTAAAATGTATTCCTAAAAACTGTTTTGAGTAGGTAACACGTTCTCAAAACATGTAACGTTCAAGCGGGCGCACGCTGCAAGCTGCCCTGCCGGCCTCCCCAGAAGAGACAGCGCCATCAGTTTCGTCTCCGTCCTTCCAGAGACACTGTATGAACGGGCACACAGTAAGCTCATTTTAATTTTATAGAAGGGACTAACTGAAATGAAACCAGCAGAACTGCTGTCCTTCAAAGACATGCTTCTTTACCAGACAAGAGACGCTTCTCACAAGATGCTCCTGCAGAAAGGGAACAGCTGAACAAGGCAGAGGAGTGAGTGTGGTGGTGGAGAGCCAGCCCACTCCAAGCGGAGGAGGATGACAGAACACGTCTCCCTTTACCCTCCCTGCCCTCCCACCTCATCTTCACCTCGTCAGGCTCTGTGGTTACTGTGCAGAGGGACTCAGTGAGGCCGCCACGCCTCCGCCACCGCTTCTCCACTCCCACCTTGTTCATGATGATTCAAATCTTTGTCTAAAGTAACTTGTCACAATTTTTTTTTCAAATAAGAAATCCTGGGCTGTATTCCAGTATTTCTAGTCATTAAACATAATCTAAAACATTTATGTTTTAAAAAGCATTTCAAAAAAAGTCCCTACCCAAAGACATTAACTATGGGCAAATTTAAAAGAAGACAGCCATTACTTACATCCAAGACTGATCCACAGGTCTGCCTCACTCTAAGACAATCCAACACTAAGCCAATGCATACAAATCTGAGAAATAAAGAGGACTTACTGGCCATCTGGAATTCTGCAAAGGCTACTCTTTCTAACTGTACTCTAAGGAGTTCGCACGGAGCGTCTTTCAGAAGCTGGAAAAGCTTCCCAGCTTTGCTGTAATGAAGGTCTGCCAGCACCCGGTGCTGCTTCCTAAGCTGCTCATCACCAACCTAGAACCGAGAATAAGAGAAGTCCTGAGGCTTGGGCTTCACAGCAGCTACTTCACCAGATCTCTGATCACTAAACGCTTCTCAGCATTTTGCCGAGTCCCAGGGTCACAGCTCTCGCATCTGGGTCTGTGTCTCATTGGTTTTGAGTGTTGCGCGCGGAAGGCGGCCAGCTCTGTCCTTCTGCGCGCAGGAGTCCAGCTGTCCCAGCACCAGGGAGCTGCCTCGGAACCCTCTCACACTGGCATTTGCCATGAGGATATTAGGCCATCTGGACAAATGTAACTTTAGGTTGGGGCCCCCCTGAGGCAAGTGAAAGAGTCTAGGGCCAGCTCAGAGTGGAGAGAAAAATCCTCTCCAGGTTAAGCTGGGCCTCAAAGGACAATATTCTCGGGATAAAGGCAACCCAGAAGCAAACCCATACCCAAGGGACTGCAAGGTAAGCTGCCTTGGTGCTAAGGAAGGGAAAACAACAAAACCATTTTTTAAAATTCCCTGAGAAACTATATAGGCACAAGACTCCTGGCAGAAGCAAGTCACCCTCTCTGAAGGCAGGCACCTCGACCTCAGGCCTCCGATTGTTCTCAGAAACCCACGGGTTTGAACATCAGGATTCGTGCACAAGACTGTTCATGGTACTGTTTCTAACTAGCCCCGGGGGGCGCAGAGGTTAAAGCGTCTGCCCACAGTGCGGGAGACCTGGGTTCGATCCCTGGGTCAGGAAGATCCCCTGGAGGAAGGCATGGCAACCCACTCCAGTATTCTGGCCTGGAGAATCCCATGGACGGAGGAGCCTGGTGGGCCACGGTCCACAGGGTCGCAAAGAGTCGGACATGACTGAGGGACTTCACTTTCACTTTTCAGCCTCAAATGAGAACCACCCCAAAGTTCAGCTATCACAGAATGGATAAATAAACTGATATACTCATTTAATGAATCCTACTAAGCTAAGTAAATGAACAGTTATGCATCCACCTGGAAGGATCTCCAAAATGTGATGTTAGCAGCAGTAAGTCACAGAAAAATATATACAGCATGGTTTGTTCTATAAAGTTCAAAACCACATAACATGTAAACATACTGCTCAAGTGATGAAACACAGACAAGGGAGGGATATAAGAGAAAGCCCCCACAGGAGTTAATCTGGGCGGGTACTGAGAGAGACTCAGCTCTGTGTGCCCCTCCCCCTCCTGAACCTCCAGGCGAGGCACACAGGGCTTTCCTGTTATTCCTTAAACTGTACAAATGCTTCACATGTATCCCCTGTGTCCTTTGATATGCATGCTCTATTTCACAGTAAAATTCTTTAAAACTGGGTGATGGATACTTTAAATTGGCATAGAACCATTTTCTATAAAGAGTAACTACATAAATTAAAAAAAAGACTAAATACACTCAGGCAAATATCTAATTTTGCAAAATAAGGCCTAATCAATTGTAATGGAAAAAATATGCAACATGGGGGAAGGGGAAATACCTACCCTCCAAGCTTTTCTGAAATGGCTACAAGAACAGATGGCATTTAAAATCTATACAGAAATGTAGGACAAGCAACACTTCTAACTGGACTGGAATCGGAATGGCAATACCTGGTTCCGCAGGCAGCTGTGGTACATGGACGCCAGCCTGTGATGGATGGTTGCAGCTCGGTACTGACAAAGGGGCTGTCGGGCAGAGACCGAGTCCACGTCGCAGTATTTCAGCGACTTCATCATCGCCTCGCTGACTTCTTTTTCAATCTGTGTATTTTTTTTTTTAAGGGAAAGGGAAAAATGACCATCTCATAATCTTGTGTAAGAATTTTAAAAACAAATACTGCTTGTCGAGGAAAAGGCTGTAACAGATGCTATGCGTCTGTTAAAGGAATATGTAAGGCTAATACTTCTACACGATCCAGCAAATACTATTACCTGCTCTTGAGCTTTTCTAGATAACGGAGCGTAATCTTGCTGTAGAGTTGCCATCGTAAAATAAGTAGTGGACAGTTCCCAGTTCACCGAGTCCCAGACGGCTGGGTGTATGTCCCGTGCTCCCAAGGACCGTAGAGCTTTGAGATAGTAGTCCACAGCCTGTGAGGGAGCAGAGGGCCGCTGTGACTCCGCTTAAGGGCACGCCTTCAGCTAACACATGCCTCACAGTCACCCCAGCAGCAACTTTACTTGCGAGAATTTACAGGACAGTGTCGTGAAGAAAGGGAAAAACGTAAATCAATGACGCTTTCCCGTGACGGGCTGCACATCGCCCACCTTTCCTCTCAAGTGCCATCAGGCAAGCTGTTCTACGACTCATGTGGACCATGAGGATTCACTTCTTCCTTCATTTTTTCCCCTCCTTTCTAAATAAAAATTATAGCTTATGTAACTAGCAAACTAGATAAAATATTTTTTGACAAGCCTACAGATAGAGCAATTTGCTGGGTTTGACTGCATAAAGCAGCAGCCCTTCCCACCTCAGTCACAACGCTGACATGCACGGCCACTGTACTCACCCAAGCGAAATCTCACTGAATCCCATCACCCACCAATAATTTCTACATTTCTGGTGTGTACTTATCCACTTTTTCTATGAATATGTAAACTTAAAAATAAGATCACTTTGTTTTAAAGCTCAATATGCAATGAACATTACTAAATATAAACAGATTCAAAGTTCTTGACTAAATGTGCGTTCTTGAGTTCTTATACCTCCTCCAACACTAGATATCACCATTTGCCAAAAAATTTTACAATTTGATAAAAGAAACTCACATTTAAAATTTCATAAAACTTTGCAATTGTTCTTACATATGAACCAGTTTTTTGTTCAAGGTTACTTGTTCTTTCTGCTACTGGGCAGCTTATTTTCAGGGACCCTTAGTTTCCTCTTTGTCTTAAGGGCTCAGCAACCTCTGCGCCGCCACGTGCGCTTTCTGTCCCGAGCTCCGGACCCTGCAACTGTGCTTTCTGTCGTGCATTTAAAAACCAGCTTTTATGCATCTGAACATCCATCGTTTACTCTGCGATTGTTGCTCACTGTGTTATGAAGGGAAAGTCCCATCTCATCAGATTAAATATCTACCTGTGCTTTCCTTTGAGATTTCTCCACGTCGATCTTTCACCCATTTGACATTTACTCTGGTGGTGGTAGTTGTTTAGGAGCTAAGTCGTGTCCAACTCTTTGCAACCCCATGGACTGTAGTCAGCCAGGTTCCTCTGTCCATGGGAGTCTCCAGGCTAGGATACTGGAGTGGGTTGCCTTTTCCTTCTCCAGGGGATCTTCCCAACCCAGGGATCGGACCCATATCTCCCGTGTCTCCTCACTGGCAGGCAGATTCTTTACCACTGCACCACGCAGACTTGGGTGGCTTTAATCTGGTTACACCAATGCAATTTACTGAACGATTGTTTTCCCTATCAATTCAACCTGTCATCTTCACTACTGACTCCCTAGTACTCTTAGGCCAGCTGCTGCTGTCTCTTCCCACGCCATCACCACAGCTAACTATTTTAGTTTATAACCTTTTAGTGGAGCTACAGCAAAGTGCAAATGAAATCAAGTGTGAGCAGATGAAGCCCGATATGCAAGTGTGTTACCTTATTGTAATACAAGCCTTCTTCCGGTGAAAATTCACGTTTAAACTCATCACCTGCGCCACAGTGCGCCTGTGCGCAAATCCGCATGAGTCGTCCCGTGTTACATAATAAAAGGGCTGCATTTGTGGCATCGTCGATTGACTCAAAGTTGTGAATTCCCTTTTCAAAACAAGAAAAGCTTTTTTTCCACAACTGTTGCTCTGCAGTGGACACAGTTTTGCTCACTTTGCCAAAAGAGAGAGAAAACAATTTCGTAAGCAGGTATCAGCATGAGCCCACCAGCATGTCTCGATGAGAGGAGCGTGGCAGTGACAGGATGCGCAGGGCAGCAGCAGCCGCCTGGACCAACTGCAGTGCGCTCTTCTCATCACACCTGTTATGTTCTCTTCACACCTGTGTTCCCCACCCTCCAAACTTATGTTGAGGTCCTAAACACAAGTGCGATTCATTTAAGGGCATCTGTTGCTGATGTTCAGTTTCTAAGTTGTATCGTCCTCTTTGTGACCCCCTGGACTGTAGACTGCCAGGCTGCTCTGTCCATGGGATTTCTCAGGCAAGAATACTAGAGTGGATTGCCATTTCATACTCCAGGAAATCTTCTCATCCCAGGGATTGAACTCGTGTCTCCTACATTGGCAGGTGGGTTCTTTAGCCCCGAGCCACCCGGGAGGGGGGACT
Organism: Raphicerus campestris; assembly: GCA_006410735.1. NCBI lineage: Eukaryota > Metazoa > Chordata > Mammalia > Artiodactyla > Bovidae > Raphicerus > Raphicerus campestris. The sequence continues at coordinate 857,262 of SJYW01038292.1, forward strand.
CTGATCCAAAATGACTGTCCTCATAAAAGAGACAGATGCCAGCAGTGTGCACAGAGAGAAGGCCAGGTGAGAAAACAGCAAGAAGGGGGCCATCTGCAAGCCAACGGGAGAAGTCTCAGAGAAATCCAGCCTTAGACTTTTAGCTCCAGACTGTGAGACATCAACTTCTGCTGGGAAACCATAGAGTCCGTTGTATTTTTTTTAACTCTTTACTTTGTATTGGAGTACAGCTGATTAACAATGCTGTGATAGTTTCAGATTGACAGCAAAGGGGCTCAGCCATACATACACATGTATCCATACATACACATGTATCCATTCTCCCTCAAACTCCCATTCCACCCAGGCTGCCACGTAACACTGAGCAGAGTTCCCTACTATATCCCTATGCTATACAGTAGGTTAATCTGTGCTATTTTGTATGGCAGCCAAGCAGGCTAAAACAATATTCTGAATCTTCTTCTCTATTAATCAGCTGGTATAAAGCAAATAAGAACATCTGAGCAAAGCACCATTTTATAAAGATTCTAGAGACATGGCCCCATGAATTTTAAGAGGCACAATCTGCATCTTCTCGAATTCTCCTTTCTGACTACCACTTTTCATATGCCTTTACTGACTTCCTCCTCCAGAGGCATCTTAAAAGCACATGTTCTTATATCTCAGTTAAAAAAATATATACTATATATGTATAAATAACAACAACAAAAAGGCTCAGGTCCTCCCACCAGCAATGACCTCATACCTTGGTGCCAAGCACCGCTCACAGGGCACAGGCATACAGTAACTCACTTATTCAGCTTACGCACTGTCCCCAGTTCTCTCCCTCAGCCCCTTTTGTTTCTATGCTGTGTGTACAGCCTCTACAATTTCACCCATTCTCATGGGTTCAACTATCATCCTGATGTGAATGGTTCCCAGCCTAAATCTCACTAACCCACAGAGCTCTTGCTAACCCACACATTTCTGACTACTAAACCAGACCATTCACTCACATGTCCACTGGCTTCTCACNTGAAACATTAGGCCTATCTTTTTAAAAAAATAAAATTCAGAACAGAAGAATTTTGAACAGTGCTGTTTTAGAAGTAGACTGCTTCCGCATTACAAGGGATAAGTCTTATTTACTAATAGGCTTCTTAGATGTGTATAAGAGACAGCAGCATGGGTCCAGAGGAATCCAATACCCTCTGCCTGAATCACCAAAGACCACTCGTTGCTACCCCCAACGCCCACTGATACGGTATCTCCGGCTCTTTCCTCCTGCCTACTCTGGTCAGGACATCCCACCTTTCCCACGTCTGCCTGCTGATGCCCTACATGTCACGTGCAACCTGCCCGAACTATACCAAGCCTTCCAAAAATACACAACTCCAAGAAACGCCTTTCCCCACTTCGCTACTGTACTGCACTGGTACTTACAGCATTTTTCAGGTATCTGTATTCCTATCTGGCTTCCCAACTCAGAGAACTATGTCTTAGCTGATTTTACATCCAGCACAAAGCCTGCCACATGGCTGACTGTCCAGCTCACTTCTGAACTGATCAGGTAGAGGACAGAGGACACTGAAATGGNCAAATTTAAAAGAAGACAGCCATTACTTACATCCAAGACTGATCCACAGGTCTGCCTCACTCTAAGACAATCCAACACTAAGCCAATGCATACAAATCTGAGAAATAAAGAGGACTTACTGGCCATCTGGAATTCTGCAAAGGCTACTCTTTCTAACTGTACTCTAAGGAGTTCGCACGGAGCGTCTTTCAGAAGCTGGAAAAGCTTCCCAGCTTTGCTGTAATGAAGGTCTGCCAGCACCCGGTGCTGCTTCCTAAGCTGCTCATCACCAACCTAGAACCGAGAATAAGAGAAGTCCTGAGGCTTGGGCTTCACAGCAGCTACTTCACCAGATCTCTGATCACTAAACGCTTCTCAGCATTTTGCCGAGTCCCAGGGTCACAGCTCTCGCATCTGGGTCTGTGTCTCATTGGTTTTGAGTGTTGCGCGCGGAAGGCGGCCAGCTCTGTCCTTCTGCGCGCAGGAGTCCAGCTGTCCCAGCACCAGGGAGCTGCCTCGGAACCCTCTCACACTGGCATTTGCCATGAGGATATTAGGCCATCTGGACAAATGTAACTTTAGGTTGGGGCCCCCCTGAGGCAAGTGAAAGAGTCTAGGGCCAGCTCAGAGTGGAGAGAAAAATCCTCTCCAGGTTAAGCTGGGCCTCAAAGGACAATATTCTCGGGATAAAGGCAACCCAGAAGCAAACCCATACCCAAGGGACTGCAAGGTAAGCTGCCTTGGTGCTAAGGAAGGGAAAACAACAAAACCATTTTTTAAAATTCCCTGAGAAACTATATAGGCACAAGACTCCTGGCAGAAGCAAGTCACCCTCTCTGAAGGCAGGCACCTCGACCTCAGGCCTCCGATTGTTCTCAGAAACCCACGGGTTTGAACATCAGGATTCGTGCACAAGACTGTTCATGGTACTGTTTCTAACTAGCCCCGGGGGGCGCAGAGGTTAAAGCGTCTGCCCACAGTGCGGGAGACCTGGGTTCGATCCCTGGGTCAGGAAGATCCCCTGGAGGAAGGCATGGCAACCCACTCCAGTATTCTGGCCTGGAGAATCCCATGGACGGAGGAGCCTGGTGGGCCACGGTCCACAGGGTCGCAAAGAGTCGGACATGACTGAGGGACTTCACTTTCACTTTTCAGCCTCAAATGAGAACCACCCCAAAGTTCAGCTATCACAGAATGGATAAATAAACTGATATACTCATTTAATGAATCCTACTAAGCTAAGTAAATGAACAGTTATGCATCCACCTGGAAGGATCTCCAAAATGTGATGTTAGCAGCAGTAAGTCACAGAAAAATATATACAGCATGGTTTGTTCTATAAAGTTCAAAACCACATAACATGTAAACATACTGCTCAAGTGATGAAACACAGACAAGGGAGGGATATAAGAGAAAGCCCCCACAGGAGTTAATCTGGGCGGGTACTGAGAGAGACTCAGCTCTGTGTGCCCCTCCCCCTCCTGAACCTCCAGGCGAGGCACACAGGGCTTTCCTGTTATTCCTTAAACTGTACAAATGCTTCACATGTATCCCCTGTGTCCTTTGATATGCATGCTCTATTTCACAGTAAAATTCTTTAAAACTGGGTGATGGATACTTTAAATTGGCATAGAACCATTTTCTATAAAGAGTAACTACATAAATTAAAAAAAAGACTAAATACACTCAGGCAAATATCTAATTTTGCAAAATAAGGCCTAATCAATTGTAATGGAAAAAATATGCAACATGGGGGAAGGGGAAATACCTACCCTCCAAGCTTTTCTGAAATGGCTACAAGAACAGATGGCATTTAAAATCTATACAGAAATGTAGGACAAGCAACACTTCTAACTGGACTGGAATCGGAATGGCAATACCTGGTTCCGCAGGCAGCTGTGGTACATGGACGCCAGCCTGTGATGGATGGTTGCAGCTCGGTACTGACAAAGGGGCTGTCGGGCAGAGACCGAGTCCACGTCGCAGTATTTCAGCGACTTCATCATCGCCTCGCTGACTTCTTTTTCAATCTGTGTATTTTTTTTTTTAAGGGAAAGGGAAAAATGACCATCTCATAATCTTGTGTAAGAATTTTAAAAACAAATACTGCTTGTCGAGGAAAAGGCTGTAACAGATGCTATGCGTCTGTTAGAGGAATATGTAAGGCTAATACTTCTACACGATCCAGCAAATACTATTACCTGCTCTTGAGCTTTTCTAGATAACGGAGCGTAATCTTGCTGTAGAGTTGCCATCGTAAAATAAGTAGTGGACAGTTCCCAGTTCACCGAGTCCCAGACGGCTGGGTGTATGTCCCGTGCTCCCAAGGACCGTAGAGCTTTCAGATAGTAGTCCACAGCCTGTGAGGGAGCAGAGGGCCGCTGTGACTCCGCTTAAGGGCACGCCTTCAGCTAACACATGCCTCACAGTCACCCCAGCAGCAACTTTACTTGCGAGAATTTACAGGACAGTGTCGTGAAGAAAGGGAAAAACGTAAATCAATGACGCTTTCCCGTGACGGGCTGCACATCGCCCACCTTTCCTCTCAAGTGCCATCAGGCAAGCTGTTCTACGACTCATGTGGACCATGAGGATTCACTTCTTCCTTCCTTTTTTCCCCTCCTTTCTAAATAAAAATTATAGCTTATGTAACTAGCAAACTAGATAAAATATTTTTTGACAAGCCTACAGATAGAGCAATTTGCTGGGTTTGACTGCATAAAGCAGCAGCCCTTCCCACCTCAGTCACAATGCTGACATGCACGGCCACTGTACTCACCCAAGCGAAATCTCACTGAATCCCATCACCCACCAATAATTTCTACATTTCTGGTGTGTACTTATCCACTTTTTCTATGAATATGTAAACTTAAAAATAAGATCACTTTGTTTTAAAGCTCAATATGCAATGAACATTACTAAATATAAACAGATTCAAAGTTCTTGACTAAATGTGCGTTCTTGAGTTCTTATACCTCCTCCAACACTAGATATCACCATTTGCCAAAAAATTTTACAATTTGATAAAAGAAACTCACATTTAAAATTTCATAAAACTTTGCAATTGTTCTTACATATGAACCAGTTTTTTGTTCAAGGTTACTTGTTCTTTCTGCTACTGGGCAGCTTATTTTCAGGGACCCTTAGTTTCCTCTTTGTCTTAAGGGCTCAGCAACCTCTGCGCCGCCACGTGCGCTTTCTGTCCCGAGCTCCGGACCCTGCAACTGTGCTTTCTGTCGTGCATTTAAAAACCAGCTTTTATGCATCTGAACATCCATCGTTTACTCTGCGATTGTTGCTCATTGTGTTATGAAGGGAAAGTCCCATCTCATCAGATTAAATATCTACCTGTGCTTTCCTTTGAGATTTCTCCACGTCGATCTTTCACCCATTTGACATTTACTCTGGTGGTGGTAGTTGTTCAGGCGCTAAGTCGTGTCCAACTCTTTGCGACCCCATGGACTGTAGTCAGCCAGGTTCCTCTGTCCATGGGAGTCTCCAGGCTAGGATACTGGAGTGGGTTGCCTTTTCCTTCTCCAGGGGATCTTCCCAACCCAGGGATCGGACCCATATCTCCCGTGTCTCCTCACTGGCAGGCAGATTCTTTACCACTGCACCACGCAGACTTGGGTGGCTTTAATCTGGTTACACCAATGCAATTTACTGAACGATTGTTTTCCCTATCAATTCAACCTGTCATCTTCACTACTGACTCCCTAGTCCTCTTAGGCCAGCTGCTGATGTCTCTTCCCACGCCATCACCACAGCTAACTATTTTAGTTTATAACCTTTTAGTGGAGCTACAGCAAAGTGCAAATGACAAGTGTGAGCAGATGAAGCCCGATATGCAAGTGTGTTACCTTATTGTAATACAAGCCTTCTTCCGGTGAAAATTCACGTTTAAACTCATCACCTGCGCCACAGTGCGCCTGTGCGCAAATCCGCATGAGTCGTCCCGTGTTACATAATAAAAGGGCTGCATTTGTGGCATCGTCGATTGACTCAAAGTTGTGAATTCCCTTTTCAAAACAAGAAAAGCTTTTTTTCCACAACTGTTGCTCTGCAGTGGACACAGTTTTGCTCACTTTGCCAAAAGAGAGAGAAAACAATTTCGTAAGCAGGTATCAGCATGAGCCCACCAGCATGTCTCGATGAGAGGAGCGTGGCAGTGACAGGATGCGCAGGGCAGCAGCAGCCGCCTGGACCAACTGCAGCGCGCTCTTCTCATCTTCACACCTGTTATGTTCTCTTCACACCTGTGTTCCCCACCCTCCAAACTTATGTTGAGGTCCTAAACACAAGTGTGATTCATTTAAGGGCATCTGTTGCTAATGTTCAGTTTCTAAGTTGTATCGTCCTCTTTGTGACCCCCTGGACTGTAGACCGCCAGGCTGCTCTGTCCATGGGATTTCTCAGGCAAGAATACTAGAGTGGATTGCCATTTCATACTCCAGGGAAATCTTCTCATCCCAGGGATTGAACTCGTGTCTCCTACATTGGCAGGTGGGTTCTTTAGCCCCGAGCCACCCGGGAGGGGGGACTCTGATCCAAAATGACTGTTCTCATAAAAGAGACAGATGCCAGCAGTGTGCACAGAGAGAAGGCCAGGTGAGAAAACAGCAAGAAGGGGGCCACCTGCAAGCCAACGGGAGAAGTCTCAGAGAAATCCAGCCTTGGACTTTTAGCTCCAGACTGTGAGACATCAACTTCCGCTGTGAAACCATAGAGTCTGTTGTATTTTTCTTAACTCTTTACTTTGTATTGGAGTACAGCTGATTAACAACGCTGTGATAGTTTCAGATTGACAGCAAAGGGGCTCAGCCATATATACACATGTATCCATACATACACATGTATCCATTCTCCCTCAAACTCCCATTCCACCCAGGCTGCCACATAACACTGAGCAGAGTTCCCTACTATATCCCTATGCTATACAGTAGGTTAATCTGTGCTATTTTGTATGGCAGCCAAGCAGGCTAAAACAATATTCTGAATCTTCTTCTCTATTAATCAGCTGGTATAAAGCAAATAAGAACATCTGAGCAAAGCACCATTTTATAAAGATTCTAGAGACATGGCCCCATGAATTTTAAGAGGCACAATCTGCATCTTCTCGAATTCTCCTTTCTGACTACCACTTTTCATATGCCTTTACTGACTTCCTCCTCCAGAGGCATCTTAAAAGCACATGTTCTTATATCTCAGTTAAAAAAATATATACTATATATGTATAAATAACAACAACAAAAAGGCTCAGGTCCTCCCACCAGCAATGACCTCATACCTTGGTGCCAAGCACCGCTCACAGGGCACAGGCATACAGTAACTCACTTATTCAGCTTACGCACTGTCCCCAGTTCTCTCCCTCAGCCCCTTTTGTTTCTATGCTGTGTGTACAGCCTCTACAATTTCACCCATTCTCATGGGTTCAACTATCATCCTGATGTGAATGGTTCCCAGCCTAAATCTCACTAACCCACAGAGCTCTTGCTAACCCACACATTTCTGACTACTAAACCAGACCATTCACTCACATGTCCACTGGCTTCTCACACGCAGCATGGGTCCAGAGGAATCCAATACCCTCTGCCTGAATCACCAAAGACCACTCGTTGCTACCCCCAACGCCCACTGATACGGTATCTCCGGCTCTTTCCTCCTGCCTACTCTGGTCAGGACATCCCACCTTTCCCACGTCTGCCTGCTGATGCCCTACATGTCACGTGCAACCTGCCCGAACTATACCAAGCCTTCCAAAAATACACAACTCCAAGAAACGCCTTTCCCCACTTCGCTACTGTACTGCACTGGTACTTACAGCATTTTTCAGGTATCTGTATTCCTATCTGGCTTCCCAACTCAGAGAACTATGTCTTAGCTGATTTTACATCCAGCACAAAGCCTGCCACATGGCTGACTGTCCAGCTCACTTCTGAACTGATCAGGTAGAGGACAGAGGACACTGAAATGGTAACTCCCAAGGGAAAATAATGTCTCTTCCTATTTTTATTTCTTCAGGATTTAATAATAAAAGATAAAAAGTGCATCCTTTTATGACATTAAACCAGATGCCACAGTTCTTGGCTTGAACTATGTAAAAATCAGCATGATTTACTAACAGAATAGGTGATAAAGAGAGGACTCCAGAAAGATACTCACCTAGTCTCTCACTCTGTAATGCAGCAGCCTGATTCATGTAAAAGACACCGATTTCATTTCTAATGTTACCCATTCTCTTCAACACTTGTACATAGTGTTCTGGATTTTGACTTTTTAAGTCACTAAACTGCAAGATTTCATTAGCAGCCTCGTAACATTTACAACTAACTGAAAGTTGACTTTCCAAGTCTGTAGACAAATCAGTGGCCCACGCAAATCCTTAAAAGAAAAAGAGGAAACATTACCGTGAGTCATATGAACCCTTCTTCCTTAGCATCTAAGTAATCTAATACTTTTAAGACAAAAGGACAAACAGATGCAATATAGCATAAACATATTAAAATCAATTAATACCACTAAACTTTTAAATTTCAAAAGTAAAGGTCTCTGAATTTATTTAAACAACTATTTTCTTGAAACATTAACATCTGATTAAGTATTTTCCTGCCTAAAAATACCAAACAATTCCCAAGACCCAGATTTTACCAGATGCACTGCTTATTGGTACAGACCTAAAGTTGTCCACTGATAGGAAGTAAACCATTTTTAAATTTTTAATTACTGAAAATTGTTCTTGAAATAAATTTCTGACTGCTACCAGAGGCTAGTTATGTACACTTCCTGCTCCAGAGGATCTTCCCACCCCAGGGATCGAACCTGGGCCTCCTGCATTGCAAGCAGATTCTTTACCGATTTAGCTACGAGGGAAGCCCCATTACATTAATAATAAGTTTAAGTCGCAGAAGAAGCTAACTGATAAGCTCTAAAGACTTAAACCTGCCATCTAGTGGAGACTAGAGTAAACTCAGGGGCTGGGCCCAAAAACTCAAGGGAAAAAAGGGCAATACCCCTGCTGCTAACTTTCAGGGAGCGCATCACTCTTACAAAGGTACCTTAAGTGAAACCAACAGGATGGGAGCTGCGAAAACAAACTATGGATTTTCTCACCACATCTATTAAAATAAAATGGTCATCTGAGAAATTCAGACAGGGAGGAAGGGAAGAAAGAGGGCCAGAAANCTATTACCATCACAATCTCTAAAGCGCCTCATTATTTTTCCACCTGGTCTTCTGCTCACACTTCCCTAAATGCCTCTGAGCATATTTTCTGAAGTACTCTAAGACTAGAAACTGCAATTCAATCGGAAAACAGACCAGGTCAAAACAGAAGTGCCCACACCCTTCTCTGGTCACCCAGGCTCCCCTGTGCATGCTTCTAACCCTTCACCCACCCTTCCCTATTTTCCTCTTTGCACGTTCTTATTTCCCATTAGATTAAATCATTCTGAGTAGTGACCAATCTTATTGCTTTCCAAACTCCAACATTTCTGATGAGGACAAAGTCCCTCATAAATAGAAAATGCTCTATAACAATTTGCTATACAAGCTATCTACTTTATGCAATTGCTGCTGGGGCCTTTCCTCAACATTCTGCATTAAGTGTTCATATCTGTATACTGAATAACAGTATACCATGCTGAATAAACACCTTCACTGTTCAGACACTTTGAAGTAATTACTATGGGTGCTTGCTTGCCTTAAAATTATAGTTCTCCAGCTAAAAAAGGAGATTTTAGTATATTTATGACCTGCTCACAAATTACCTATAAACTCCTGTAACATCTAGAATTCTGACAGCACCAACTCAGATGTAATAGCACTCTAATTTCAGTTTAGCCATCGTTATCTTCCTTGCCAAAATACACCTTACTCAAGGGTGTTAAAAACTTTAGTGAGGTACTTTTTGCCCCAATCTATAGTTGAGAGGTTATTTCAAAAGTCCATTGTATCAGGCTTACCTGTACAATTCCATTTACATGAAAACACATGACAAGCTCTGGCACGTTGCATATCAAGTTGTCCAGCCAATAGTCAATTCCAGTTAGCACATTAATCGGTTTGTTGTTATCCCTAAAAACACATTTCTGGTGTTATTTGATTAATGAAGATGTTCTATTACAAATCCTCTGAGACTTGCTCCCCTCGTTAGAATGTTTTACTCTGTCCCCCCTAGTTGGAGAATGCCATTTACGCTTCTCTTCTGAGGAGACATGCGTACGCAGCTCATGGGGTATGTTGTATTCAATATCTTCCCATAAGCTTTGCTTGGACTCCTAATGGGTGCCCAAAGAGCTTTCAGGAGCAAAAGGAGGATCTATGACACAGGCGCCTGGGAGCCTATTGCACGCTCCTCATTCAACCTGCAGTGAAGACTGATCAGCATCCCTCACAGTGCCCGAGGCAGAATTCACACAGGATGGACGATGTGAACACTTACGACTGGACCATCACAAAATGCCCGCACGTAGTTAACAGGAAGCTGGTGCACCACCACCCTAACTAGTTAAATAAGCTGCACTCTATTCTCACGAGCTGTAGATTCAGACCTAAGACACAGTCAGTGCATCAGGTCTCTGACTCCACTACCAAGGACTAGAATGAAAAGGCAGCCACACGGTTTCAGCACTTGCTGAGACACTCCTGCACTGTGGCCATTTCAACTGGTGGAGGAAGGAGGGAAGTGAGAGAAAAAAAAAA
>SJYW01038292.1:869761-891016 GCA_006410735.1 Raphicerus campestris
GGGGTGGGGTGTGTGTGGAGGAAGCAGGAAAGAGGAAAGGCTGCAAGGCTATTACCATCACAATCTCTAAAGCGCCTCATTTTTTTCCACCGGGTCTTCTGCTCACACTTCCCTAAATGCCTCTGAGCATATTTTCTGAAGTACTCTAAGACTAGAAACTGCAATTCAATCGGAAAACAGACCAGGTCAAAACAGAAGCGCCCACACCCTTCTCGGGTCACCCAGGCTCCCGTGTGCATGCTTCTAACCCTTCACCCACCCTTCCCTATTTTCCTCTTTGCACGTTCTTATTTCCCATTAGATTAAATCGTTCTGAGTAGTGACCAATCTTATTGCTTTCCAAACTCCAACATTTCTGATGGGGACAAAGTCCCTCATAAATAGAAAATGGTCTATAACAATTTGCTATACAAGCTATCTACTTTATGCAATTGCTGCTGGGGCCTTTCCTCAACATTCTGCATTAAGTGTTCATATCTATATACTGAATAACAGTATACCATGCTGAATAAACACCTTCACTGTTCAGACACTTTGAAGTAATTACTATGGGTGCTTGCCTTAAAATTATAGTTCTCCGGCTAAAAAAGGAGATTTTAGTATATTTATGACCTGCTCACAAATTACCTATAAACTCCTGTAACATCTAGAATTCTGACAGCACCAACTCAAATGTAATAGCACTCTAATTTCAGTTTAGCCATCGTTATCTTCCTTGTCAAAATACACCTCACTCAAGGGTGTTAAAAACTTTAGTAAGGTACTTTTTGCCCCAATCTATAGTTGAGAGGTTATTTCAAAAGTCACATTGTATCAGGCTTACCTGTACAATTCCATTTACATGAAAACACATGACAAGCTCTGGCACGTTGCATATCAAGTTGTCCAGCCAATAGTCAATTCCAGTTAGCACATTAATCGGTTTGTTGTTATCCCTAAAAACACATTTCTGGTGTTATTTGATTAATGAAGATGTTCTATTACAAATCCTCTGAGACTTGCTCCCCTCGTTAGAATGTTTTACTCTGTCCCCCCTAGTTGGAGAATGCCATTTACGCTTCTCTTCTGAGGAGACATGCGTACGCAGCTCATGGGGTATGTTGTATTCAATATCTTCCCATAAGCTTTGCTTGGACTCCTAATGGGTGCCCAAAGAGCTTTCAGNATGTTATTTGATTAATGAAGATGTTCTATTACAAATCCTCTGAGACTTGCTCCCCTCGTTACAATGTTTTACTCTGTCCCCTCTAGTTGGAGAATGCCATTTACGCTTCTCTTCTGAGGAGACATGCGTATGCAGCTCATGGGGTATGTTGTATTCAATATCTTCCCATAAGCTTTGCTTGGACTCCTAATGGGTGCCCAAAGAGCTTTCAGGAGCAAAAGGAGGATCTATGACACAGGCGCCTGGGAGCCTATTGCACGCTCCTCATTCAACCTGCAGTGAAGACTGATCAGCATCCCTCACAGTGCCCGAGGCAGAATTCACACAGGATGGACGATGTGAACACTTACGACTGGACCATCACAAAATGCCCGCACGTAGTTAACAGGAAGCTGGTGCACCACCACCCTAACTAGTTAAATAAGCTGCACTCTATTCTCACGAGCTGTAGATTCAGACCTAAGACACAGTCAGTGCATCAGGTCTCTGACTCCACTACCAAGGACTAGAATGAAAAGGCAGCCACACGGTTTCAGCACTTGCTGAGACACTCCTGCACTGTGGCCATTTCAACTGGTGGAGGAAGGAGGGAAGTGAGAGAAAAAAAAAACTAGAAAAAAGAAAGGATGCTAAAATAAGCAGGTGAAAGCAAACTGGAACACGATTCTAAAGGAACAGAAGTCTAGTTACCTGAGACGTAAGCTGACTGCTGGATATCGGCCGCCTCCAAAGATAGGCATGTTGGAGCCAACTAACATGTGTATGTCTTCAAACGTCCATAAAATATTCCGAACAAAATCATTTTTAAGACCCTTTGATTTGAAATAAAATAGAAAGATTATATAATAAACAGGGGATCTGTAATCTCCCCCCACGATCCACAAAAAGACTAGAAGAAGGAAAAAGACAAAGAAGAAAAGATCAATGAAGCCACAGAGCTAGAAGATCACAGAGATGTTTAGGAAGAGATTTTTAGGATCAAGTGGATTTTTTCTCCTATGAACTCCAATTTAAGACTAGCTCTTAGATGACGAAGTAGACTGGGGGTGTGGTGTCTCGACTTGGACCCCACAGAGAGCATACCTGACTGTCCTCCCCGTCACTGAATAAAGGAGTCAGGTTTTGTTCTTCAGGCGCTGAGGCCACATGCCCCACTATGTATGAGGGTTCAAGAGGCTCACTTCCCTGTGAAAAGTGCAAGGACAGGAGTGATTCTGCTGTCGTAACTTCTTACAGATGGCCTACTGTTAAAGAGTATCACCCACACATCAAGGCATACAGCTCAAACCTGCTCTTGTAAATTACAGCTGATATGAATCATTACCTCGCCTCACGGGGTGCAGACTTCAGTTCCTAATTGTCAGTCACCATAACAAGCTAAACACATTCAGATCTTACTCAACTCAAGACTCAAGATTTATTTTAAGCTTTCCAAGCTTTTTTCTTCTTTTTTGAGGTGAACTGGAACAGGACTGCTCTTTCAAAACCTATTCCATCCCTACTGGATTAAAAATTTCCCAAGAAGCCTCAGCCATATTTTTGTGACACTGGTCATCAGGAGAGTCCTCAGTTTCACACATTCTTATGTGTTTTTCACAGAAGTCTAGTCTCTGGGGTACTTGGTGGAAAACTCCCAGAGTCAGATCTGCAAAACAGTTTACAAGGATTTGCTTTTGGAGAGTAACAATGCTTATTACCATAAAAGGCTCCTGAGAGGTCCTGCACTGGGAAAACCTACATGACTTCTATATAATCCATTACTCTCAAGTTTATTTGATCTTGTGACACTTTTTATTCTTATTACAGATTATTCTTATTATTATCTGTGGAATATATTTTGGAAAACACATAGGAGGAGGAACCTCTGACGTAGTAAATGCAGTCCACTGATTTTCCAACCATTAGGGCAGCTGCCATTAAAAACCATTAAGAACCATTAAGCCAAGACAAGCAAGCATACGTGTGTGTGCGTGTGAGCACGCATGTGTGCTGCTTATTCCTGTTTGTGTGCTAATAAGCTTAGTACCTGTTTTCTGAGGTAAGCAGTGGGAGAGCTCCAGTGCTTTTGTGTGTCTTCTTTGCAAAGATCCTTAAAGAATTTCAATCATGTACTGTACTGTTTATTTATACAGACAAGTTATCGACCTATGGATCTGTTCCCCAAATTATATTTGCCACATATTGCTTTAGTGGGATTTACAGGTTTCTAGGTTATCATGTTCTTAATAAAAGTTTGGCTCCAAGGCCAGACCAGAGAACTATTTAAACTCTATTATTGCTTAACAAGGGCCTCATACTTGCCGATTTAGTCTTGGGAGCAAGAATTTCTGAGGTGAAGTTCAGCGATTTAAATATGTCACAGAAAGCATTCTGTAAAAGATTATCTGTAGGCAGGGTAGCTCTGCTGAGAGATATGCCATTGCCCAGACAACCTGACTGCTCACAGGGCCCTTCTAAATGTGTGGAATACTCAGACACAGTGGAGTTCTGCTGTGGGAACAGGCCTCTGATCAGTAAGACCAGGGTTTAAACCCTAGCTTGAAGTTCACCAGCTGTGTGGCCACAGACAAACATCTACTTTTTATGAGCTTTATTTACTTATCTGTAAAACGATACCATCAACATAATACATATGCAGCTAAAAGGATGAAAAATACACCATACATGGCATAAAGTATGTGGCATAAGAAGCATTAAATAGAGTCCAAGCCATTTCTTTCACAGGCAAGTCTACAGATTCTCAAAAGCCTCCAAAGTTTTTCAAAGTGACCTTTGAAGGACAGGATGGTAAGGCTGATACGGGGAGATGGGCAGCAGGAGGCTGGAATTTTCATTATGTGGCCTTTTTATAATGTGTGTGTTTTGCAGTCAAGGAATACTAAATAATTTTTTTTAAAACTCCTTCAGTAAAGTATAGTCACATATTTTGCTGTTGACCAGTTGCTAAGTCATGTCTAACGCTTTGCGAGCCCATGGACTATAGCTCACCAGACTCCTCAGTCCTCCACTATCTCCCGGAGTTTGCTTAAATTCATGTCCATTGAGTGGGTGATGCTGTCTAACCATATAATCAAATACAGAAAAGCACATAAATTATACAGAATACAGTATAATGACTAATTAGAAAACAAATTATCCATGTAACCAACACCCAAGTCATGACATAGAACCCTGCCAGCACCCATGTCCCTTCTCATTTCTGTGTTAATAACTTCCCTACCTCCTGGGTTATCACTATGTGGACTTGGATGCTAATTATTCCCTTACTCGTTACAGTTTTCCCAACTCTGGAAAAAAATTAAGTTCACTACACAGTTCAGTGAGGCATCTCTATCTGAAAACCTACTAAACTAAAATCAGGTTAAAGGTATTCTGTCTCCTATGACCTTATAATTTGCAAGGACAGAAACAATCTAATAATGAACGTTCAGTGTATGAGAGCACACAGTCAGAGGAGAAATGCAATTTACCAAGTTACCTCAAGCTTGTCAATTCTCCTAAAAATAAACATGCACCAATCACATCTATGGAGCTACTTGACAGACACGACAAGGACAAAGACAAATGAGCAGTAAGAAGAAACCAAGAAGACAGAGACCAAAGAGGTCACAGTCCATTCTCTCTTCTTTCTAAAAGCTTTATAACATTAACGTAGGTTAAGTCTTAGTGACTCCATTGAGAAAATGTGCAGAGCTATTTCAGGACTAACAAATCTGACTGAAAGTTAAGGTAGAAGGCTAGTATTTAAATTACAAACAGGCCTGTGAGTCTCAATATCTGAAAGGCACTTAATATTTCCACAGTTTAAATATACCATCTCTTCTTATGACTATGAGGAGACAAATCAATATTGATAAACATATTAATAAGCTATTTTAAATGTGGTAAAACTTTTAAAAATCTTTTTATTTCTTGAAAAAAATCTGATCTAGCCATCCATAATAATCCTTGTAAATTCCATATTGAAAAACTAAAAAGAAAGGACTTTTTGTACCTGTGAAGATATAAATTGATAGAATATTTTTTTATTCCTATTTGTCTGTTTTTTATTGATAGGATAACTGGCTTCGTCTCCTTAAATGATTTTGCTGAATTAGCATCTAAGCAGTGTCTAACCTGACTGGAAGCACTGGGGTCTTCAGAGACTGAAGAAGGCATTTCAAAGGGGGCGGGCCACGAGGCCCCATCTGAATCACTGGTCTGGTCAGAGCTGGATGACTCCTGCTGCTCTGCGGCCGACGGGACAGGCTGAGCAGCTCCATCGCCATTGATACTGGCCAAAAAGAAGCAGAAAACCACCACATTGCTACTTAACTTCATGTAACAGCCCACCAGTTTTAAAAAAACTAGATTCTATAATCAAGCACAAGTCTCATTTAAAAAAGGAATGCAGGACAAACGTCAACAATAACAGCAGCCACACTTAAATTACCTCTACTGGCTTCAAATTAAGTTTTATATCAGAATTTCATTTTTTCTCTTCAAAGAAAAATAAACAAAGAGCTAAGTACCTGTAATACAAAAACTTCGAAAGAATAGCCTTCTGATACCAGTGTTCTTTGCTTTTCTTCTTCCTCTGCCATTTCTGATCAATAAGTCTTTGATAAAACTCTTTTAACCATGTCCAATCACCAGTCTGGTAACATAAGAAATTGATCATTAGTGCCTGGGATAAGTCCCACTATGCACAAAGCATTAAAATTATCTGTGTGTTTATAAGCTACAAGGAAGCAGGGCTGTGATTCTCAAGACCTTGCCCAGTGGCTAACACACACAGATTGAACTGAACTGTGATCTTTACAAATGGAAAAACATTTACTATAAATGTCAGTTTAAATCACTGTAACTTCTTTTCCTTTATCAAAGCATTGCAAGAATATTCTTTAAGAGTAGCCTATGGGAGTGAATGGCAAGACCATGAACTATTTGCAATCAACAACTATGTGTAACAACAAGGTAAATACAGAAATGTAGAGTCAGCTTTCAGAAGCTGCAGCATTATTACATTTTACAAAATAATGGTAACTTCCCTTGCAGTTCAGTTAGTAAAGAATCCACCTGCGATGCAGGAGACCTGGGTTCAATTCCTGGGTGGGGAAGATCCCCTGAAGAAGGAAATGGCAGCCCACTCCAGTATTCTTGCCTGGAGAACCCTCATGGACAGAGGAGCTGGCGGGCTACAGTCCAAGGGCTCACAAGAGTCGGACACAACTTAGCAACTAAACCACCACCACAAAAAAATGGTGCAGGACAACAGCCATTTACCACACAGTTTGAGAAACTCTGCTTAAATAGAACCAATTAATCCTGATGTAACTATATATTCAGAGGAATAATTTTTTAAACATTTTTCACATTTCCTAGCAGCCATGTTTCATGACAATCTCTTTAATACAGACATGAAAGGAGTTTTCAAAAATTTAACCAGTCCCTTAAACTTCATATTTTTCATAACTTTCTTCACTTCACCCTTTTACTTGTAAGAATTCTGGCTACTGGTATCAATAAAATAAGTTTCTGTACTGTTCTCTTTTCTACCTTTTTCTTTATTAAAGCTTTTTAATCTTCAGTTAAACTTTTCATTTCTTGATGGAAGCACTCAACCACGTTTTCATTTTGTCCTTTCTTTGAAACAAAATCACATTTCTAGTGCCCATAAGTTGTTAAAACAGTGCTTTTTTGTTATTTCTCAAGAATTACCTGAGATGACCTCATAAACAGTTCCTGGATATCTAACTCGTCTAACAGGAGAGTCCTTCCTATGCGGTGCACAGCCATGCTCACATGTGATTTGCTGTAGGGAATCTTCAGAAGCTTTTTTATGTTCTTAAAAAATACAAAAGGAAAAACAGTTTAGAAACACCTTTGTGGGATGATCTGGAATCTTTCAAATTTAACTTCACTCAGTTTTAAAGCATAATAAACCTTATTTCCTTTAAGTTCATACGAACTGTACCTTAAGGAGCTACCTACAAACACATGGAAGCCAGAGCTTAAAAGCAGAATCACCTACACTTCACCAGTCTCCCTGTGTCAATGTAAATGACGAAGATTTACTTTTACATGATGGAATTCTATAAAGTATATACAGGTCACACTGTGGCACTGGCCCAAGCTTTTAGCATCTCAGAAAAAACTGGCCAACTAAGCATCAACAGATTTTACTACAAGTATCGTATCTAATTCCCAACCAGCAACATTACAGAACCCAACACTCTAACTGCTATCATCAAAACTGCCATCATTAAAATACAGCCATCAACACCAATGCCAGTATTTTGCGAGTTGTTCCCTCCTGTTTGAGGAATGATGCAGTAAACAGGGTTACTTTAATAAAAAAGGTGTTCAATAATCAGACAGTTGTAGCTTATTTCATCAATAATTTTTCCAGGCTGCAGAAAAGAACAGGCTATAAATCCCCAGCACAAACATCCCAATTATAGTTGCAAAGAGGACACTTACTTCAGAGTCAGAGACAACATCCACATCGTTTCCCACGGAATCAATAAAGTCGTATGCCATCCCAAAACTAACGGAGAAAACAAAGGCCACAAAAATCACGTTCATGGTGGAGCAGCTGTTGTTATAACAGAATACTATATTTCAGCGCTTCTTGGATACACATTTTCCACACTCTAACATCTCTGAAAACAGTATGCCTATCACCATTACAGCTGGCTAGTTTTTCCTTCTTAGTGGTACAAAATAATGGGGTCACTTAACAGATATAGAAAACAAGACTTGTGGTTGCCATGAAGGAGTGCAGTTGGGTAGGGACAGATTGGAGTTTAGGATTAACAGATATAAACTATTATATACAAGATGGATAAACAAGGTCCTACTGTATAGCACAAGGGACTATATTCAATATTCTATGATAAACCATAATGGAAAATATGAAAAAGAACATACATATATGTATAGATACACATAACCGAATCACTACTGTACACCAGAAACCAACACATTATAAGCCAACCAGACTTTTAAAAATTTTGTTAAAACAAATAAAAATAATGGGACAACTTAAAATCAATGGCATCTTAAATTTGATACAGGACAGAAATACAACAGTAATAGAAACAATAATAGAAAATATTTAGAATAAAAACAATTACAATCATTTTTATATTTGTAGTCATGAAATCTAAAAAAATATGCAATAGAAAACAGTCTGAGTTATTCTTTTTAAATGGGGAGATAAGACAAACAACAGAAACATTTATAAGGATTTTAGTCTCAGGGATCAACATGTTCCCAGTGATATATACTTGTACCGTTTTTAAAAATGTATGAGAAAAAAAATGCACACAACACCAATTCAACCAGAAGGAGAAAAAATAGCTCACTGAGCACCAAACGTGTGCCAGGTCCCACGTGAGGCACATCTATAATCTGCAAGTATGAAGAGCAGCTGCCGTCACCGTTTTTCAGTGAGGAGGTGGCAGAGTCAGAACACCAAGCCCTTAACCTTTCCAAGCCTCACTTTTCTGCAGGCAAGTTAACAGCACCAAGTTCAAAAGGTTGTTGACAGAATGAAACAAGATAAGCACCTAAAGTACTCAACAGTGTCTGTACACTGTCAATATAATTATCAGCCAAATCACTTTATAACATTTAATTCTGCTTTATTAAGCCATTTTTCTAAAAGAAGACATGCGAACTATTTGCAATTTTTCTGCTAGTATAAACAATGCTACATACAAGCAACATTTTGCAAACATAACTTTTACCTTTTGAGCCATCAGGATAATTTCCAAATCACTGGCACATAAGGTATTAATATATTTATGGCTCCTGCTGTGTTATTTGGAAATAGAGGGNGATATATACTTGTACCGTTTTTAAAAATGTATGAGAAAAAAAATGCACACAACACCAATTCAACCAGAAGGAGAAAAAATAGCTCACTGAGCACCAAACGTGTGCCAGGTCCCACGTGAGGCACATCTATAATCTGCAAGAATGAAGAGCAGCTGCCGTCACCGTTTTTCAGTGAGGAGGTGGCAGAGTCAGAACACCAAGCCCTTAACCTTTCCAAGCCTCACTTTTCTGCAGGCAAGTTAACAGCACCAAGTTCAAAAGGTTGTTGACAGAATGAAACAAGATAAGCACCTAAAGTACTCAACAGTGTCTGTACACTGTCAATATAATTATCAGCCAAATCACTTTATAACATTTAATTCTGCTTTATTAAGCCATTTTTCTAAAAGAAGACATGCGAACTATTTGCAACTTTTCTGCTAGTATAAACAATGCTACATACAAGCAACATTTTGCAAACATAACTTTTACCTTTTGAGCCATCAGGATAATTTCCAAATCACTGGCACATAAGGTATTAATATATTTATGGCTCCTGCTGTGTTATTTGGAAATAGAGGGAAAAAGGGAACCCCCACATTAAAAGGTCAATAAGAATATGGACATCAGTACATTCTTCTCTGTAAGACCCAGGTCTCTTTCTCAACCTTAAATACCACCAGCAGAAGTTCCAGCAAGTGTCAAAGTCAAGGGTATATATCTAAACATGCTGTGTTTTTACATCTCGGTTGTTTCAGACCAGACAATCCACCACCATTTAATGAAAAATTCCACAGGACAAGCTAGGCTGTTTTAAGGGTGTCCCCCCTGAGACTCCATATTTACATAATCAAAAGGTATGAAAACTGGCTAAAATGAAACTAATTGAATTTTAGTGGTCAAAATTCATCTTTGTTAATAACATGATGCAGACTTGAAAGAAGCATATGCAATTGATATCTTCATATTTTAACAGAATCCTATTATTGTGAAAAAGCACAATGAAAGAGAAGTATCTTTTTCTAAAGCGAAGTCTTGGCATGTTGATGAGCATTATAAATTACGCTGAAAAGCAAGTCTTAAGAGTTTTAAGGTGGAGGGTTGAGGAACAGGTAAAAATGCCATTAATTAATATTTACCTGGAAAATGGCTTACTTTTCCTACTACTGCCAAGAATGGTAGTTCCTGCTGGTCCTAGCTTGGCACTCTCTCGCAACCAGTTGGCAGGTGGGAGTTTCAAGTCTGTTTTCTCTTCGAGGCGTGCAAATGCCGTCCGAGGAGGGGCAGAAGAGTATTTCACCACAGCTCGGCTCTTCACTTCATTGCCTCCGAGAAATAAAGCTGATCCCTGTTTAACAAGTTAAATGAAANCCCCATCCTCTACCCCTGCCAAAGGTGCAGTTTGCTACTTAGCGACGTAGTGGAGCATTTACGGAGAGCCCCCTTATTTATCGCACCCCAGGGATCTCAGTTCTGTTCAGTTGCTCAGTCGTGTCCGACTCTTTGCCACCCCGTGGACTGCAGCACGCCAGGCCTCTCTGTCCATCACCAACTCCCGGAGCCTACTCAAACTCATGTCCATCCAGTGGGTGATGCCATCCAACNGTTCAGTTGCTCAGTCGTGTCCGACTCTTTGCCACCCCGTGGACTGCAGCACGCCAGGCCTCTCTGTCCATCACCAACTCCCGGAGCCTACTCAAACTCATGTCCATCCAGTGGGTGATGCCATCCAACCATCTCATGCTCTGTCGTCCCCTTCT
The DNA here is from genome assembly GCA_006410735.1 of Raphicerus campestris. Classification (NCBI taxonomy): domain Eukaryota; kingdom Metazoa; phylum Chordata; class Mammalia; order Artiodactyla; family Bovidae; genus Raphicerus; species Raphicerus campestris. The sequence goes on from SJYW01038292.1 coordinate 880,490, forward strand.
CCTCCCGCCTTCAATCTTTCCCAGCATCAGGGTCTTTTCCAATGAGTCGTCAATTCTTTGCATCAGGTGGCCAAAGTATTGGGGAGTTTCAGCCATCAGTCCTTCCAATGAGTATTCAGGACTGATTTCCTTTAGGATTTAGGGATTTAGCGAAGGGTGTTGCAGTGGTTCAGGGCCTTCTCCAGCCTGAAAAGGCCCAGGAGACACCTGGGGTTTTAGTTGGCATGCAGATCCTGATTCAGTTGGTCTGGAAGGAGCCTGAGATTCGGAATCTCTACCAGACCCCCCAGGAGTTAATGCCAGTCCCTTGAGCTGCAAAAAGGTGGAGAAACAGCAAAACCAAGTTAGCCTCTGAGCCAGCACTCAGTATGGTGATGGTTTAGTCACTTCAGTCGTGTCTGACTCTGTGGCCCCATGGACTGTAGCCTGCCAGGCTCCTGTGTCCATGGGATTCTCCAGGCGAGAACACTGGAGTGGGTTGCCTTTTCCTCCTCCAGGGAATCTTCCCAACCCAGAAATTGAACCCAGGTCTCCTAAATACTCTTGCCTGGAAAATCTCATGGGTGGAGGAGCCTGGTAGGCTGCAGTCCATGGGGTCGTGAAGAGTTGGACATGACTGAGCGACTTCACTTTCACTTTTCACTTTCATGCATTGGAGAAGGAAATGGCAACCCACTCCAGTGTTTTTGTCTGGAGAATCCCAGAGGTGGGGGAGCCTGGTGGGCTGCCGTCTATGGGGTCACACACAGTCAGACACGACTGAAGTGACTTAGCAGCAGCTCCTAAATTGTAGGCAGATTGTTTACCAACTGAGCTACGAGGGAACACTCAATATCTATCCTATCAAATGTAGTTAAATGGAGCTACAGCCTTCCTTAAAATGTCTGTTGTATTTTGCAGTAAAATGTTGAAAGTGGTTTTAAAAAATTAGTTTGCCTTTGCAATTATTTGTCTCAATTTGTAATTTACATCAGGTGCTGATAAGGCACTAATTATCTGCAGATTTAGAAGTCCTTGTGTCTGTTAGCAAACAATTTACAAATTGTTACAATTATAACAATATTTTTATGAATTAAATATAACTGAATTTTATAGTACATTTTGTAGACCCTTAAATCAACATGTATCGTTTTGATATTTATAATTTTTTGTTTGGATTTTGCAGTCACTGTGTTTTTGCAGGTAATGCATTGTTATTTTACATTGTAGTAAGTTGAATACAAATGTTTAACATTAGGAGAATGGTTAAGTCTACTTTTGGTACATAATATCATTAACTTTTGCAACAATTCACTTATTTTTCAAGAACATGTAAACTCCACAGGCTCTGTTAAAGGTGCCTGTACTATAAAATTGTGCATGATGTTAAGTGAGAAAAAGAATCTAAAGCACACCTGTGATAAGATCTTGATTTTACAAACATCTATTTCTGTGTCAATGTCAATAAAAATGTATCTCTGAGGGGTAAAATGAAGTGATTTAATATTCTTAAAGCTTCATTTTCATATTTTTCTTTCCTATTATGCATTATTTTATAGTAAAACATTTCATTAAGCTTTTATACATACATAATTTATCATCTAATGATCCTTAAATTCTGTTGTTTTATTATATAGTTCTGTTTGTAAGAAGAGATTTCCTGCGGTAACTGTAATTCTTTCTTTAAGACTCACATATATTGCATGCCTCTTGAGAACTACCCTGGAGAAGGGAAAGGCTACCCACTCCAGTATTCTTGCCTGGAGAATCCCCATGGACAGAGGAGCTTGGTGGACTTCAGTCCATGGGGTCGCAAAGAGTCGAACACGACTGAGCGACTAAGTACTTGAGAGCTAAGTGCTTGAACTCTTGTTGATGATGCCTAGGGAGAAAATGTGCTGGAAACAGCCTGTGAAAAGGCAAAGAATCAAACAGAGAGAGAGCCAGGAACTCAGCACAGAGAGAGTCAGCAGCAGAGGGGCCCGTGAGAGCTGGCTTTGGGCTGGGGGAACTGAGGATGCTCAGGAACGGTCTGTGAAGGGAAGCCTGAGGAAGGGCCGGGTTTCTGGGGTCTCTTAACCGGGCAGGACTAGAGAGGTTTAGGTACTAGAGGAGGAGGACCTCTGATGGCTGGTTCTAGGTGCTTATTATTCTCCCGCTTGGAAAGCGTTTATGTGCTTTGGGTCTATTATCGTTTTTATTTTTTATTTTTATTTATTTATTTTTATTATCGTTTTTAATGTGTGTGATTGAAATGTAATGTGGGAAGACCTGGACCATAACTTCCAGAACTTGACATTTTGAGACATGTATGTTCATTGTTAGGTTTTCCCAGCGTCTGCCTGCCCCTCCTTCCCCGCCCCCAGCGGCCAGCTTCTCCAAGTTGCTTCATCCTCTGCGGCCCCCTCTGCCCTGCAGGAGCTGCATCCTGGACCTTGTAACCAGTCAGCGCTCTTCACCTGTTTACCTGCCTCCCCAGGGCCTGATGCCATCACCACTTAAGCGTTGCTGCTTCAGCGAGTTGCCCCATAAATTTGTGTCTGCTGGTGATTTTCCTTTGCCTGGAGTACCTTTCCCTTCCTCACCTGGCTAATTTATTCGTGAAGACTCTCCGTCACATGTGTCATCCCTAATAAGTCTCCTGACCCCTCGCTCCCTCTCCTTATCTCATGGGGTTCGTTCCTGAAACGTGTATGCAGCTTTATCTGGCACTTGCTCCTTAACAGAAAAATTGTTATTTTTGTCGTTTCTTTAGTCACTAGGTCGTGTCCGACTCTTTGCGACCCCAAGGACTGTAGCCCACCAGGCTCCTCTGTCAATGGAATTCTCCAGGCAAGAATACTGGAGTGGGTTGCCATTTTCTCCTCCAGGGGATCTTCCCAACCCAGGACAGACAGATTCTATACCACTGAACCACTAGGGAAGTCTATAGAAAAATTACTTATTTGTATCTGCCGCCCTTGCTGACTGAGCTCCTTGATAATGTCCTGTCGGGTCATCTCTGTTTTACCAGTACCAGAGCGGCATCAGCCCACGACAGTGTTTTAGCCTTAAGCTAATGCAGATCAAACGACTGGTGCCAACAGGCTTTTAAAATGCTTATCGAAATGTTTCAGACATAAAAACCTTGTTGGCTCCAAGATATATATAATCTCGCAGAAAAAAGCTAAAAATGTTAATGAAAGTGTGTCTCCAATATATTGCAGTATCAATGTCCTTAATTACTAAAGTTAGTATTCACACAGTTTGTTCCATTCTAGAATAATTGGTACATTAGATTTTCTCTGCTGACAAAAATCCTCCCGGCCCGTATGATGATTTCAGAGACATGTCAGTCAATCATAAACTGATTTAGTTACTTGTGGAACACAGTATTTACCAAAGCAAAATTGGAAGTCTTTCACCAGGTTTTTACAGTTATATGTCAGACAGGTATGCCTGTGGCCCTAGGAATTCCCGAATTCGCAGCTGCACCTACACAGAAAAATTCCAAGGAGCACTGAGACAGGCTTGGGCCCTTCTGTTTGCCAAGGGCCCCTCCGTGACCTAGTGTCTTACACCTCCGCAGCCTCACGGTGTCCGTTGCCTGCTGGACCTTGGAAGGCCCTGATTTTCTGACTTCCACTCCTGCACTTTGAGCTGGAAGAGGGATCTGAGATGTCTGAGTCAGTCTCGTTCCTCTTTAGATGAGAGCAATGCCATCCAGGAAGGAGAATAGAATTGACCCACTGAACATCGTACAAAGGTCGTGTAAATAGCAAAGGCAGGACCAGTACCCAGGTCTCTGAGTACTAGTTAGTACTGTTAGCCTTTTAAAAAGTTAAATTGCAAACACCAGCCAGTGGAATGTTAATTTGCTTTAGAATCACCTGAGGAACTTGTTAAGTGAGCAGATCCTCGACCGTCTCCAGATTCACTGGGGCCATGCTGAGCAATCTGTGTCTTTAGTGAGTTACTAGCATCTGACCACCTTGCCCTGCAGACCACACCTTAGAACAGCGATCTCCTAAAATAATTCCCTGAGGTGCAGGGGAAACTATGGCTTCTGGTGTGTGTGTGTGTGTGTGTGTGTCTGTCTGTCTGTCTGTCTGTCTGTCTGTCTGTCTGTGTGTGTGTGTGTCTGTGTGTGTCTGTGTGTGTGTGTGTGTGTGTGTGTGTGTGTGTGTGTGTGTGTGTGTGTTAACCTGAAAAGTAAGGGCAAACAATTCCGAGGACAGATGAGCCTGGCAGGCTACAGTCCACGGGGTCACAAAGAGTCAGACATGACAGCAACTCTCACTTACTTACAAACCTTATATTATGGGCTTCCCTGGTGGCTCAGTGGTAAAGAATCCACTTGCCAATGCAGGAGATGAAGGTTTGATCCCTGGGTGGGGAAGATCCCCTGGAGAAGGAAATGGCACCCCACTCCAGTATTCTTGCCTGGGAAATCCCACAGACAGAAGAGCCTGGCAGGCTGTGGTCCACGGAGTCACAAAAGAGTCGAACACGACTTAGCAACTGGATAACAGCAACCGAGCCTTACTATTAATATATTTAATATACAAGTTGACACAGTTGGCCTTCCTTGGGCTGTGGTCAGCTGCTGTATCAGTTCAGTAAAACTGGGTTTGCAGCCAAACCAAACAATTTCCAAACATCAGTGATTTACAACCCAGGATGCCAGATGAAACAAATTTCAGGTAAACAGTGAAAAAAAATTGGGGTGAGAATGCCCAAATATTTAGTAGAGGCGTCCCATGTGATGTTTGGGACATGCTTTATCTAGTTCAGGCAGTTTTTGCTTGAGGACCCAGGCTGATGAAGCAACCTGGACCTGGAGCTCTGCCAGAGGGAGTGGTAGAGAAACAGAGAGATTGGTCAGCCACCAGCTAGCTCCTGAAGCACCTGCTCAGAAGTCACAAACATCAGCGCCACTCACTTTTTTTTGGTCAAAATGATACATTTTGGCAAGCTTAGCATCTGGGTGGAGGTACAGACTAATGGTCCACTAAGGAGGGTCACTGGGTGTCCGTGGACCATTGTGCAGTCTACCATGGCATATGGTGGCTTGGGCGGGCCACTTGATGCCATCCACATGATAAAATTTGGTGACAAGGCCTTTAGGAGAGGCTTTTCAGAGTGTTGTGATAAGGTGCGGGGTGACCTTGAAAATCTCATGTACCACACAGAGATCACAGAATTTATTGTGGCAAAATACTTAAAAATCAAGTTTGACAATGGTTTTTTGGCAAAAAATATTTCACATTTCCTCATCTTTTCCATGATGACTAGTAGCTGTCATGAAGGTGCTGTAGGAAAGTTTCACAAAGATAAACACACTTAACCTGTTCCTTCAAGATAACAGTGATGTTTTAACAATGAGTGAGAAAGTCATTGGTTTTCAAAAGAACTGAATCTCATGGAAAGAACATTTTTGAAAATAGAAGTTTGCAAATCTTTCCAATGTTTGTGATTTTGTTGCTGAAAATGACATGTATCGGTTATTTAAAAAAAAACTAATACCTGCCCAAAACTTACAAACTGAAATTTCTCACGTCTTTTAAAAAATCTCCCAAATGAGTTTTTGGATGTGTATTTTAATTTTGGCCTACTCACAACACGCAGACTGGTTTTATCAGTCTCCAGCTGATCTGTTTACCCCAAAATGTGCCTGTAAGATTCACTATTCCCAGCTGCCAGCAGGGTTTTCCCTCTCTCCTCTTTTAAACATCCTGTTTTTAATTGTGTTCCGTGAAACAGTCAATTGACCTTTCTTCTTATGCACAAGTAAATGAAGTGCACGTGAAACAACTAGCTAAGTATATCTGAATTATTCCTGGACATTATATAATTGGTTTTTAAAAGGAAGATTGATAGACTTCAGAGAAGCTGGAACTTTACTCAGATTTCAGGTAAAACTGTTATGCTCCGAGTCCAAGACCCCAAATAGACTGAGAGAACAAGTCCACCAAAGTACTGCAAAAGCAAGGAGGGAGTTTATTGATTACTAACTCGAGTTAGGGCTCCCCCGCCCCCTCCAACACAGTGGAGTAAGGCAAGAGGGCCCCGAGCCCTGAATTACAGCAGTATTTATAAACTTAGAACAAAGAAAGGGAGTTGGTAAGGGCGGATTGGTTGCAAGGGTCTCTTGGCACCTACTAATTGGCTAGATTCCCACACGCGCGGGCTTTCTTAGGGGCTTTTTCCTATTGGTCAAGCTACGCTGTCCGTGGGAGTTCCCAGGGCCTCAGCTTTCCTAGAGACCTAGCCTGCCCCTTAGAGCCTGTCCTGGCTCCAGTTGGGCCTAACAAAAACCTTTGCATAACTTGTGGATACGTCTGAAATGAGCAGTTTGACTTGCTAAGACGTGATTCTTCCTAGTTGGTTTACTTATCTCCTGAGAAATTTTAAGTGATGACAGCCATTAAAAGCCAAGTTTAAAAATGAACTGAACCTTAGGATACTTCAAACTGTTGTCACAAAGTTTTCAGCCAAGAGTCACAAAAATAAACCTATCTGACCACTTCATTCTCTTTAAAAAAATGTTGGGAGAATAGAACTATTAAATAGTTTGCAGTCACTAAATAAAATTATTGTTTTAGACTTTGAACATTTTCTACTTTTGTTTTATGCTAATGTATTATTGCTAGTATATCATTTGCAAATAAATTTATATACATATATGGGGGCTACATGCTCAGAATTTTTTTTCAACTAATATAGTGTATGATAAGGACATTTAGAGCCTTCCCTGAAGGTCTAGTGCTTAGGACTCTAGATTTGCATTCCAGGGGGCGCAGGTTCAACCCCTGGTCAGGGAACTAAGATCTCACATACTGCCTGGCTTGGCAAAAAAAAAAAAGTGAGAAATCTACATTTAAAAAAGCTTATAGACCACTGCTTTTAGAGCCAAAAGTTGCATACTAGCTACTCTTTAGTTCAAGAACAGTTATCAGTCAAGCAGTCATCTGTATTTTCCTTTACNAATGTTGGGCAGAATGTTAACTACTGGATGGACCATGGGTGTTATCTACATATGACAACTTTTTACATATTCATTTACATTTCTCTCTGGGAAATGAAGCCAGAATTCACAGATGTCATTATCCATCTGCATACTTTTGTTTACTACCCAGAAGGTGAGAATATTGCATTATAAAAGTATCTGGACTTTTGTTCTTTCTTATCACAAATGACTTGAGAAGCTCTGACCATTCACAGTTACCGTGAGTGGAAGTGCCAGTCAGTCAAGCCTTGCGTCCTGGAGTGCTCTGAGATTCGGGTACAAAGGGCATTTTGTAAGCACAGAGTGGAAAAGTATCATTTATATTCATTTGCTGCTGTGGCATTTCTCTCTGGAATCTTCCTCTTGTCTGTCAACTTTGTGCAAAAGGACTGGCCTCATCTACATTACAAATATCTCTAATGGTCTGGAAGTAGCAGAGGGACTAGTAAGAGTGAGTGCTTCTGCTGGAGGGTCTCAGGCTGGTTTCTCCCCACTAATGGCTGGACATAATTGCTGTGGATGTCGTGAATCATTTTGGAAAGACCTCAGGATGAGGTCAACGCAGGGCTTTGTGCATATTGGCTGCAGTGAATGTATCTTATCTGATTGCAGTGACTCACGGAAGAATCACAGCCACAGGGAAGACCTTCTGAGGGGTCATTTAGAGTGGAGCTGTTCCAGGCAGAGGGTGGTCAGTTCTCCACTGGCTTCTGGAGTGGAGAAATTTCCACCAACAAGATGGCCCTTGTGACCCCTGGCAGGTCCTTTCTTCAGGGNGTTACAACTACAGGATACCTTACGTCATTATTCTTGATAATTACTTCATGGTTGTTCTGTAGACTAATAACGTTCTTGAAACTATTTGGAAATCATTCCGACTGCATTTGGAGGAGTTCCTTTTCCAGATACTCAATGCACTCAGATTCATTCCCGAGCTATTAGCTTTGACTTCCAGAATCCAGTGCACGTGATCAGAGGGCCAGTTTGTCTCTGCTAGGCATTACTTTCCCAGCAGAAATGTCCTCAGAGTCTTGGTGAAGTTTATCCTCTGAAGATGATTATTACCTGAAATGAACCGTAGGAACCGTTCCCAAGTTACAAAAAACGGCTCTCCAGGCCCCTCGGCGGTGGCTGTGTGCGCCTTGTGTGTGCTGAGTCGCTCAGTCGTGTCTGACTCTGCGACCCTGTGGACTGTAGCCCGCCAGGCTCCTCTGTCCACGGGATCCTCCAGGCAAGGAATACTGGAGTGGGTTGCCATCCCTCCTCCAGAGGATCTTCCTGAGTTCAGGGAACCAAACCTGCATCTCATATGTCTCCTACATTGGCAGGCAGGTTCTTTACCACTAGCGCCATCTCAGAAGCACCTTAAACAGAGGGTAAGAAGAGAATTCTTAAATGAACCTTCAATTCAATCCCTCGGGCAGGCCCTTGCCTTTGCAGTTAAGGGCTTGGCCTTTGCAGACGCAATCGNAAGATCTCAATGTGTGACATCACACACAGCATGAGGGTTTGCCAACTGTAGCAGCTGAAGTAGAGCCTGGCTCTGAGGGGCTCCCATGCCTACCTGGGGATGTTCTAGAACAGGGAGCATTAGCCAAGAGACTGAGCCTGGCTTGGTGTTACTTGAGTCAAAGGTCTGGGTATGGGGGTGTGTAAATGAGTAGTGGGGGCCATGTATGAATACAAGCAGAGAGGTGCTTGGAGGGAAAGAATGCTGCCACCAGGGGGGATGGTTCTGAAAGAGACAGAGACCCATATCCCAGACCCTTCTCTTATACCCGGCTCAGGGTCCCCTCTGAGTCTGCAAATCAGCTGCCGCTTCTCCTCCTCCTTTGCCGCCTTCTTCATATCTTTTCATCACAAATATTTCAAATCCATACCTAAGCAGTGCATGCGTGCATGCTAAGTCGCTTCAGTCATGTCCGACTCTTTGCAAGCCTATGAGCTATAGCCCGCGAGGCTCCTCTGTCCATGGGATTCCCTAGGCAAAGATACTAGGGAGGAAATGGCTTGCCATTTCCTCCTCGAGGGGATCTTCCTGATCCAGGGATCAAACCTGTGTCTCCTATGTTTCCTGCGTTGGCAGGGGGGTTCTTTACCACTAGCGCCACCTGGGAAGCCCATCCCTAAGCAGAAAGGGAAAGTGAAAGGCACTCAGTCATGTCCACCTCTTTGTGACCTATGGACTGTACAGTCCATGGAATTCTCCAAGCCAGAATACTGGAGTGGGTAGCCTTTGCCTTCTCCAGGGGATCTTCCCAACCCAGCGATCGAACCCAGGTCTCCCACATTTCTGGTGGATTCTTCACCAGCTGAGACACAAGGGAAGCCCTCCCTAAGCAGAGAGAACAGCAAAACAAACCTCCACGTGCCCATCACCATTGTCCTTCTTGAAAAAGGATCAACACCATTCTGTCTCCTTCCAGGGACCCTCCTCTTCCTCAGATGATTGCTGAAATTTGCTCATCCGTAATCATTTTTAATTTAATGCTCCCTGTTGCATTTTTCTGGGCATTTTCTTCTGTCAGCCACTCTTAAGTCAGTCTGCTGGGTTGGCTATGGCTCCAGGGAGTCCTAAGCTGTTCTGGGAGAAATGTTGAGATTGAACAAAAGATGTAGGCTTAATTCAGTCCACCCAACAGACACATGTGTAGCCCTATGCTCCACAATGGGTTAAGGATCTCAGCAGGACAGGTTTCCTCATCGCAAGGGCCTTTGATCCAGTTCTAGGAAGAGAACAAGGGCTGTAGCAAGAACTCAGTATAGGAAGTGACCTCCCGTGTGTGACCAATAGTGTGACCACAGAGGAAGGGAGAAAACGAGTAGGGGACATTCCAGGTTGAGATGGACACCCTGAGCTGGAAGGGGTAAGGGTCGCAGGAGGTCAGGAAGGGCCGTGGAGCCTGAGGTGTTGAGGAGGGACTTGGAGGGTTGGGTGGGGAGTGGGACAGTGAAGGAATAACACTTGTCAAAACATAGGGGTGGGAATCTCTGAAGGGGGCATGGGGACAAGAGTGTCCTCCAGCTGGGTGGAATGCGAGATGCAAGGGGCTTGGTGGGAGGGCTTCAGGAATGAAGGGTGGGTGGAGGAGGAGAGCAGTCCTAGGCTAGTGACAGTTGCTATTTAGTGGGCGAAGCCATCTCTCTTTTTCAACCCTTGGAGCCCGCCAGGCTCCTCTGTCCATGGGATTTTCCAGGCAAGAAAACTGGAGTGGGTTGCCATTTCCTTCTCAGGGGATCTTCTCTACCCAGGGATCTAACCTACATCCCCTGCATCGGCAGGTGGATTCTTTACCACTGAGCCACCTGGGAACTAGATAATACTTCTAAGTAAGGGAAAGCAACACTGGATTTTTATTTATCTTTCAAAATTACTTTATTTTGGCAGCAGCAGTGGTATGAGAAAACTCTGGAAGCTGCATGAAAGAAAGTGGAGCCTGCTTCCACTAGCCAGGCAGTGCATTTTTAAAACTTATAAATAAGGCTTATAGTGATTCCCCACTACATAAATTGTAAGTATAGCTGCAGTCTTTTTCTGCTGAGTTCTGAGAAAACATGTT
>SJYW01038292.1:894077-913852 GCA_006410735.1 Raphicerus campestris
TTTTTTTTTTTTTTTTTTTTTTTGTCTCCACCAGTGAAATAAATGCATGGACAGAAAATTCCAAGCATTGCTTCCATGGAAGAGATTGCAATTAGATGGTGAGTTTTGGCAAAATATTCATGTTTTGTAAATGAAACAGAATAGAAACTTGATTTTTTGAAAGAATACAATTTTCATTACAAACATAGGACCATTTATGTTGGAAAATTCAAACAATAGCAAAGTACACAAAGGCAAGAAAATGTATTGTCCCACTACCCGAAGAACATAATTTTTAATATTTTGGTGTCATGATTTTGGAACATGTTTTCAATCCTGAATGCCATGGATCATTCATTGTGCTGTCAGGCTTTGGGGTTAGCATTTCTATCTCTGTTGACTTTCAAAGTCAGTTCATCTCTGAACTCTGACTGAAGATGAGAAAGGAGATCGTCTTGATATTAAATGAGAGGAAAGTTTATTCTCAGATATGCATGAAATCAGCCCTAGGCTTGCTTTTTGATTTTTTTTTTCTTTTTTTGCAGGGCATGTGGAAGACTGTAAATGGAGGCCTACATAGGATATGGCTAAATATCTAAGGTATATTTGTGCTAAGTCACTTCAGTCGTGTCCGACTCTGTGTGACTCTATGGACTGTAGCCAACCAGGCTGCTCCATCCATGGGAGTCTCCAGGCAAGAATACAGGAGTGGGTTGCCATGCCCTCCTCCAGGGGGTCTTCCTGACCCAAGGATTGAACCTGCATCTCTCTCTTACATCTCTTATATTAGCAAGCGGATTCTTTACCACTAGGGCCACCTGGGAAGCCCATCTAAGGTATATAGTAAGCCAACAAACTATTAAGTGAAATCCATTCTGTCTTCCTTCCTTGACTGATTCACATTCTCGACAGCCAACTTTTGTCGTTCACTCAATCGTGTCTGACTCTTTGCGACCCCACGGACTGCAGCACACCAGGCTTCCCTATCCTCCACCATCTCCTGGAGCTTGCTCAGACTCATGTCCATAGCGTTGGTGATGCCATCCAACCATCTCATCCTCTGTCGTCCCCTTTCCTCCTGTCTTCAATCTTTCCCAAGATCAGGGTCTTTTTTAATGTCAGCTCTTGACATGTAACCAAAGTATCGGAGCTTCAGCTTCAACATCAGTCCTTCCAATGAATATTCAGGACTGCTCTCCTTTAGGATTGATTGATTTGATCTCCTTGCAGTCCAGGGACTCTCAAGAGTCTTCTCCAACACCACAGTTCAAAAGAATCAATTCTTCGGTGCTCAACCTTCTTTATGGTCCAGCTCTTACATCCATACATGACTACTGAAAAAGCCATAGCTTTGCCTGTACGGACCTTTGTTGGCAAAGTAATGTCTCTGCTTTTTAATATGCTGTCTAGGTTTGTCATAGCTTTTCTTCCAAGGAGGAAGCATCTGTTAATTTCCTGGCTGCAGTCACCATTTGCAGTGATTTTAGAGCCCAAGAAAATAATCTCTCGCTGTTTCCGTTGTTTCCCCATATATTTGCCCCAAAGTGATGGGACTGGATACCATGATCTTAGTTTTTTGAATGTTGAATTTTAAGCCAGTCTTTTCATTCTCCTCTTTCATCTTCATCAAGAGGATCTTTGCTTTCTGCCATAAGGGTGGTGTCATCTACATACCTGAGGTTATTGATATTTCTCCCGGCAATCTTGATTCCAACTTGTGCTTCATCCAGCCTGGCATTTCTCATGATGTACTCTGTATGAAAGTTAAATAAACAGGGTGACAATATACAGCTTGATGTATTCCTTTCCCAATTTTGAACCAGTCCATTGTTCCATGTCTGGTTCTAATTGTTGCTTCTTAATCTACATACAGGTTTCTCAGGAGACAGGTAAGCTGCTCTGATATTCCCATCTCTTGAAGAATTTTCCAGTTTGTTGTGATCCTGACATAGTCAAAGGCTTTGGCATAGTCAATGAAGTAGAAGTAGATGTTTTTTCTGGAACAGCCACCCCTTGGAATCTATTAAAATGTGCTATCATCTGACCCTTGCTCAGAGGTCCTCTGGCCACGCCTTGGGCACAGGGGTGAAAACACCAGGTCCTCTGGGAGCCAGGTCTGGGAAGCAGCCTGTGTGGGCCCTGAAGCAGGCTTGAAACCATTAGAGCAGGCTCCCTGGAGGAAGTCACAGTAGGCACTCCTCTGGCCCAGAGTTGAGTGAATCATTCCATGGTTTTATGTACTGGTGGCATGCTGGGAACACAGAGGTAAGCGAAGAAAGTTTACTGGGGGCATGCAGAAACTTTCAAATATGTTACCCCCCTAAAAGTGAATTTGCAACTATGAATTGACCCAGTTGGGAAAGTCAGAGAGAAGGTAACTTGGCAACAAGGGGAGAGAAGAGAATTCTGGGCAGTGGGAAAAGGCCAGGCAAAGCTATCAGTGGAGAGAGGCCCAGAACAGTGGTGGTGAGACTGAGACAGAAGCCCCAGGAGCTCAAGATGAGAGATGAGGCTGGGGAGGCAGGTGAGCACTGGCCAGGGGAGGGCGCTGTGACCTTGTTAAGAAATTTCTCAGTATCCTCAGTGAAGAGCTTTGGTGAGAGTAAATGAAGATACACCATCTTGAATTGGTCCAGGCTGGAAATGATGGTCCTTTGGACCAGTGGAGCAGTGATGGAGATGGAGAAAGGCAGACAGGCTCCAGGGAGATTTAGAAAGTACAATGGCCAGGACTTTGAGGAGATTGGATTAGCGGCAAGTAAGAAATAGGTATCAGGGTTACCTGTTGGATAAATGGGAGGGATGATCTGGAATAACTGAGAAAAGATAAGGCTGGATAGGAGGTCATGAGTTGTCTCTGTATATGTATATATTTATACAGTTGTATATAAGTATGTATGTATACATATATGTATGTATACATGTATGTATATGTGTGTATATATGTATGTATGTATATATGTATGTGTGTATGTATGTGTATATGTGTGTGTATATATGTATCTATGTATATATATATATACAGTTGTTTCTGTATATATATATTTATATACATATATGTATATGCATAGGTTGGAGGTGCCTTTGGGATATCCAGGAGGGCCCTCAGCAGGCTGCAGGGCACACCACTAGCTGTAAAAAGGGATCAGGACTGCAGACTTCAGTGTGGGAGTCATCTCTCCATGGAGGTTGTGAGCCAACCTTAACCTTAGGGCCAGGGTCCATGAGTGTGATGTCTGGGGACACACTGCTCACCTGCTTTCCAATGCAGATGAGAACCTTAAGAAAGAAATCACCCCAGCAGTGAACTATAATGAGAAAGAAAAACCTTCCAGCCACCTTGCTCATGACATTTGTTACTATAAACAGGCTTGTCGTGCACAAATCAGCTGCCACACAAAGAAGATTATGGATGACTCGGTCATCGTCACACAGAGTCTTTCTGTGCTTATGACTTTAAATCAGATTCCTGTTACTTGCACACCATTTTGCCGTGTGTATTTGTAAATATATCTTGCTGGCATATTTTATGCTCCAGTTAATTTAGTTGACATCTAATTTAGTTGACATATAAAAATAAAATCAATTTTCAGACAAAATACCCATAAAATAAGTGAAATGCGATAATAGGTTTCAAGAAATTAAAATGTAATATATTTAGGCTTCNAATATATCTTGCTGGCATATTTTATGCTCCAGTTAATTTAGTTGACATCTAATTTAGTTGACATATAAAAATAAAATCAATTTTCAGACAAAATACCCATAAAATAAGTGAAATGCGATAATAGGTTTCAAGAAATTAAAACGTAATATATTTAGGCTTCTATTCTAAACCAATCTCATCTAGAATAGTAGATATTGTAGATGTAATTTTTCCCGAATCTCTGTCAATTCCAGAATAATAAATGTTGCCACTATATATTCAGAAATTTATTGCTTGGAGTAGTTTGTCATGAAAAATGAAAAAATTTTGTTGATGTTTCCTTTAAAATGTCAAAAAAACACACCCCTAAATACAAATACTTTGTATGTTGATGTTCAGCTGTAATTAAGCCATGACAATGATTATTACTTCGGATATAAACACTATCAAATTTTCATTGGTTGAATTCTTTTTTAATTAATGTTCTGTTTATTATCCTTTTTGCTTATGTTTCCTGCCATTTTCCATTTGTCTGCTTGAATTTTCTTTTTAAATGGTGAGTTAGCAACTGATAATGTGTATTGATTTCAGCTTCGCTTCTAATTTACATTTTTATCTCTTTGGTAGATGTATTTGGCTTAATCATTTTATTTTTATAAGCAGTTGTACCATTTTTTAATTTAGCTAGATAATTAAATTTGGCTTTTAAAGAAAGTTTGTTTTAGAAACTGGTCCCCAAAGCAAATTAGCATTTGGCATTTCCAGCATGTCAAAGGGGCTGGTCTCTTGAAGATAACTAGACATGTTAATGCTAAAATTTTAAAAGCGGTTCATCATTTTGAATCCTCTGACTAGAGAGAGCTGTATATTCCAGTAGGTGGTGCAAATCGACTCCATTTCGAATGGAAATATAATGTAAAATTGTGATGTAACTGTTTTCACTGTCAAAGTAATAGTTCAACATGTTTTCTAACTGCAAACTTACTTCCCTCTGTTTCTAAAGGAAGCTTGATGCACTCGTTCAGTATTCCTTTTTCTTGTGTTTTATCCCACAGGTACTGTTACGGTGATACTGGGACAAGGGAGCCGAGAGGGAAAGCTGGGAGGGGGGCTGCAAATGCCAGGGAGACCTGGTAAAAATTAGAAGACAAAGACAAGTTGTTTGCTTCATTGCTTCAGTTCTGGAATGAAATGAGCATAATGTCAGTGTTATTTGAGTAGNGAAAGCTGGGAGGGGGGCTGCAAATGCCAGGGAGACCTGGTAAAAATTAGAAGACAAAGACAAGTTGTTTGCTTCATTGCTTCCGTTCTGGAATGAAATGAGCATAATGTCAGTGTTATTTGAGTAGCTTTCATGCTCACACGATGAACTGAATGCCACGTTTCATCTTTCATAGAAATTGGGGGTGTTTCACTCCCAGGAATCTGATACTCTCACACCTAAGATATGTATATAAGCATATTTTTAAATTAATTTTTCACTTGTGTCACAGTAATACGCATACAGCAAAGTCAAGTGATTCAGAGCAGTGATTCTGGAGCCAGCCTGCCTGGGCTGGATGCCCCCTCCCCGCCTCTCTGGATCTGTTTCCTATTCTCTGAAATGTGGAACAGACTCCCAGCTCACAGTGATACAAGGATTAAATGAGCATATACAGAAAGTATGTGAGGCAGGCCTGGAGCACAGTCAGCGTGGCAGGAATGTTANCCTTGATACAATCCTGATCTCAGTTTTAAGAGGACAAGATTAGACAAGTGGGCTCAGGAGAAGGAAAATTCAAGGATGTTGCCTCTTTTAAATGTGATTGCTCCATTTCCAAGGGAAGTTGGTTTTGCTAGATGACCACAAGGAAGACATGGGTTGGCCTCCAACACAGGATTGTCCAGATGGGTTGTACCTGATGCCACTGGTCTGGAGGCAGGCTAGGCAGAGCCAAGTGGCTTCTACTCAGAAAGGAGCAGTGGGCTTCCGTCAGATCTAATGAGGAGCTGTGCTCTGAGTGGGTATTGAGCTGCCTCTCTGTTTAAACCACCCCCCCAGGACCCCAGCTCCAGCTCCAACTTCAGCCCCATCCTGTTCCACCCTCTATCTGCCTGGTTTCAGTGGGAAACAGAGCTTGCTCAAGACAATTTAGCAGCAATGCTTTATAATGGGACCACTCATGGAGGTGTGGGCAGGCTGAGAGCCCACGTGGGAGGATAAGGCTTCATCACCACCAGTGGGGGACTGAAGGTCCATGGGATGGAGTGGTGTCCTGGAGCACAGCGAAAGTCAGAACAGGGTGGAGGTAGAGGGGACTGAGTAGAAGTTGCCCGAGAAATTGTGCCTGAGCAGGATGGAAACAGGGAAGAGACATCCCGGATTTTCTCCCCTTTCTCTTCTCCCGAGTCCTCTTGCTCAAACCTGCCAGGAAGCCAGAGGGTAAAAGAGCTCAGGTGATACCGTTGGCGGCGTCGGTCTTCTGGACAGGTCAGGCAGGAATGGAGAATGGACCAGGGAAGAGGAGCAGGTGCAGAACCCCACCTGAAGGGCCCGCATCGTCGCCTGTGCTCTACATTGCTGCTGCTGGGAGATGCCGTCCCCGAGTGCAGCCTCATCCTGGGACGCACCCAGACCCCACATGCACCCCAGGTCTGGCAGAGAGCCTCGCATACACCCACACTCAGCCTGAGCATGGAAAGTTCTCCCGAGGCCAAATGGAAATGGCTTTCGGATTACCCACCATTTGGCTGGATTATCTGCACCATTGCCTCTGTCCATTATTGGGGAGAGCCAGGAGGGGTCCAGACCGTCCTTGGAGTTCCAGGATGACATTGTGGAGAGCTGATTACAGTCTGTGTGTGGAAAAAGAAAATGTTTGACTGTCATTTTTTCCCCTCACTCTGGTTCAGTGAAGCTTGATCTCTGGCCTGTGGCTGGATCCCGTATTGAAGAGCCTGTCATCACTGGTGATTTTTCTTGAAGACCTCAATTCAGACTGAAGTGAGGCTTTCCATTAGCAAAGCTGTACAGAGTCTGTACTTGCCTTTGAGGCTTCCAGGCTCCTGGTGAGGTGATCGGTGTCCCTCCTGCTCAGTACTCCTCAGCCCCCTCACAGGCCCACCACCTCCAAGTCACGAGAAGAACAGATGCCAACACAGCCGCCGATCTGACGTCTGAGCCGAGGAGGAGACAGAGGAAGAATCCGAGGTNACGCTGCTACTTGAAGACAGGTGGATAAAGATCTTGAATTGACTCATCACTTGCTGCTAGGACCTTAATTAGAACTACATTGTAGTACAAATCCTGATGAGGGCTTACATGAACAAAGAATTGTTTTAAACATTTTATATATACATTATTTCACGTCCTCTGTTAATGCAATATTCCGAATCATAGGTAAATACTGAATCAAAAAGGAAACTGAGGTGCAGAAAGATAAAGAGATGTTCCCAAGACCACAACGTTATTAAGGACTCAAGCCAGGGTCAACCTGATTCCCAACCCCATGACCCAAGTAGGTTTCTCAGTTCTCCCAATGTCTATCCAGTCACACCAAAACATTGTATGCATTTTTTGCCATGGGTATTATTTCTGCAAATTCTGATAGGATCTTGAGAGTTAGAGTTGGCAATATAGTTGGAAGAGGGCACTAAGCATTTAAGTTTTTTGAAGTTGCTTTGCATAGCAAGCTGAGAAATGGAATATGTCCTGCCATATCAATAAATACAGGATGTCACAGTCATCAGCGATTGCTGCCACTGTGGAAGGTGAGCAGGTGAGCCCTCAGAGAAGTCAGGAAGGAAAGTATTCGTGTTAGTCGCTCAGTCGTGCCCGACTCTTTGCAACCCCATGGCCTGTAGCCCACCAGGCTCCTCTGTCAGTGGAATTCTCCAGGCAAGAATACTGGAGTGGGTGGCCATTCCCTTCTCCAAGAGATCTTCCTGACCCAGGGATCAAACTCCCATCTCCTGCATAGCACACAGATTCTTTACCATCTGAGCCACCAGGGAAGCCCCTCGGAAAGGAAGAATGCCTGCCTTCTAGCAACCGTCAGGCTGCAGCCACTTCCTCCAGCGAGCCCTGAGGAAGCTCAGGACCGGAAAAGACAGCTGAGGCCCCAGACCCTGAGGAGCTTATCAAAGGAATGATTTCAGGGATTCCAAACTCTTGCATCTCCCCATATATAGAAAGGAGCCCAATTCCTTGACTTGGGATGTCTGATTTTCTTCAATTTACAAACAAACTTTTGACATTTAAATTACCTGCCCTCTGTTGCCAAACTATACAACCTGGCTTCTCCCCGCCTCCTGGGAGCAGTTCTCTTGGGGTTATACTTGAGATGAGCTCAAGCCCAGATGCCTCCTGGGCTTAAGTCCTAACAATTTCCACCAAATAAAGCATAACTCTCAACTTTTAGGTTGCATGTAATTTTTTCAGTCAGCACAGCCCCCTGGACTCTGCAGCAGACTGTAGTTGTGGGGAGGAGGTTAGTCCCACTGAATCTATCTCTAAGCGCCACTGTTGTTCTAGTATCTCTCTGCTTATCCTTTCTCTTCACCTGAGGGCAACTGTTCCATGCAGCAATCTGGACCAGTTTCAAGACACTTACTCCTCCTCTGAACACGCATCCTTTTTTAACAATGTCACCAATTTGATGGCTATTGTGCATGAAAAAAAGAAGAAGAAAGAACCATTATTTTAAAACCATAGTGGTGTGAAAACTGCCTGCCAATGCAGGAGACATAAGAGACATCAGTTGAATCCCTGAGTCCAGAAGATGCCCTGGAGGATGACATGGTGAACCACTCTAGTAGGCTTGCCTGGAGACTCCCATGAACAGAGGAGTCTGGCGGGCTGCAGTCCATAGCATCTCATGGAGTTGGACATGACTGAAGCGACTTAGCACGCACACACACAGTATTGGGTACGTACAAGCTATACTGTGTAGATCTGTATCTTGTGGATTCTAAAAGATACAGTATTTTTTACATCTTAATGCCTCTGGAATCAGGATGCTCCTTACAATCTACTGGGTCTGGCCATCACTGCTGACCAGCCAGTAGTCATGACATCATTATCACTGTTATTTTACTTGGTAGAATGACTGGACAATGCCAGAGCTTGGCATTTCAGTCAACAAAACATGTAGGACCATTTAGAGAAGGAATGAAAGCTGTGGTTGATATTCGAAAACCTCTATTGATATCCCCTGGTGGCTCAGATGGTAAAGCATCTGCCTACAATGCAGGAGACCTGGGTTTAATCCCTGGGTTTGGAAGATCCCCTGGAGAAAGAAATGGCAACCCATACCAGTAGTCTTGCCTGGGAAATCCCATGGATGGAGAAGCGTGGTGNTTTGACTGTCATTTTTTCCCCTCACTCTGGTTCAGTGAAGCTTGATCTCTGGCCTGTGGCTGGATCCCGTATTGAAGAGCCTGTCATCACTGGTGATTTTTCTTGAAGACCTCAATTCAGACTGAAGTGAGGCTTTCCATTAGCAAAGCTGTACAGAGTCTGTACTTGCCTTTGAGGCTTCCAGGCTCCTGGTGAGGTGATCGGTGTCCCTCCTGCTCAGTACTCCTCAGCCCCCTCACAGGCCCACCACCTCCAAGTCACGAGAAGAACAGATGCCAACACAGCCGCCGATCTGACGTCTGAGCCGAGGAGGAGACAGAGGAAGAATCCGAGGTCAGGGCCTGGGGGAGTCCCAGAGAAGCCTGGGAATTAGGATATCTTCCTGGTGGGCTCTCCAGGTTGGCCCGGAGAACACCTGGCTCCGCCAGTCTCCTTTACATTCAAAGCCCCTTCTCTCTGGACAGACTTCCAGAGCCTCAGAGCTGCTCCTTAGCTCTGGTCCTGCCGCCTCTGACTTCCTAGGCCCCTCCTCCTTCAGCCCTCATCACCACTGAGGTCCCAGGGGCCTCTTGACAAAATTCACGCACTTTGGGGGACGGGTAAGATATAGTCACAAAAGAGGCAGGCAGGCTTCCCGGGTGGCTCAGTGGTAAGGAATCCACCCCCCAGTGCAGGAGATGTGGGTTTGATCCCTGGGTCAGGAAGACCCCCTGGAGAAGGAAATGGCCACCCACTCCAATATTCTTGCCTGGGAAATCCCAAGGACAGAGAAGCCTGGTGGGCTACAGTCCCTGGAGTCACAGAGTCAGACATGCTCTAGTGACTGAACAACAGTAGATTTCTAAGTGTTGGGATTTTTGTCCTGCAGAGAAATATCGAGAGTATTGAGAAATACAGGAAAATATTGAGGTGTTAGCATTCAAGTGGCTTTTGCTTTAAAGTTTGACTTAGAGACCAGACAACCGGTAATTCTAGATACACTTCTTTTTAAAGATATTTTAAAATGTGGGCTATTTTTTTTAAGTGTCTTTATTGAATTTGTTACAACATTGCTTCTGTTTTGTAGTTCGTGGTTTTTTTGCCACACATGTGGAGACGTTAGCTTCCTGTCCAGGGATCAAACCAGCACCCCTGCATTGGAAGCGAAGTCTTAACCCCGGACCACGATGGAAGTGGTG
Organism: Raphicerus campestris; assembly: GCA_006410735.1. Classification (NCBI taxonomy): domain Eukaryota; kingdom Metazoa; phylum Chordata; class Mammalia; order Artiodactyla; family Bovidae; genus Raphicerus; species Raphicerus campestris. The sequence goes on from SJYW01038292.1 coordinate 904,219, forward strand.
CACTTCTAGACACACTTAAAAGTTTTAAAAACTCTGTTTTACTCCAACTGGATTGGGTTAGAATAGAAGTTGGCAATTTTTTCAGACTAAAGAGTCCGACCACACTAAAATCCAGAAAACATGGTCAACAAAGATACAAAATGAAATTGCCTATTTTTTTTTAACAGAAAAATATGTAACTTTTTGTTAATTATATTGATAGCGTGATTAATAAGGGAATAAACTAAATATGGAATTTATCAACTCTGGCCCTGAGAACAGAGACTCGATCTTACTCACTTGGCCAGTGCCCTTGGGGCCTGCCTTGAGCCCCTTGACAGGCGGAAGCCTGCCAGGTGGTCTATTTACTACAAAAATTAACTCGGGCTATCAGAGAAGTCATAGCAAAAACTTTTCAATAGTAGAGAGAAGGGCTACCCCACATTGACCTGATCTACATTTTTAGGGTCTGATTCCTGAGGTTGGAAACATTGAAAGTTTCAGATTGTATTCGGAAGATATTGAAAATATTTTAGCATATCCTAGCCTTCCTGCTTAAAGATCTCAGTAGGGTTACAGCTGGAACTTGGAACTTCATTATTCCTCCTTGTTTGCTTTTAAGATCTGACTCTTAAAAGTGTGGGTTAAGGCCAGATGTCATGCCTCTGCAGATTTAAGCTTTATGTGATTTTATGTTCCATAATGCAAAGCTTATTAGAGTAGATTCCATGGGAGCTGATGGGGCGGGGGACTTTGCCTGCCACCTGGCTGGAATGCAATGCTTCTTTGGCAATGTGGAAACATTCCTCGTTCAGGCCGTGGGCCCTCTAGAGTATGAACCCCTGATAACTGACTGTGGTACCATGAGTGCCTAGTACCTGTGGTGGATATCCTATAAAACACTTTCTTAGAACACATGTAAATTCATGATTTGAACACAGTCCATCTAGCACTCTCCACGCTCAGCAGACATTGCTGATTCCGTATGTTTTATAGCTTCATTTACATGCCCTTCTCCTTGTCTGGGTCTTGAACGCTTGCAAGACATTGACTTATGCATGACTTGTCTTGCTCTACCTTCTTTTTCAAAATTCTTGGGCTTCTCTGGTGGCTCAGTGGTATAGAATCTGCCTGTCAATACAGGGGACACGGGTTCAGTCTCTGATCTGGGGAGATCCCATATGCTGTGGAGCAACTAAGCCCATGTGCCACACTTACTGAGCCTGTCCTCAGGAGCCCAGGAGTCACAACTACGGAAGCCCGCGAGCCCTGGAACCTGTGCTCTGTGGCGAGAAAGCAGTGCAGTGAGAAGCCTCCACACCACATCTAGGGAGTAGCCCCAACTCGTGGCTCCTAGAGAAAGGCCCATGCAGCAACGAAGGTCCAGCGTAGCCAATTTTGTTCAAATAAATAATAAATAAATAACTTCTTCAATTTTGTTTCTGACCACAATAGCAATACATGCTCATTATGGTAGCTCAGTCAGTAAAGAACTCAGCTGCCAACGCAGGAGACACGCCTTCAACCCCTGGATTGGGAAGATCCCCTGGAGAAGTAAATGGCAACCCACCCTCTCTAGTATTCTCGCCTGGAAAATTCCATGAACAGAGGAGCCTGGAGGGCTACAGTCCAGGGGTCGCAAGAATCGGACACAACTTAATGACTGAAACCACCACCCTGGAAATTTGGAAAAGCCCAGTGAAGAAAATAGGAAATTCAATTAATCCTAAAATGTTGGTGTGACCTTCCCCTTTCCCTGAGTATGTATATATGATTTTACAAAAGAAGAACATCCTATAGAAGTGTTTACGTCTCCTTGTGACTGTACGATGCTGGGTAGATGTTTTTCTGCATCATTCTTCTGTCTTTCATGACTTCATTGGGTTCAACTTTTTGTTTCAATTTTTTTTTTCTCTAGCAAATCCTGAAATGAGCATACTTAGGGACACATCTTTGTACAAATGTGTGGGTGTTTTCTTGGGATAAATTCTCAGAAGTAAAATTACTAGATCATAAATATGGATATTTTTAAGGCTTTGGGGGAGCTATTGCAACCAAATTACTCTTTGCTGCCAATAGTAATTTCTTAATTCTTGGTCCTGATGCCAATACTGGCAGCGTCGTTGGACAGTGTCTAAAATGCTCCTGCCTGCCCAGCGGGGCATGTGTTGCCAAGAGCTGACCTTTGTAGATGAGACTTTCTGCTCCAGTGGTCCTTTGATCCTTGCCGATGAAATGGTCTTTAAGGGTTCGATGCTTCCTATGACTTGCTTTTAAAATCGATGATGAAGGCAACCTCCAAGTGGAGAGCACAGCGCTGTGCTGTCTGTCACCCAAGCACTCAGCTTTCATTCTTGTGGATTTCCCATTGAACCAGTCTCATTGATTTCTCCTCAAGGAGGGCCTGTAGCTAAGGGCTCCCTTCCTGAGAGTGAGACCTCCTCTCGAGAGGACAACTCTGGGAGGGTTGTGACATTGAGAACTATTTATTCCACCCGCTGGAATTATTCTACCTTAGACAATGCCCTGCTCTCCAGAGACGACCGTGGGAATCTTCCTGGGAATTGAGCCGAGGAGTTTCAGCAAGGCTGTTTTTTAAAACTAGGGGCTGACTGTTCCTGGTGGCCTTTTTGTATGCCAGCAACAACTGGCCAGAGTAGGAGATGCTGGCTGGACCGACCCCAGGCTGTCCCTGCACAAGTTGCAGCTGCTCTGGCCAATGGGAAAAGAGAGCTAATTTGCTCTGAGGGCCCTAATTGGCTGATGGTGGATTCCATGCCTACTATTTTAAGGCTGTGTTTCTGGCCCCAGCTTGGCAGGCTTGCTTGAGACATCTGGCAACAATGATCAGAAAGCCTCTTTTTTTCAAGGAGGCTCACCATCAATTCATCTGTGGACTCACAAGGAGAGGCTCATTTAGTAGAGCCAACATGTTTCAAAGAAAAGTATATTTTCATTAACTCGCCTCAAAGCAGTAATTAGATGTTCAGAGAATGCAGTAAAAATTTATTTCTAAATATTTGGCAGTGAAAGGTCGAAGGCAACGTGTGAGTACGTGTGAGTGCATGTGTGTGTGTGTGCACATGTCCAACATGTTGCATGTGTTTTAAATAAACCCATCATCTTCCCTCTAAAAGGAAGCAGGAAATACAATTGTAGACTTTGAAATTGAATTTTTAGCAACAGGATGTGTTTCTAAATACTTCTAATATATCAAAAGGAAAATGTGTGCTTAGAGGATTTAAAATTGTTATCAAAGCAATTGTGAAGCAAATGAGGTGCCTTTTATTTCATTATTTTTTTAAAAGATGGTGGTGTCTGAACACTGGAAACCAAATATCAACCGAGGATCAAAAGCAACGGTGATGTCTTTGCACGAGATGCAGCTGAACTTCGATGCTCCCATGATCCGATTCACAGTTTATAATCACAGTTATCACAGAACCATTAAAAGCCTATTAAGTTGAATTCCCACAATTCCTTGAGGGCAAGGGCAAAGAGAGAGCAAAATAACTTTGAATGTAAATGTAACACAACGTTCGAACGCAGAGAATCTCTTTTAATTATGCCAGCGGAGGAAGATGTCGTATGGATGCGTCTCCCCTAGCAGATGGCTGATGGAAGAATACAACATGATGTCTTAGGAGGCTCGGGATGTTATGAAAATGATTTCTCTGAGCAGAGACTGGAAATGTGTCTGCCCATTCCAGTCGTCTTTCTGAGAGGAGGAGGAAGAGATGACTTGTTAAAATGTGTTAACCGCAGGGTGGGTTCGCTGGACAAACACTATGCGGTGTCTGATCGAATCAGCCTGAAAAGAATCTTCGGTCCCATTCGGTGGGAGCAAAATCCCAACAAATATCCAAGCCATTGTCATGTGAGAAATTTGATTTCATGTTTTTCCACCCTTCAGTGCCTTCGCTGACATTTCCCCTAACAATGCTATTACGTGCTGTACAGCCAGACAGTGCAGTCAATAAGCTGTCCTGAGACTTCAGATAAAACCGAGTTCTCATCTCACTGCAAAACAATTAGAGGGCTCCTGCAGCCGTGAGCTGTGTGCACAGCAATGACAGTCTGTCCCCGAATCTCTGAGCAACCCCCGCCCCCCAACAGGTACACACCTGCGTGTCAGGATGCCGGTTCTAGAAGGTCCACGCTCGTGTGCCCCTGGCGAGCTGGACGTGGTCCTTGCCTCACCTTTGTGAAGGAATATTGGAATCACCCGAGGAAAAACAGCACTTTCTCTCTACCTTCTCCAGCACCGAGCCTGAAATAACTAATTCCAATCAATCTGCCCTCACCTAAAATGAGCTCTTCCTGCATGAATTACCCACATTCTCTGCCCAGTTATCTCGTTCCCACAATGGAGAAAGCAAATGGCTGGGTCCAGAGGGAGCAGGTTATTGACTAAGTGTTTAATTAGGCGCACAGTCCTGATGTGGTCATTGTCCCACCGTTGCAACGACTGGACCGTGGCAAGGCAGAACAGTGAATTTGGCTTACTCCCATTTTCCTGAGCCACCGTTGAATCAATGGGGCAGGAATCGAAATGAAACATAAAGACGACCACACTGCACCGTTTATGTAACTGTGCAAAGAAACAGCGTGTGTCTCAGGGTCCTGGGTGGGGGGAACCTCCCGCTTCCCTGCTTTCAATCAGAAGGAACACTGAGGTTGGAGTGGTACCACTAGAAAGATTTTAAGCGCCTGAGAGAAAACCTCCTGGATAAATAAGATATAATCCCTTTTTATTTCCTTGGCTTATTTATCTTTATTTTCTTGGTGACATTTCACATTTCATTTGCAATGAAGGAATATTCCATAAAAAATTTTATTAAAAATACTTTACAAACCCAAGCTGTGTATACTTTTTTGCACAGACTTTTAAATTTTTTAATTTGGAGGATAATTGCTTTACAAGTGTTGTGTTAATTTCTGCTCTACAATAGCATGAATCAATGTTAAGTATACATGTATCCCCTCTCTCTAAAGCCTCCCTCGGCCTCCCCACCCCCATCTCACCCCTCTAGGTCATCACAGAGCACCAAGCTGAGCTCGGGTAGAAACCCTTTAACCTCCTACTTCATTTTCCAAACCTTTAGAAGTCTGAAAACGCAGTGATCCTTGTCCAAGGATTAGGCTGAAGTGCATATCTGTAGGTACAAGGTCAAAAGGGCCACGGGTGCCCTGAATCCAGTCCTTTCACAGAGGGACTGAGAAAGTCTGAAACCTTGACAACGGCCTCGTGATGTTCTAGGGTGGTGCTTCTGAAACTTTAGGTGAACACAGATCACCCAAAGTCTTATTAAAGATGCAGATTCTGATTCGGTAGGTCTGGGCAGGGGCTTGAGACTCTGCATGTCTTTCTTTAAAAAATTTTTTTTAAATTTTTTGGCCGTTATTGAGTCTTCATTGCTGCGTGGACTTTTCTCCAGCTGCAGCAAGCAGGGGGCTACTCTTGGCTGCGGCGTGCGGGCTTCTCATTGCTGTGGTTCCTCTTGCTGCGGGGCGTGAGTTCTAGGGGCACACGGGCTTCAGCTCTTACACACGTGGGCTCTAGAGCTCAGGCTTAGGACTTGCGGTGCATGGTCTTAGTGGCTCTGTGGCATGTGGAAACTTCCCAGACCAGGGATGAAACCTGTGTCCTCTGCCTTGCAGGCGGATTCTTATCCACTGCACCACCAGGGAAGCCCAGAGACGCTGCATTTCTAATTAACGTCAAGTGATGCTCGGGCTGCTGGTCCAAGGACCACACTTGGAGCAGTGAGGCCTTGGCAGGGGTGGGGAGGTTCCTCACCTCACAGCCAACTTTGAAGAAAGTAGAGGGGGAAAAGAGACCATGTGTAGAAAGTAATATTGCAAGCCCTGATGCTGTGTAGGGTTCCTGCTTGCCTTTTCAAGGGACTCCATGTGCACAGGAATACTCTGGAACATGAAGAAAGAGCAGAGAAAGAAAGACAAATTCGTGGTCATCCACACCATTAACTGAACTGATGAACCATGGATTCCTGTTGAGCTGGAGAAAAGTGGTGCCTAACACCAGCACTATATGCAGGTCAGGAGGCAACAGTTAGAACTGGACATGGAACAACAGACTGGTTCCAAGTAGGAAAAGGAGTATGTCAAGGCTGTATATTGTCACCCTGCTTATTTAACTTCTATGCAGAGTACATCATGAGAAACACTGGGCTGGAAGAAGCACAAGCTGGAATCAAGATTTCCAGGAGAAATATCAATAACCTCAGATATGCAGATGACACCACCCTTATGGCAGAAAGTGAAGAGGAACTAAAAAGCCTCTTGATGAAAGTGAAGAGAGTGAAAAAGTTGGCTTAAAACTCAACATTCAGAAAACGAAGATCATGGCATCTGGTCCCATCATTTCACGGCAAATAGATGAGAAAACAGTGGAAACAGTGTCAGACTTTCTTTTTCTGGGCTCCAAAATCACTGCAGATGGTGATTGCAGCCATGAAATTAAAAGACGCTTACTCCTAGGAAGGAAAGTTATGACCAACCTAGATAGCATATTCAAAAGCCTGTCTCTTATACACATCTGGCTTCCCTGGTGGTGCAGTGGATAAGAATCCGCCTGCAAGGCAGAGGACACAGGTTTCATCCCTGGTCTGGGAAGTTTCCACATGCCACAGAGCCACTAAGACCATGCACCGCAAGTCCTAAGCCTGAGCTCTAGAGCCCACGTGTGTAAGAGCTGAAGCCCGTGCGCCCCTAGAACTCACGCCCCGCAGCAAGAGGAACCACAGCAATGAGAAGCCCGCACGCCGCAGCCAAGAGTAGCCCCCTGCTTGCTGCAGCTGGAGAAAAGTCCACGCAGCAATGAAGACTCAATAACGGCCAAAAAATTTAAAAAAAATTTTTTAAAGAAAGACATGCAGAGTCTCAAGCCCCTGCCCAGACCTACCGAATCAGAATCTGCATCTTTAATAAGACTTTGGGTGATCTGTGTTCACCTAAAGTTTCAGAAGCACCACCCTAGAACATCACGAGGCCGTTGTCAAGGTTTCAGACTTTCTCAGTCCCTCTGTGAAAGGACTGGATTCAGGGCACCCGTGGCCCTTTTGACCTTGTACCTACAGATATGCACTTCAGCCTAATCCTTGGACAAGGATCACTGCGTTTTCAGACTTCTAAAGGTTTGGAAAATGAAGTAGGAGGTTAAAGGGTTTCTACCCGAGCTCAGCTTGGTGCTCTGTGATGACCTAGAGGGGTGAGATGGGGGTGGGGAGGCCGAGGGAGGCTTTAGAGAGAGGGGATACATGTATACTTAACATTGATTCACGCTATTGTAGAGCAGAAATTAACACAACACTTGTAAAGCAATTATCCTCCAAATTAAAAAATTTAAAAGTCTGTGCAAAAAAGTATACACAGCTTGGGTTTGTAAAGTATTTTTAATAAAATTTTTTATGGAATATTCCTTCATTGCAAATGAAATGTGAAATGTCACCAAGAAAATAAAGATAAATAAGCCAAGGAAATAAAAAGGGATTATATCTTATTTATCCAGGAGGTTTTCTCTCAGGCGCTTAAAATCTTTCTAGTGGTACCACTCCAACCTCAGTGTTCCTTCTGATTGAAAGCAGGGAAGCGGGAGGTTCCCCCCACCCAGGACCCTGAGACACACGCTGTTTCTTTGCACAGTTACATAAACGGTGCAGTGTGGTCGTCTTTATGTTTCATTTCGATTCCTGCCCCATTGATTCAACGGTGGCTCAGGAAAATGGGAGTAAGCCAAATTCACTGTTCTGCCTTGCCACGGTCCAGTCGTTGCAACGGTGGGACAATGACCACATCAGGACTGTGCGCCTAATTAAACACTTAGTCAATAACCTGCTCCCTCTGGACCCAGCCATTTGCTTTCTCCATTGTGGGAACGAGATAACTGGGCAGAGAATGTGGGTAATTCATGCAGGAAGAGCTCATTTTAGGTGAGGGCAGATTGATTGGAATTAGTTATTTCAGGCTCGGTGCTGGAGAAGGTAGAGAGAAAGTGCTGTTTTTCCTCGGGTGATTCCAATATTCCTTCACAAAGGTGAGGCAAGGACCACGTCCAGCTCGCCAGGGGCACACGAGCGTGGACCTTCTAGAACCGGCATCCTGACACGCAGGTGTGTACCTGCTGGGGGGCGGGGGTTGCTCAGAGATTCGGGGACAGACTGTCATTGCTGTGCACACAGCTCACGGCTGCAGGAGCCCTCTAATTGTTTTGCAGTGAGATGAGAACTCGGTTTTATCTGAAGTCTCAGGACAGCTTATTGACTGCACTGTCTGGCTGTACAGCACATAATAGCATTGTTAGGGGAAATGTCAGCGAAGGCACTGAAGGGTGGAAAAACATGAAATCAAATTTCTCACATGACAATGGCTTGGATATTTGTTGGGATTTTGCTCCCACCGAATGGGACCGAAGATTCTTTTCAGGCTGATTCGATCAGACACCGCATAGTGTTTGTCCAGCGAACCCACCCTGCGGTTAACACATTTTAACAAGTCATCTCTTCCTCCTCCTCTCAGAAAGACGACTGGAATGGGCAGACACATTTCCAGTCTCTGCTCAGAGAAATCATTTTCATAACATCCCGAGCCTCCTAAGACATCATGTTGTATTCTTCCATCAGCCATCTGCTAGGGGAGACGCATCCATACGACATCTTCCTCCGCTGGCATAATTAAAAGAGATTCTCTGCGTTCGAACGTTGTGTTACATTTACATTCAAAGTTATTTTGCTCTCTCTTTGCCCTTGCCCTCAAGGAATTGTGGGAATTCAACTTAATAGGCTTTTAATGGTTCTGTGATAACTGTGATTATAAACTGTGAATCGGATCATGGGAGCATCGAAGTTCAGCTGCATCTCGTGCAAAGACATCACCGTTGCTTTTGATCCTCGGTTGATATTTGGTTTCCAGTGTTCAGACACCACCATCTTTTAAAAAAATAATGAAATAAAAGGCACCTCATTTGCTTCACAATTGCTTTGATAACAATTTTAAATCCTCTAAGCACACATTTTCCTTTTGATATATTAGAAGTATTTAGAAACACATCCTGTTGCTAAAAATTCAATTTCAAAGTCTACAATTGTATTTCCTGCTTCCTTTTAGAGGGAAGATGATGGGTTTATTTAAAACACATGCAACATGTTGGACATGTGCACACACACACACATGCACTCACACGTACTCACACGTTGCCTTCGACCTTTCACTGCCAAATATTTAGAAATAAATTTTTACTGCATTCTCTGAACATCTAATTACTGCTTTGAGGCGAGTTAATGAAAATATACTTTTCTTTGAAACATGTTGGCTCTACTAAATGAGCCTCTCCTTGTGAGTCCACAGATGAATTGATGGTGAGCCTCCTTGAAAAAAAGAGGCTTTCTGATCATTGTTGCCAGATGTCTCAAGCAAGCCTGCCAAGCTGGGGCCAGAAACACAGCCTTAAAATAGTAGGCATGGAATCCACCATCAGCCAATTAGGGCCCTCAGAGCAAATTAGCTCTCTTTTCCCATTGGCCAGAGCAGCTGCAACTTGTGCAGGGACAGCCTGGGGTCGGTCCAGCCAGCATCTCCTACTCTGGCCAGTTGTTGCTGGCATACAAAAAGGCCACCAGGAACAGTCAGCCCCTAG
>SJYW01038292.1:914827-932810 GCA_006410735.1 Raphicerus campestris
TGTTAAGTATACATGTATCCCCTCTCTCTAAAGCCTCCCTCGGCCTCCCCACCCCCATCTCACCCCTCTAGGTCATCACAGAGCACCAAGCTGAGCTCGGGTAGAAACCCTTTAACCTCCTACTTCATTTTCCAAACCTTTAGAAGTCTGAAAACGCAGTGATCCTTGTCCAAGGATTAGGCTGAAGTGCATATCTGTAGGTACAAGGTCAAAAGGGCCACGGGTGCCCTGAATCCAGTCCTTTCACAGAGGGACTGAGAAAGTCTGAAACCTTGACAACGGCCTCGTGATGTTCTAGGGTGGTGCTTCTGAAACTTTAGGTGAACACAGATCACCCAAAGTCTTATTAAAGATGCAGATTCTGATTCGGTAGGTCTGGGCAGGGGCTTGAGACTCTGCATGTCTTTCTTTAAAAAATTTTTTTTAAATTTTTTGGCCGTTATTGAGTCTTCATTGCTGCGTGGACTTTTCTCCAGCTGCAGCAAGCAGGGGGCTACTCTTGGCTGCGGCGTGCGGGCTTCTCATTGCTGTGGTTCCTCTTGCTGCGGGGCGTGAGTTCTAGGGGCGCACGGGCTTCAGCTCTTACACACGTGGGCTCTAGAGCTCAGGCTTAGGACTTGCGGTGCATGGTCTTAGTGGCTCTGTGGCATGTGGAAACTTCCCAGACCAGGGATGAAACCTGTGTCCTCTGCCTTGCAGGCGGATTCTTATCCACTGCACCACCAGGGAAGCCCAGAGACGCTGCATTTCTAATTAACGTCAAGTGATGCTCGGGCTGCTGGTCCAAGGACCACACTTGGAGCAGTGAGGCCTTGGCAGGGGTGGGGAGGTTCCTCACCTCACAGCCAACTTTGAAGAAAGTAGAGGGGGAAAAGAGACCATGTGTAGAAAGTAATATTGCAAGCCCTGATGCTGTGTAGGGTTCCTGCTTGCCTTTTCAAGGGACTCCATGTGCACAGGAATACTCTGGAACATGAAGAAAGAGCAGAGAAAGAAAGACAAATTCGTGGTCATCCACACCATTAACTGAACTGATGAACCATGGATTCCTGTTGAGCTGGAGAAAAGTGGTGCCTAACACCAGCACTATATGCAGGTCAGGAGGCAACAGTTAGAACTGGACATGGAACAACAGACTGGTTCCAAGTAGGAAAAGGAATATGTCAAGGCTGTATATTGTCACCCTGCTTATTTAACTTCTATGCAGAGTACATCATGAGAAACACTGGGCTGGAAGAAGCACAAGCTGGAATCAAGATTTCCAGGAGAAATATCAATAACCTCAGATATGCAGATGACACCACCCTTATGGCAGAAAGTGAAGAGGAACTAAAAAGCCTCTTGATGAAAGTGAAGAGAGTGAAAAAGTTGGCTTAAAACTCAACATTCAGAAAACGAAGATCATGGCATCTGGTCCCATCATTTCACGGCAAATAGATGAGAAAACAGTGGAAACAGTGTCAGACTATCTTTTTCTGGGCTCCAAAATCACTGCAGATGGTGATTGCAGCCATGAAATTAAAAGACGCTTACTCCTAGGAAGGAAAGTTATGACCAACCTAGATAGCATATTCAAAAGCAGAGACATTACTTTGCCAACAAGGTCTGTCTAGTCAAGACTATGGTTTTTTCAGTAGTCATGTATGGATGTGAGAATTGGACTGTGAAGAAAGATGAGCGCCAAAGAATTGATGCTTTTGAACTGTGGTGTTGGAGAAGACTCTTGAGAGTCCCTTGGACTGCAAGGAGATCCAACCAGTCCATCCTAAAGGAGATCAGTCCTGAGTGTTCTTTGGAAGGAATGATGCTAAAGCTGAAACTCCAGCACTTCGGCCACCTCATATGAAGACTTGATTCATTGGAAAAGACTCTGATGCTGGGAGCGATTAGGGGCAGGAGGAGAAGGAAAAGAGAGAGGATGAGATGGCTGGATGGCATCACCGACTGGATGGACATGAGTTTGAGTGAACTCTGGGAGTTGGTGATGGACAGGGAGGCCTGGTGTGCTGTAGTTCATGGGGTCGCAAAGAGTCAGACACGACTGAGCTACTGAACTGACTGAACACCAGCACTCAGCCCAAGTCTGTCATTTATGACTTTGTCTTCTTATTATCTTTGTGATAAGGCTCTTTTACTAGTTTGCAACTTGCTGCCAAGCTGATGAAATCTCCGTTATGTTTTATGGTACACAATAAGAGGAGAGAGGAGATTTGAAAAGGTCTGTAGGTCTCTTCTTCCTTGGGGGACCTGTCTCCCCTCTTCTTACCCAGTGTGGGATAGAGGTGAACGTTCCATCGCCTTCCAAGACACTGTTCATTTTCTCTTCAGTTGAAAAATATGTATTTATTTGGCTGTTTGGCTTTAAGATGGTGGCGGCTGGCATTGTCCATCCCAGTGTTCTCTGTGTTGAACCGCACTTCTAGTTACCGCTGTCTTATTCTGTGTCTGGAGGACTGTCCCATGCACACTGAGAGAGGACAAAAGCAGCTGACTTTCCAGGGGCTGAACAAAATAGCATCACATCTTCACGTAAACCTCAACAAACACAGAACGCAGAGAAAATAGGAGTAACCAACCCAACCCGGTGAGAGACAGGAATCACACTATTTCCGCCTGTCTTTTTCAGAATTTGGAGACAGCATAAACTTGGCACACTTACTGAATCTTAATGACGAGTCTTACTTCTAAGGTCGAAGAAGGCAATGGCACCACACTCCAGTACTCTTGCCTGGAAAATCCCATGGACAGAAGAGCCTGGTGGGCTGCAGTCCATGGGGTTACTAGGAGTCGGACATGACCGAGTGACTTCATTTCACTTTTCACTTTCAAATAGCAGCCCACTCCAGTGTTCTTGCCTGGAAAATCCCATGGACGGAGGGGCCTGGTGGGCTACAGTCCATGGGGTCACTAGGAGTTGGACGTGACTTCACTTTCACGAATTGGAGAAGGAAATGGCAATCCACTCCAGTGTTCTTGCCTGGAGAATCCCAGGGGCGGGGGAGCCTGGTGGGCTGCCATCTATGGGGTCGCACAGAGTCGGACACAACGGAAGTGACTTAGTACTTCTAAGGTGCTTTTTCTAAAAAAGCCAAAGCTCTCAACTGGTATGTCACTGTCACCTGTTCCTTGAGTTTCTGCCTGCTGCTGACATTGGCCAGCTGATCAAGGTCACAGAGGGCAAAGTGCCTGTCCACCAGCTCTCCGATGGCCTGGAGGCCCTGACTGGCCTGCTTCCTGCTTTTTCCAACATCATCTCCAACCTGCACAATCCTCTGGCCTCCTTTCTGGTTCCTGAGACAGTCAAGCCCTGCCTGCTATCAGGCCCTCTACCAGGCTCCCCACCTGGCACGTGCTTCTTTCCCCCTCTGGTTCAGTGAGGTCATTCTTCGCTTCATTTCTCCACTGCCTGCCTAGCCACCCTGCAGCTTCACACAGGCCCCTCTGTCACGTGGTCTTGAGCCCCCTGGAACCTCTCCCGATTATAGCCAGTTATCCGTGTGTGACGTCTGCCTCCCCAGCAAAGAGTCAGGGTCATGAGGACGGTGACAGTTTTTCCAGGACCTTCACTGGGTCCAGTACAATTTGCTAGATTGCAGCAATTTTTTGAGTGACCAATTCTCCAAGTTACCAATCAAGCAAAAGCTTCTCTAGACACAATTTGAAAAGTTTATCGCAGTTCATGTTTCAGCAAGGTTATCAAAAATTGCTGTTACCTGGGCGATGTCTCACATCCTCACTGACTCGTGCGTATCGGTAGAGTCAAGGGTTTTTATAAATGTTACTATTTCTACCTCTCAGCTGAACAAACTTCCAAGGTGGTCAAGTTCTTCTTGTCTTTCGTCTTACTTGTCTGGATCCAGGAATTGTTGAGTGGAAGGGAGAGAGATGCAGTTAATTTTCCAGATGGTTTGCAAGATAGGGTAAAACAAGGGAAAAAAGTGCTCCACATCACCGATGCCTGAGTACTTTCAAGGTAGTGTGCAAATAGCTTGTGCATGCTTTGTAATTTCCATTAGTTCTGTGTGAATCATGAACTAATAAAAAAAATGCAATGGAGTCACCTCAATTCAGTTGCTATTTGCAGAAAGAATCCAGATAGTTTACCTTGCAGAGTGAAACGAAAATGTGTTTTATAATTCAGATGCTGGAGAATTTCTCAGAGCTCAGCATTTTATGAATGTGAAGATGGCTCAGATTTCCCTCCACATGCTAGTTAAATTGTCTGGGATGTGTAGATACGAATGAGGAGGCAAAATCTTCCCTTTGGTGGCGTGATGAGTCTCAGTGTGCCTGTGTGTGCAGGTCTGAGTGTTTCTGGGGGCAGCACATGTGGGCGCGTGGCAGAGGCATGTGTGAAAACATACTCATGGTTCCACCTCTTTCTCTCCTGCAAAAGACGTCAAGTCCTTCATTAAACCAAGGAATGGCACACTGCACTGAAAACAAGCGGAAGAGACAGACACAGCTGTCTTTCATAAGGTCTTTAACACTTTGAATGTAAAGATCTAAAAGTCAAAGTATGCAAGCAGCTGCAGTGTTAAAAAATACATTGGATGGAACAGTTAGGCATCAATGTGGCAGATGGCTCACTGAAAACGATTTTTGGTTAATCAATAATTTGGGATCCTGGTCATCTGACGTATTGGCAAATCCACGATTTGTTGTTGTCCAGTGACTCAGTCGTGTCCAGTTCTTTTGTGACCCCAAGGACTGCAGGCTGCCAGGCTCCTCTGTCCAGGAGATTCTCCAGGCAAGAACACTGGAGTGGGTTGCCATTTTCTCCTCCAGGGGATTTTCCCAACCCAGGGATCAAATCCGCATCTCCTGAACTGGCAGGCTGATTCTTTACCTCTGAGCCATCAGGGAGGCCCCACTTCTGACTTACAATTGACCTAAAAGTAGTGGATACTGACATATATTCCTGACATTTTAAAAAACCGTCTGTGATTTACCACTTATAAAAAAAACTGGTTTTGGTGATCGTCTTGGTGCTGTTGGAACGCAGAGCTGGCACATAGTGGGTGTTCAATCTGTGCTTGTTGAGCGAGTGAACACAGCCATGTGCTCGGCATTGCCTCCACAGCCGCCTTACCAGGTTGTTTTGCATCACTGCATTCTGAGCAGAGCTGTGCACGTGTAAGACCCAAGGCAGGACGGGGCTCAGCCCTCTGATATTCTCAGCCCCAGGGATCTGAGAGACCTGTGTGTTTACAGGACTTGCTTCCAGCATGGTGGATCTCCAAGTTCAGCCCAGTAATTCAAACCTCTGAAAAGAATAACCTCAACAACGAACCACCCCACCCAAATCTGCGTTTTGGAAATCCTAGCTGAATAAAAACCGTTATTTCATTTTTCCTGGCCAGGTTTCTTTATTCACTTTTGATTTTTCTTGGATACATTTTTGAGAATTTTAGACCAGCATTCAAAAGGGGGAAACTGGAAAACACCTTAACCAGCGGTTGTATCCCTTGCTTAATAGAGCGGAAGACTAAATTGCAGAGGAGACGAGAATATGTTTGGAGATGAGACTTCAGGTCTAGAGGATCTTCTACTCTGTTGGTGGAGACAAAGAACACTGTTGGAAATGGCACTGGCTTTAGATATTTTTGTCTCTGGTTCCCTTCTTCCTCATTGCTTTACTCTCGGTCTTGGGATGTAGGGGAAGCCACGTTCGGCCCTCATCTCTCCTCCCCATCTGTGCTGGGCTCCATGGCAGAGCATCCACTGGTGGCGGGGAGGAGCGCAGCAGAGGAGCACGTGACAGGGTCTTCGAACTCCTGGCCTGCCAGGCTTACTGTGGGGAGGGATCATGGCTGACAGGCAGGCGTGTGTAGTCAGGCCCGCTTTCATGCAGATGGAAAAAGTGGCATGAAAAGCAATCCTAGTAAATTCACTGCCCATTAATTCAAACAGAGTCAAGGAAGTGGGATGAAATGAATCCTGTTTGATGCTGGCGTTGAATTTGGCCATGCCACATCTGGGTTCTCACGTGGACTTTTCTACGGACTAGCGGTGTGATAAGACTGAGTCCCTTCGCCTCCCTGAGACCCGCGTTCCCCTGTCTGTACGTGGAGCTGGTTACTAACACCTGCCTGGTCTTGGTCCGTGTTCCACCGCAGGCACCTCCCCCAGGAGCCACCAGGCCCTGGGCCCTCAGTACTGGCCAGAGGGGTCCCGTATCCCTGGCACACAGCTCTTGTGAGGACACCCTGGCCATGATTAGGAGGAGAGGGATGAGGACACAACTTCCTGCCAAGAGAGCCGGGCAGAGTCTCCTGTAGATGCGTACTCTTACTTCTACATGGAGTAGCTGAGAGAATGGTCAAGACAGAGCATTAAAAAATGGAAGGGAGCATTCAAGCATTAAAGAATGGAAGGGAGAGGAGGAAATGAAGAAAGAAATGGAGAAAGAAGGAAGGAAGAGAGAATGCAAAAGAAAGAGAGAAAGAAAGGAAGGAAGGGAAGCGGAAATCACCTCACTGAGAAGTGAGGCTGCACTTGCCTGTCCGGGCCGTGGAGGAAGGCTAGCCCTCAGGAGCTGCCGCCACAGGGAGACCAGGTTCTCAGGCCCTGGAGATGTCCTGTGACCTGGCACCCCCTCCACTGGGTACCAGGCCCTGTTTCCTCATTTGTAGACACTAACGGTTCATGAAACACGGGAAAGCTGCTCAGCACAGCGCCTGGCACTGAATAATGACTCGTGATCGCCTCTTCCTCTCGGCCTCAGGCGCATGCAGCGTGGTGACCGCACAGCAGCGAGCCCCAGCTGGGCAGGGAAGCAGCCGTGAAAGGAGCCCGTGGGGAGGCCTGGGCCCTGGCCCGCCGTCGGGCCGTGGCTGTAGACAAGGCAGAGTCCACTCACTTCTCTGAAAACCAAGAGGCTGGGGCAGATGGTGGCCATGAACACAGTCAAGGCAGAAGCCGTCCGTTCGCGCGTCGGAGGGTGTGGGGCGGGCCACTGCCTCAGCACTGCCTGGTGCCCGCCTGTTGGGCCTGTGTGTGGGGTTCCTCACCTGGGGCCCAGGGTGGAAGCCCTCGGCGGCTGGGGGACGTGTGCTCCTGCCCCATTGTGATGGGTGGGCTCTGATGCTATGACAACAGGGACCACTCCCGGACTTCCCTTCCGGGTAGAGCCTGCAAATTTAGAGGCCAGGAACAAGGAGGAGCGGCTTCCCGGGTGCACAGCTCCTGAGGCCCTGGAGGGATAAGAGCCAGTCTCGGCCCCCTTCAGTTTCCTGCACAAAATGGTCAAAGGGANAGCCTGCAAATTTAGAGGCCAGGAACAAGGAGGAGCGGCTTCCCGGGTGCACAGCTCCTGAGGCCCTGGAGGGATAAGAGCCAGTCTCGGCCCCCTTCAGTTTCCTGCACAAAATGGTCAAAGGGAGACGCTTCAACCCACCCTTAGACGAGGACGGAAGATGGGTAAGAAGCGTGATACCCTCTCTCGCCTTTCTCAGGCCACAGGGGTGTGGTCAGGCACAGAACTCAGCTCAGATCCTACTGCTGCTACTTGCCATAGTATGACGTCTGACAGATCCCTTTATCCCATTTCAGTTCTTTCACCTGTGAAATGGGAATCTCATATCCGATTCTCGGAGGATCAAATGAAATTAGTCTGTGCATAAACCACTCAGCAGACTGGTAACTTGTGAATGTCCATGAGGTAGTAATTGCTGTGTTTCTCTGCTTTTTCTGTTTTTCATAACGTCTGACGTGGGCTTCCCAGGTGGCGCTAGTGGAACCCACCTGCTGATACAGGAGACATAAGAGACAGGTTTGATCCCTGGGTCTGGAAGATTCCCTGCAGGAGNTTCTTTTCACAGCTATTTGTAAGGCCTCCCCAGACAGCCATTTTGCTTTTTTGCATTTCTTTTCCATGGGGATCATCTTCATCCCAGTCTCGTGTACAATGTCACGAACCTCATTCCATTTGTTTCTCTACCCCCCCAAAATTATCTTTTAGATATTGAAGGATATCTAAGGACAAAAAACTATCTTGTTATCTTTTTTGCATTTCTCTATTAGTGAAGTGGACCATCATTTCCCACTCAGGGGCCATTTCTATCGCCCTTTGAATGGAACACTGTTGCCCTCATTCTGTATCAAAATTAACTTGTCTNCGAACCTCATTCCATTTGTTTCTCTACCCCCCCAAAATTATCTTTTAGATATTGAAGGATATCTAAGGACAAAAAACTATCTTGTTATCTTTTTTGCATTTCTCTATTAGTGAAGTGGACCATCATTTCCCACTCAGGGGCCATTTCTATCGCCCTTTGAATGGAACACTGTTGCCCTCATTCTGTATCAAAATTAACTTGTCTCTATTTACATATCTTTTCTAGGTGAATTTTAGAATAAGCTTTCAAGTAAGTCCACTGGCAATTTGATAGGAATTTCCCTGAATTGAGATATTAATTTATGGAAGAATTGATATATTTATACCATGGTATATCTCCCCATTTGTTCAAATATTATTTTATATTCTTTAATAAAGTTGTATAATTTTTTTCACAAAAGTATGAGATGCTTCTTTTCTATGTTTATTCCTGTGTACTTTGAAATGTGGCTATTTTGAATGTGTATGTGTGTGTGTGTGTTTAAGTTATACTTTTTGGTCAGTTTTATCTGATGCATAAAAAAGGCTATTGATTTCTATATGTGAATCTTGTATTTAACTAACTGGATAAAACTTCTTAGAATAAATTTTAAAAATATTCTAATAAAATAAAAACAAAATTTTATTAAAATTTCTATTTATTCTTTTAGATTTTCTATGTGGATAATTATATCATTTGTGAATGTGATAATTTATATAATTTCTAGAATTCATAGGGCCTCCCCCATCTTTCTGTATCAGGTACAATTTGAATATCAGCACAGATAGTGCATACGCTTTTTTATGTCTGAATTTACTGGGGCTGATTTTAATCGGTCACTCTGACATCTGACTATTATTGTGAGTTTGAGATAGGCAACTTTTACCTAGGTAAGAATATTTTTTTGTATTCTTACTTTCCTGGGTTTCCTCCCCTAAGATATATATCTTTAAGTATGTGTACATGGAAAAAGTTTCAAATTAAAGAAAAATAAATGGTAAAAAGTATTTTCTTTCACATTCCTGACTCCCAGCCTCCATTTTCTCTCCCAGTGCCAGCTCTGTGGCCTTTTTAAAAAGTCATTCCTTTTAAAAAATTGAAGAACAGTTTATTACAGTGTCGTGTTCCTTTCTGGTGTATAACAAGGTGATTCAGGGATATATATATATATATATATAATATGTATGGATATTCTTTTTCATATTCTTTCCATTACAGCTTCTTATTATATAAGATATTGAATATAGTTCCCTGTGCTGTACGGTAGGACCTTGTTCTTTGTCTTTTTATATACAGTAGTTTGCAACCTCTAATCCCTAAACGTCTAATGTATCCCTTCCTCATTTTCTCATTCAATAACCGTAATTTTTCTCTGTGTCTGTATGTTTCTTTTTGTAAATAAGCTCATTTGTCACATTTTTTTAGGGTCCACTTATTAGTGATGTCATATAGTATTTGTCTTTGACGGACTTCACTTAGTATGCTAATCTCTGCGTCCCTCCATGTTGCTTCAAGTGACATTATTTTATTCTTTTTTATGGCTGAGACTGAGCTGAACTGAGTACAACGTCTTCTTTCTTCACCTGCCTGTTGATTTTCTTTTACTATGCAGCCTTCTCTTGGTAAGCAATGGCATGGATTTTCCCTCTCTGTCTCTCAAACACACCTACCCTTAACAAACACCAATGGTTCCACCTGCCACTGCTGCTTTCTGCCGCACCGCCACCAACCGCTCATGAATACAGCATTCTCTCTCGGTACTCACAAGTCTACTTCTTTAGGAAACATGACTGGTTGGTATTTCATTACATGGATATGTACATAGTCCCTTAATCTTTTGATAATCATTTAGGTAGTTTACAGTCTTTTCCTACTGTAAACAATTAGAAATAAACCCATTAATAGATAAACATTTGCATTCAGCTGTGATATTTCTATATGTTAAACTCATTGAAATAAACTTGTTCAATTAAAGAATATGTGGATTTTCAATTTTAATTCAAACTTCTCAAAGAGGCCGTGCTTCAACTTACCACTTCACTAACAGATTATGAGATAGACAGAAACCATGTTGCAAATGTTTTCTATAGCTGGTTGGTTTTTGTTCCTCTTTGTTGATATATCAACTTAGACACATTTATTTTTATGTTAATAGACTTCATTTCTCAGAACAGTTTTACAAAGATCAAATGAAAGCATATACCTTCTCTCCCCCATGTTCCCACTCCTGAGACGTTCGTCTGTTATTAACATCTTGCACTAGTGTGGTATATACCATATTTTAGCCTTGCATGTATATTAATGTAGTAAAATATAAGAATCTCTTGTTTAATGGCTTCTGGAACCACTGGTTTTTGTTAAGGGTGTGTGTTGAGACAGAGAGAGCAAAACAATGCTTTGCTCAGGACTCGTTTTCTTTGAGATTATTGAATGATTTAAACAGTTTTGTTGTAGTTCTTACTGCGTATGAGGTGACACTATAGCAAATGAAACGTCGGTATTTATTGAGATGATCATGTAAATTTTCTATATTAATCTGTTAATAACATACATTCATGGATTTTCTAACATGGAGCCACTTTAGCATTCTGAGGACAAACTCAAGCAGGTTATGATGTATTATTCTTTTGCTAAATCCAGGATTTGATATGCAAATATTTTATTTAGGATCTTAAAACCCATTGTTATTGTGCTCTGACACTGCTTATATAAACTGCAAATGTTTATGAATTTGCCATGCAATCTCTTGGACCTGTTGTAGTTTACAGGTGTGTATCTTTGAACATCCGTTGAAAATGTTTTATGGGGATCGGTCTGTATGGTGCTTCTATTTCTTTTTTCCCTAGTTTTGGACATTTTTGTTTTTTGAGGGAATCACCTGTTTCACATGGACTTTAAGTTCGTGGTGCTTTACTATATTCTCTTTCGTGCTTTGAAGCTACGTCCTGACTTTGACATGCTGAATGTGCCCACATATCTTTGCTCTTTCACCAAATCTCCATGTTTGTTGTTGTTCGCTTTTGATCTTGATAATTTGTGCTTTCATGTTTGCTCATTTTGTTCTTGAGCTTATTTTGAATTTTTTTCCTAGCTTCTCAAGGTGAAAGCATAGCTCAATTCTTTGCAGCCTTTCTTGTTTTCTTGTAAATGCAGGTAAGGTTGTTTCTTTCAAATACCACTGTGTAGCAACATCATGGTCTTCACATGATTAGCTCCTGGAAGTTACTGCTTTCCTTGCTGCATGGTCTCCCCGACTCCAAAACCAGGGAGGGAGTTCAAATCCCTTTCATGTTTGCAACCTCTCTCACCAGGAAGAGTCCTGTGCCCTTTCAAGGCACCGATTGACTAGATCTAACCCACCCAGGATAATCGCCGTATCCTTTTTGTTTGTTTGCTTATTAATGATAAACATTGATTTCTCACAATTTTGGAGGTTGGGAAGCCCAAGATCGTGCTGGGTCAGGTTCTGTGTTTGATGAAGGCTTGTGCTCTCTGTAATTTATTGTGGCAAAAATGCAAATTTCGTGACTTAAGATCAATGAACTTGGGGCCTTAATTACATGTGGAAATCCCCATTTCTCTATAACTTAAGTATGGGAACGACATTGCTTTATATTCACAGGTTCTGCCCATACTCAAGACCATGAGATTACACAAAAATGAGGGTCAACAGGGTCCCCTTAGACTGCTACCTGCCACAAATATCACAACCAGGTGATTTATGCTGGTACAAGCCACAGACCTTATTCAAATTTTACCAGCTTTACCTGTGTGTGTGTGTGTGCATGAGTGTGTGTGTGTGAGTGTGTGTGCATGAGTGTGTGTGTGTGTTTTATATGTATAGCCTCTTTTGCTGGCTGCTGCTGCTGCCAAGTCACTTCAGTCGTGTCCTACTCTGCGCCACCCCATAGATGGCAGCCCACCAGGCTGCACCGCCCCTGGGATTCTCCAGGCAAGAACACTGGAGTGGATTGCCATTGCCTTCTCTAATGCATGAAAGTGAAAAGTGAAAGTGAAATCACTCAGTCGTGTCTGACTCTTCGCGACTCCATGGACTGCAGCCTACCAGGCTCCTCCATCCATGGGATTTTCCAGGCAAGAGTACTGGAGTGGGGTGCCATTGCCTTCTCCGATATATAGTTTATACTTACCTTGTTAATTGGCTAATCAAGTCTAACATTTACATGATGTGCATACTTGTAAATTCAGTGGACTATTTCAATTTGAGAATCCTTGGATTTTTATTTTAAACTTTATAATTTTAAGATTTTTTTTGCTAACATTTTTTTTTAAGGTGTTTTTTCCTTCTGGAGAAGGAAATGACAAACCACTCCAGTATTCTTGCTTGGAGAATCCCGTGGACGGAGGAGCTTGGTGGGCTACAGTCCACGGGTCGCAAAGAGTTGGACACGACTGAGTGACTTCACTTCCTTTTTTTGCTATAGAAAATTTTCTTCAATTATTTTCTCTCTTCCATTTCCCCTCTTTTCTTCTAGAATGCTTCTTAGATGGATATCGAAACATCTGGACCTATCTCCCTTGACTCCAATATTCCTTTATGTTTTCTATTTGTTTATCTATTTGCACTGGATTCTGGAATAGCCTCTAAAGTTTGTCTTCTAGGTTGCAAAGTGTCTCTTCCGTGACCCATTCTGCTATTTAGCCATTGTGCTAAGATTGTCCTATAATCAAACAACATTTTAATTTTTAGGGTCTCTGTTTGGCTTTTATTTATCAATGAAATGTTTAATTCTGTCTGATAATAATTTCATTCTAATATGTTATTTTTCTGAATTTTGCTTCCTTGGGTACTGCAATGTCTGTTTGCCTTTCCAGCGTGGTGCAAACACTGAGTGCTTGTGAGTTTTATGTGAGCAGCACATATGTTCTTCTCACACTGTTGGTGTGAGGGTGGCTGAGACAGGACGCACTGCCTGGGCTGTAGCCACCAGCTCTGCTTTTGGGAAAGCGTTCTTAGCTTCTCTCTTGCCATTTCCCTGGGGCAGTGCTCTGCCCCCTCAGTCCAAGTAACCATGTACTCTCAATACTTTTGCTTTCGTGCAGACTCAGATCTGATTCACTGTTTGGTACAAAGTATGTCATGTGGACCAACTCTGGCAGATAATCCCTGTAAACAACCCCATCAAGTGTCCCTGGTGCTGTGCTGGGCTTAGTCACTCAGTCACGTCCAGCTCTTTGAGATGCCATGGGCTGTAGCCCACCAGGCTCCTCTGTCCAGGGGATTCTCCAGGCAAGAATATTGGAATGGGTTTCTATGCCCTCCTCCAGGGAGTCTTCTCAACCCAGGGATCAAATCCAGGTCTCCCACATTGAAGGAAGATTCTTTACTATCTGAATCACCAGGGAAGCCAAGAATACTGGAGTGGGTAGTCTAGCCCTTCTCCAGGGGATCTTCCTGACCCAGGAATAGAACTGGGATCTCCTGATTGCAGGTGGATTCTTTACCAGCTGAGTTACCAGGGGAGCCTGTCCTGGGTGCTGCTTCTTCCAAAACCCACTACCTTCATGCTAGCACCCCTGGAATAGTTGCCATGTTTGGAGCATCCCTGACATGCACACCTTACTCCTCCCTTTCATCTAGGAAATCAAGATCACTTGTCATCAATAGAAAGTAACTAATAGTAAATGCAATGGGGGGAAAAAAACTAACCCAGAGGGATTCAATTCCACCCAAACACCCTGAGGGCGCTTCCTCAAGACTTCTTGTCTGAGGGCTCTCCACGGATTTTTGAAAAGGGATGTTGGTATTAGAGATTTAGACACACTATCATCAAACCCAAGGCTTTCTCCCCAATTCAAACAGAAGGTTTAGAACGGAATAGAAAAAGAAAGAACTTTTAAAAATATGTAACCCAATATATTACTGAACGCTGCTGCAGTCAGCCACCTAAAGTATCTCCTATGCTTCAGGAGAGCACTGGAAACGGGTGTCCTCAAAGGTATCTTCTGACGCTGAAAGACTAGATTTCTGTCCGTACTGGTCACATGCCCCNCCAATATATTACTGAACGCTGCCGCAGTCAGCCACCTAAAGTATCTCCTATGCTTCAGGAGAGCACTGGAGACGGGTGTCCTCAAAGGTATCTTCTGACGCTGAAAGACTAGATTTCTGTCCGTACCGGTCACATGCCCCCCTTAAGGGTGTGCCCACTGTGTTGCATCCACGTTCGTGTGGACCTGTGGGGGACACGGGCAGGGCAGGCTCAGAGGATGTTGATCACAATTTGCAAGGAGTAAATTTTTAAACCCTTAAACATTGGCTTTCATTCTGTAATATATGATTCCATGTCTGGGCAATTGAATGAATAATAACTTTTTACTCTGAAAACAACATAATGTTTGACAAATCAAATATTCCAGACACTTTGTGTTGACTTTGAAGTTATGGTAGTGACACCCCATCCAAGAGGGAGGGTTTGAGCTCACCTTGGCCCTACCTCTGGTGGAATTCACTGATAGGGCCTCCCTGGTGGCTCAGTGGTGAAGAACCAGCCTGCAGTGCAGGAGCTGTGGCAGGAGCCGTAGGTTCAATATCTGGGTTGAAAAGATTCCTGGCATCAGGAAGATCTGGAGAAGGAAATAGTAACCCATTCCAGTATTCTTGCCTGGAAAATTCTATGGGCAGCCAAGTCAGACACGACTTAGAGGCCAAATGTGCTGTTGCTTCAGGCGTGTCTGACTCCTTGCGACCCCATGGTCTGTAGCCCACCAGGCGCCTCTGTCCATGGGATTCTCAGGCCAGAGTACTGGAGTGGGTTGCCATTTCCTTCTCCAGGGGATCTTCCCAACCCAGGGATCGAACCCAAATCTCTCACATGTCCTGCATCGACAGGCAGGTTCTTTGCCACTTGTGCCACCTGGGAAGCCAAGTGGCCAAACAGAAAAAAAATAAAAAATTTAAAATGACACACTAAAATAAAGAGACTATCCAGGAACATTTTGTGTTTCTTAAACTAGTGATCATGGGTATTCCCACTTACTGTTCCTGTTTTGAGGGAAACTGTAGGTGATCTCTCTTGTCCCCAGTTTCGAAGAGATGCCTTGTTTTTGTTTGGTTGAATGCCAGATTTTATTTACACGCAGATTTTATGACACCTGAGCGGCTTCTGGTGTCCAGTCCTATTTCTTGGGTCCCAGATGCAGATATTCAAAATAAGCGAGTGTTTGCAAGCCTCTCAGAGATTGCACTGTCCCTGACTCTCAAGTTCAGGGCAGGGGGACGAATCGAGAGAATAGCATTGACACATATACGCTACCGTGTGTGAAACACAGAGCTCGTAGGAAGCTGCTGCATACACAGGGAGCCCAGCCTGGCGCTCTGTGACGACCAGAGGGGTGGGAGCTCAAGAGGGAGGGGACACATGAACACATATCCCCTGCTGTACAACAGAAACTAACACAGCATTGTAAACCAATTATATTCCAATTAAAAATAACTAAATTGAGAAAAAAAAAAAGTGACCCCCCCCCATTCAGTGTACTGGTGATGAAATTTAAAAATTACCAAAAAAGTACATGGAGCCAAATTGCCAATTCTGTGAAGCAGGGATATCGGAATGGGGGAAGATCAGCCTCTACTCTTTGGCAGTGAAGAGTGTATTTTACCGTAAACACAAATTAGATAATTTGCTCTTAAAACCAGTCTTTTTTCACTCAGTTGATTTCTATGTAAAAAGCAACACTGTCCAAGGCCCTCACAATTCTCAGTCCAATGGACCAAGATCAAAAGGATACAGCACTCACACAAAGGGGGAGGCTTTAGGGGCTCTGAAGCTGACATCCCAAGTAAAGCAACCCACTTTACAAAAAGAAGTCTAATAACTTGGCAAAATGTCAATGACATGCCATTGTTGGTTCTTTGCGTTAGTGTGTTATTTTGAACAGAGGAATAAACAACCAGTTAAAGAAACCTCAACTTACTAATCAACTACATGCAGGTGTTTATAGATTTCTTCTGTTTTAATGAATTAGACTTGGACTTGTGCCATCCTAGAAATGACTTAGACGCTAAAAGAACAGCTGACGGCTTAGAATTCAATAATGTTTAGAGTGATGCTGCCTTGCATCCATCCGAGACCCAAACCAGGAAGCTTCAGTTACTTACTGTGTGTGTTGAGGGCACGTGCATAACGATCTGACATCCTCCTAATTGATACTTGTAAAAACCTGATCTACAGACCCTTAGACTCGATGGTTTAAAAGAGCAGTGTGATGATTTCCTGTATGAGATCAACTCACAAACACTGTCTGTTTTTCAGCAGAGAAGCACATTCTCGTGTGGTCTGTTTTGACATTTATGACCAGTTGTAAGGATTGCTGTGTTCTCTCTTTGTATTGCATATTTTCTGGCCATTTTTGGCCACAGTCATATCTGTTCTGGTGGTTCCACACTTGAGTCCGATGTGGTGGCTATGTTTCCCCTTCCGTGTGTAATACAGCAACCCTTGTGAGAACAATTTTGTCTTTGCAGGTTAGTGCTCGATCGTAACTCCAGTCAAAGCTCAGGACACAAAACTGCTCGCCCATGAGTCTGGAAGAGCGACCACTTCACTCAGTTCAACATTTTTTATTTTACCTACAGCACTGGTACCATATTGAGGCCTCCTGGAGGGGAAGAAGGGTGTGGGGGAGGCAGGGTTTGAAATGATAAGCTAAGTATAGGTTTCCCATATGTGCTGCTGAGTTCAGGGAGGAATCCATGCTGTTATGGTAACACCCTAAGAACCATAAAACAAGCAAGAAGAATAAATTTCCTCCTCTGAGCTCTTTGCTGCCACCCACTATCTTTGGTCCCAGTGACTGGGGAAGACCCCTTCAGCTCGGGTCTGGCTCTGGGGCTTGGCAGCACTGCACAGACCTTGCTCTTCTTGGGGTGAAACAAGGCTGGTGCGTCCCAAACACACAGGGGAGGTTTTGCGGGAATCCGGGTGCTGCGCTGTGAACTCGGAAGGGCTGTGTAAGTGTGAAATGTGGTACGTTGCCTTTATAAGTACCTATCAAAACAAGTGAAAACATCTCATTTAACACACAGTATTTGAGTAAACACGTTGGGGATATACCAAAATAATCCCCCCAAATATTAAACAACAAATCAACCCCCTGTCAGAGCCTGACTCACGGGACGAATGGGGGAATGAAGAAAACCGAAACTCACTCGCTTGACGACGGCTCTATGAAAAGGGTGAGTTTGTGAGGTGGAGCGTATGATTTCTGCACACAGCAACCAAGAGAATTTCAAATGCATTCTTCCCTCTCCATCAAAATCGAACAGATCCCTGAGTTTCCGAGTTGGAGGATATAGGCTCAGAAGCGTCTCCCAGTTCAATTCAGTTCAGTTCAGTCGCTCAGTCGTATCCGACTCTTTGCGACCCCATGAATCACAGCACGCCAGGCCTCCCTGTCCATCATCATCTCCCGGAGTTCACTCAGACTCACATCCATCGAGTCAGTGATGCCATCCAGCTATCTCATCCTCTGTTGTCCCCTTCTCCTCCTGCCCCCAATCCCTCTAAGCTTCAGAGTCTTTTCCAGTGAGTCAACTCTTCGCATGAAGTGGCCAAAGTACTGGAGTTTCAGCTTTAGCGTCAGTCCTGCCAAAGAAATCTCAGGGCTGATCTCCTTTAGGATGGACTGGTTGGATCTCCTTGCAGTCCAAGGGACGCTCAAGAGTTTTCTCCAACAGCACAGTTCAAAAGCATCCATTCTTTGGCACTCAGCCTTCTTCACAGTCCAACTCTCACATCCATTCACGACCACAGGAAAAACCATAGCCTTGACTAGACGGATCTTAGTCGGCAAAGTAATGTCTCTGCTTTTGAATATGCTATCTAGGTTGGTCATAACTTTTCTTCCAAGGAGTAAGC